>OZ037781.1:29067210-29069710 GCA_964035525.1 Porites cylindrica | reverse complement strand
TATTATTATTGTAAATGAAAGTTTGAAATAAGTCAAGATCTTACTAGGATCAACTTTCAAAAATAATTATACAATCTTAGCCTAGATCTTAATTACATAAGGCGGAATACTGGTCGATTGGCTGAAAATAAGCCACTGTTAACCCTGTAATATTTTAAAAAATGATTGGAACCAGGCTTAGCCTAAACTACCTGGGCTTTCATTGAAAAGAGAGAGAGAACAGTGTCAATTCCAGTTTAATTCCCTCAATAAACAGATCAGAGAGGGTTTAGGATACTAGCCCCATTAAGCTTAACCCAAGAGCTGTATAGTTAAACACAGATTTAAAAAATATTGTTTCCTTCATAAAAGCAGCTGCCCTCTGAATTTAGCTTATTGCAACTCCTGAGTGCAAATTAAAAACCCTATTGAATTTCATTTGAATCTTGTGTGTTCCAATTTCTGTGTCTGTTTTTCATTTTTTAAAACCTCGTTTATAAATTACATGTTTACAACCCTTGCATCAGGAGTGCGGTCAAACGCATAGCAAGCCCGGCCATTACCAAGGTCTTGGCTGGGCTTGCCAGGAAAGCGTGGCGTGGAAAAGCCTGGTAAGCCCAGTCAAGGCCAGGGTTTTGAGGTAAGCCTGGCCATAGAAGCGTGACTTTTTTGGCCATGCTAAAAAATAGGCTGGCATTTCATGGCTTTCCCGGCCAGAAAACCAGAAGCCGGGAAAGCCAAGAATTCGTGGCCATGTTCTACAAGTGACAGCAATAAGAACTAGAAACAACAATAAGAAAGGTATTTTTTTACAGGATCAATACCAAAAATAGAAAATACAGAGTTTTAAGAAATTAGTGCAAGAAAAGGAAAAACATAGATCATAAGGCTACAACAAGTCCACTACTCTCTTTCCACAAAGTTTGGCATTCTAGCAAAACACAAATCTTGCTTGTTTCCACTCAGATAAAAAACTTTTTTTTCAATAGCAGTAACACTGAATTACTTATATATAGATACATGAAGTAATATAAAGTTAATTTTCAATATTTGACGACGAAGCGATTCTGCAAAGATTATATAAAAACCATTTAAGCAATAGAAAACGTTTTCTGTGTTTGCATAGCCTGATATAAACATAAGAGGGGTTGGGAGAATTCGAGACAGTTATTGAAACCCAAGACGCAGTCGAGGGTTTCCATAGCGGTCAAGAATTCTCCCAGCCCTGCGAGTGCAAACACAGGAAAAAATATTTTCTAGCGCTTTTATGAAATAACTTTCCCAAGAAAAATAGCAAAACTCTGTTGTTTAGAGCACTGATTAAAAGAGAAATTGTTACCAGTCGTGAAGTCTTGTACTCGAAGCTTGTACAGTTAATCAGTCCTTGTTTTCCAAATAAGATGCTTTTCTCACTTAAAATGTCAGCTCAAGCAAAAAAAAACTTGACACAGCATGTTTCTAAAGATTTTTCAAGTTTCAGCCGACGAGGAAATAGGTAAATAAACTAAACTTGTCGACTAATTATTTTTCAACTCAAAACCTTTTTTAAATTCTTGCCTGCGTGATTAGCGCGCAAAAAGCAAAACATATTGACGTCACAACCATGCCTACATACTCTCATGCAAACACGCCTCTCGGCTAATCAGAGCGCACGTACTATCTGAGTTATTTTATAAACTGAAATATATACAAGTACCTCCTATTCTGAATTTTCTGTATGGTTCTTTTTCATCTGCATGGGTAATTTATTTAACTGTGAGGATCATTTCTACTTTCATATCTATATCCACATGTCCAAAAAAAATTGTCATTTCATGAAAGCTCAATTATTTCCATTCATGTCATTTCCACCATTGGGTACACTAGCTCACCATGGCCAGCTCTCCAGCTGGCTTGATAATTTTAATGGTTAAACGATTGCATCCGATCAATCGCATAGCTAGGTCAGGATTCGATTCCCGATCAAGCCTTTAATTTTTTCAGGTACTTGCTCAACCTTTTAGATAATGTCCATTTTACTGCAAGGATCATTTCCATTTTTATAACTGTTTCTTACTGCAATGTGTTCCTTGGATTTACCGTTCCTCGTGGGTCGAAAGTCCACTTGAACATGCCAACAGTTCCTTGCTTTGCATGCTTTTTGAGCTTCCTTTTGGTAGAGTTCGTTCAACTAATGAATGATGTGATCAAGGTGTCTTTGGTTAGATCAGATTTCCATACACTAACCTGTGAGCTTTGTCCAACATGGATCCGTCCAACATGAACAACAGCCACAACACGTTTTTCGTCGCAGTTCTTTGATTGATAATGTAGTCCAACATTTTCTTTCCCAACTTAAAAGAACAACGTTAAGCTTACCTCTTGCTCTCAACACTTCAAATGCGTTGGTTCATCTTAATTAACGCTGAAAATAACTGCTATTTAGACCCAAACGGGAGCACATCGCATTAGTCGCCATGTTTTCTTGTTTCCCAGGCCTCCACGTGTGCCTTTGGCACATGCGCGATTTGATTTACTTTGT
>OZ037781.1:29039710-29062210 GCA_964035525.1 Porites cylindrica | reverse complement strand
TACATTAATATTTTATGTTCTAGATAACAGATTTTATACCGATTTTATAGAATGTAACAGTCATTTTTACAGTTTAGTCTTTGAATAAGCGCATATCGGGTTTACTTAACAATGTCAACGGGGAAATAAACGGAAAAGATGTGATTTCGATTAAGATGGCCATGTCGGCTGCCTTTCAAGTTTAGACGATGAACCGGTTGCGTGACAGTTTCCTTCGCAGCCGCTCGGGCGGAGTCACCCAATGCACTTCCGGCCCTCAAGACTACAATCTTAGCCAGATTAATAGAAAACCTACACCCCACCCTCCCGCCCCGCTTCCCCAGAAATGTTGCGTCGCGGCTACATCCTTGATTCTGTCCAAAATTGTAGTTATGTGAGGGTGATGCTCTTCCGTAATACAGTATCCGTCGGATGAAAATTTACACCGCGTTTAACTGCCGCTTCGTTAGCTCAGTTAGGAGAACGCCGGTCCGCTTGCATAGTGGGGGGGGGGGGGGGGGGGGGGGATGAGTACTGCCAGGGAGGTTGGTGATAAGGAAAGGCAAGCAGCGGCTTGTCGTATTTTAGCCATGTCGTTTTACGAGGTTGAGGACTACATTCAAAGTATAGAAAGCAGCAAAGAGGAGCTGGCCATTGCAAGGGAAGAGGGAAACAGAAAGAGAAGCATCAGTGTGCGATGTTCTGGCCAGGTCTTATCTGTGCGTCGGAGGATACAAACAGAGTATTGAGTACGGCAAAAAAGCACTGAGCATTGCCAGGTATGGGATCATTTTACGTTTCTGGGAAACTGCCCACCTACCCCTCCACTAAACCAACGTTAACTCTTAGTTCTTACCCAGGGCAAAATGTTGGCTTAGGGGAGGGGTAGGGCAAAAGTTTCACAGAAACGTAAAATGATCCCAGGTATGTACGAAATAGGGAAAGAGAAATAAACGCAAGTGTTGTTCTTTCAGGTTCGTACTATGAGGTTGGTGACTATCATGAACTAAGCGTAGAATGTGGCAAAGGAGCCCTGAGTATTGCAAAGGAATTAGGGAACAGAAAAAGAAAAGCGGACGTATGTGCTGTTCTAACCTGGCCAAACACAGGATAGAATACGGAAAACAATAGCCCATTTCCGAGTTCTCGCATTTTAGAGATCTGGTTCCGAAATTGACTCGCGAGAGCGAGGCTAAGTGCATTGCATCCTATCAAAATTCAGAAACAAGCGTAAGGCATTGCAAAGGAAAGGGCGCTGGAAGCTGCCGCGTGCTCTGTTTTGGCCAGGTCGTACTACGAGATTGAAGAAAACGACATAGTATAGAATAAGGTAAACAAGAGCTGGTTACAGCAGATGCAAAAGAATTTCGGAAGGGTAGTTCAGGGCCCAGTTGTTCGAACGCCGATTTTCGCTTAACCCGGGTTTCTTTTTCTTGTGTTTAAAAGCATTTTCTCGGATAATTTTCCCTGTTTTTTTTTAAAGTTTTCAATAATCAACTTGTGAAATGATTTTTAAGCTTTCATATCTGAATTCAAATCTCGCACTAACCCTGGGTTATCTTAACCAAGCTTTGAACAACTCGGCCCAGGTAAAGACGGCAAAGAGCTCATAATCGGTTTCATTATTCCTCTAATCAAATGTACTGTTAGAATTCAACCCCTTTTGTTGTTTTTAAATTACTGGTCAGGATGAAAAGACGCAATGATAGCTTGACCTCGTGAAGTTTATTGACCCTTACATTTGCCATGCTATGACTCATCAGTTCTACCGAACTGTTTTAATAAGTGACTGGACATTTAAAATTGCAAGACCAAATAGAATCATGGCTTAAATGCCGTGTTTGAAAGAACAAGTATACCACTGTGTTGGGATGTTTTACAATCATGCCAAGGTCATTATAGAAATCCAACATAGTGGCAACTTCATCCTCTTCCTCGATGAAACACACTTTCTGGATAATTGTCTGAAGCTAATCGAGGTTCAAAAACTAATTTAAAACCATGGCTTATAACCACCTAGCTGTGGGGAACGTCTAAGGCGAACAGTTCATCTTAGGATTTAGAACACTGCTAAATGTCCTCGTTAACTAATCAATAAGTTGAAAAGAAAAAGTTTCTAACTAAACCACTTAAGGTGCCAGGTAAGTAAAACTTGCTGTTCGAGTATAGTAGAAATCTATCAAACTTGTCAAACAGATTATTTAAAAAAATAAACTATCCTGAAAAACACATTGGCCGTTTTTATACTAAGGACGTATTATCCGTCTGGGCGAACTTAGGCAAACATTTGTAGTTCGACTGGTTATGCGTCTCAAGTCTGAAAACGGGTTCAAACGCATTGTGCGTCTGGACGAACTGTCTTTCGAAATACGTGTTGAACGAGATACCACGAAGGTAGTTCGTCTGGACGCATAATGCGTCTTGTGCCTGTCTTTATACTTGAGACGCATAACCAGACGAACTACAAATGTTTGCCCAAGTTCGTCTAGACGGATAATGCGTCCTTACTATAAAAACGGCCAACTAATAATTCGTTTTAAAAAGTGGAAAAAAAGACATAAAAAAATTTAAAAATTCAGATGAGTTTGACCTCTAATTTTGTAGAGGAAATTAATAAAGAAATGTTAAGATTTGTGGAAAAAATGAAGAGATCTAGAGAAACGGTTTTTTATGGAACACTCCTACTCGTTCATTAAACATGAGTAAACAATTCTAACTAGGCAAGAAAGTTCCTCCGCGCCGGTGACACAAATCTCCCATAAATCATCTGTTTCATACAGAACTGATTTTAGTCAGCTACTGAACAAAAAGAATGAAAAGTTTTGAAAAGAAAAAAACACACAAACAAATGATCTACATCTCAATCTACATTTCATTACGTCGGTAAAGTCGATTAGACATAAAACTACACTTACTGTTTTTAAGAAATAAAACACCTGGCAAGTAGCTAAATAGAATAAGTGAAGCTATCGAAATAAATGATATTAATAAATACAACGTCCTAGTCGTGTCTCATTTCATATTTAAGATATGAAATTTGTTTTAAAACAGTCAAGTGTCTTAGAATTGACAATCGCTGAAGACAAAGAACTCCATTCACAAATGGATCTACGGAAAAAAGAGAAGTTGAAAACATACTTCCGAATTTTGGGTATTCTATATTTAAAGGCATGGCTCCTACATGTCCATGCAGGTCTCGCTATTCGGCACAAGAAATCTTTCTGTTTTAATATCTACAAGACTATGACTCAGTTTGTACGTGTACGTTAGTGTTAATTTGTTTTTCTTTCTGTAATTTCTTAAGTATCCCATTCCAGCTCTCTAAGCATATACATGTGTAATGCTAGCTGTTCGGTTGAAATTCTGGAGGCAAAAACGTGCTTCCTTTCTTTGAACTCTTTCTAGTGTGATAAGCAACATCATCAAGCAAGAACGTTCATTTATAAATTTTATAGACACCGACCTTTTGCTGACAAAAATATTTACAAACCATATAATAGATGAAATAAAAGGATAATTCACACTAAAAATCTATAACTGATGGAGGGTTGGGAAGACGCCGATCCAAGCGCATCTGGTATTAACCTGTTGAAAAAAAGTTGTAAGTGTTGTGGGGATGTTACCCAGACAGAATATAAAAGAAGGATGTACTATTTGCAAGAGGCTAACAAACTATTGTGATGGAGAGGTTTCTTATTACTTCTACAAGCTACTACAGCTTAATTGATTTACTCAGCTACAAAAAAAACATTAACTACCCGTCAGTGAAAACCCTAAGTTCTACCCTTCAGGGAGACGCTTAACGAAAAAAGTTAACCCAGAGTGATTTACTCATAAGGACTGAAAACAATACAGTTTGAGGCGAGTTTGCAGTGATTAATGTCGCCCAATGTAAGGGAATCCAGATTCCGGAATCCAGGGAATTTTTGATTGTGGAATCCGGAATCATGGGCCTTGCAATCTTGAATACAGCTCAAAGAATCCGGAATCCCACTCTAATGAGATTGGAATCCGGAGTTCAAGTTTTAAACTAATAAAAAACTAATAAAAAATCATGGTACGGAAACCGGTACCTTTAATCCAGAATCCACGGGGTGGATCCGAGACTGTCTTGGATTCACTTATATGGGGCGACTGTTGATGATCACAGATTCAAGGCAAATTATGACCTTACACATTACTTTTTGCAGTTCATCCAGATTAATACTATTCTACTTTTCCTTTCTCTAAATACAACTTCTTCCTAAAATGTACTTGCGGTCAGAGGGATCGTTCAAATTCGCAATCGTATATCTCTTTAAAATAACATAAAAAGTTTACCATCTGAAAGACATTGAAACCATGACAAACCGGTACCCGACACGCAGGCTAATGTTTGGCTAATCTTGCTTTTTTAGTGAGAAGATCCTTGGTTACGTTTAAAACGCATTTACCGCGGTCAAGCCTACACTGATCGTCAAAACTGTCCAAATATTCTACATTTCCTTAAATGCCTACTGCCTAATTTCGAACCCAGACCTCTCTATAAAGACAAGCAAAATTAACAAAACCCTCTAAATCGAGCGAGTCTCTATTATGGTCCACTCCGAACCTTTAAGTACGATAACTGTGTGTGTGCCGACACGTGCCAAAAAAACCTTAAATATCATTGACTGAGTGACAACCATTTACAATTTTTGAAAGGCAAATCCTCGGAGAGAACCCATGCCAGGGCCATGTCATAGGTAATGTGTACAGATGTACAAGGATCATTGGAGAACAATTTTACTTTTTTCTTTTTTTCTTTTCTTTTGTTTTTGTTCCGTTTTGATGTTGCTGTTTTATATATTTATTTCTTTATTTGACCACATAATCAGATAAACAGATTTATTCAACTTGCTTTTGCACTGACAAATTAAGGGGGTAAAAACAAGTGACATATTCCAGTCGCGGGTAGTTTGTTGTAGTACTCACTTGTCTCAATATAGTGGGGCCAGTCTCGAAAAACCATCGGATCACTGAGGATATAAACGGTGAGAGAGGCGGCCATTAAACTCGCGAACTTTTTCCAGCAATCTGTACCGGATTTTCTGCCATCTTTGTAGTCTGAAATGCCTTTAATTATAATCAGGGAATGTCCAAGTCGTGAGCTGCTGCATGTAGACCTAGATTCGAGTGAAATAATTTTATTACCTTATAGACTAGTAAGGGAATCCAAGAGAGTCGTGGATTCTGGATTCCACGCCCTGGACTCCGGATTCCCGATTCCAGGTACGGGATTCCGGATTCTTTGTCAGTGGAACTTGGATTCCGGATTCTAATCGCAGGGTGCAAAGAAAGTCAGTTTTATAGCCTGCCATTCGGGCAAGATGTAGCTAGCATGTACTAGCCCACAAGTCATTTTAACTAGCCCCAAAACCCTTTTTGATTAGCAGGATTGATTACAATCCTTCTGTAATTTGAATTTCCCCAAAAAACAGCACTTGCCCATCGGGCAAGTTTAGAACAGAAATCACTAGACCGATAGAAAAATCCACTAGACTTTCTTTGCACGCTGAATCGTTATTGGGATCCCGGATTCCAAAGCCCAGGATTCACGTTTCCACAAGAAAAAATTTCCCCGATTCCGGAATCCGGATTCTGTTACATGGGGAGAGGCTAGACATGCAAATTTAGATACGTGAAGCTGATTTTGTTTTTAATTTGCTTCGATGTGTTATCTATTTATTTATTTATTTATTTACTTATTTTAAAACTAAACTAGGAAACGTTCCATCAGCGTTGAATGGAGAATAAGGTCAATTTGCGTCAAAGTAATAAGCTAATACTGTATATTCCTATCCGACTAAAAAACAAGAAAGAAACGTACTCCCATACTGCTACAAAGCTCCTCCTCCGTCGTGCAATCAACCTGGAAATTAAAAGGAAGGTATTTCTTTCTGTGAAATGTTAAGTTTTAAGCATCACGTTTATGACAAGCGGAAGAGATGATGATGTGACTATGCAAATTTATTGGAACAAAAGAAAGTGTTTGCATAAGAACCAGACGGTGTGCGTCACGACCCACAAAGGTTCATGGGTAAAATTGTTGCTGTGCTTTATTTCAATGGTGACACGGTCGAGTTCGCATCTCTGAGAGAGATAAATCAAACCCAGGGATCAAAACACTGCTTCCTTTTCTGTCCTTTTCTGAAAAACATTACGAAAGAGAGCCATTTGGAGGATTTTCAAGATCTCATAATGCTTGCTATTGGCTTCATAAGGCAATTTCAATGAGTTTATCGTGATTCGGAGACGATCGTTGGTCGATCTTGTCGATTTTAAGCGGCGATTTCCTGCTTCTCAGAAGATTTTATGTACTGTTTTGTTTATATGTATACGTTTATCTCGGAGTGAAAGAGATCTGTAGTTCACACCTGGATTTACTTTGTTACCGGCATGGAGGGGGAGCGCGAGCAAACAGCAAGGTGAGAAATCGTCTCTCACAACAATTTATTTTCATCGACAAGTTTATATTATTTTGCAAACATTGCCCGTTTGTAATCCTTATGCGCAAATAAATTTTCTATCAGGCAAGGAGAAAACAGACCGAAAGAGCCGAACTGCTACAGCACAATGGGAATTTCCGTCACCGAGGCCTCAGCCGCGGAAATAAACCACGATCTTCTCTGTGCGTTCATTGAAGTGAGCGCAGTGTATCGATTTTGTTCTAAACCTAACCTCACAGTTTTAAAATCCTGTATGATGTTGTCCAGATCTTTGACAATGGTCTTGTGTTTTGGTGGAGATTTATACCAATTTATTCCCTCGCCTAAAGCTTACATAAAGATTTGCATACACATAGCGCACACTGCAAGTCACCCTTTCAGTTTCCGCACTGGGTCATGAAAAATGTTTGGTTTTCAAAGGTTATTACAATATTCAAACTTATTTACCTTTTCTGGTTTAAAATGGAACAAACACTTTCTGGATTTGGTGCTACTCGCTTCACGTGGGCTTCCGCTTCGGCATGTTTTCTCCCGGCCCGTTTCCAGGGAGTTGTGCTACTTGGCTGAGAGGATCTCTTAATTCCAAGACACTTTCAACGGCCCATAACGGGAAAACTAACAGGGGTAGACCCGGGTAGACCCCGAAATTTGCAAAGAAGAAAGGCTGAAGTAACAAGATGACCAAAATAATCCGATAAAACCACTAACAGTAACCAGCAATGAATCCAAGAAGGACGGCAAAAACAAGACTCGAATCATCATGGCGGTGTGCAAATGACCGAGCAATTCAAACTTGTCACAAACGCTAAAGAAAGCAAAATATTTAAAAGTAACTTAACTACCATCAAGGTAAAGTGTTCCAACAACTTTCCACGGCGGTATAGCCTTGTGTGGAAATTACCTACACAAGCTTGGAATAAATCGAAAATTTCACCATATACACCTCTGAAAACGGCTCTTCCCCAGCGCGAAAATCACTCCACAAATAACGCATTCTGATTGGTCGAATCTCGTGACGCACACCACCTGCATAAGAACAGAGTCCAACTCCTACAGGATTTGTTTGGAACACCAACATGGCCGCCGTTTCATTGTTTTGGAACACCAAAATGGCCTCCATGACGTCATGTGAAAACGCTCTATTACTTCCCGCGTTGTATGATCGTTAGTCTGAACTGTCATCCGTCACTTCGCCCCATCCCCAACGGGCGGCAAGGCGAATGAGACCCGCTGAGGGGCGGAGCGAAGACCCGGATAACATTTCAGACTGTGATTGTTGTGTGAGAACCAGCTGTTAATTACGCATCCCATCTGTCGCTTGCCATTTTCAGTGTAAACAAGCTTGTTTTTTCGCTCCTTTTCACATGAAAATCGTGATTGAGGAACAGTTACCAAATACGGTTTTATCAACTGAGCTGATAGAGTAAATTTTCTACCATAAGAGAATCTGGCCTGTTCCAGGCCCCAAGACAGTAATGTGCAGAGATGGTGAAAACTGAGGGGAAAAACGCGCGGGCAAGACAAAACACCGCTCTCATTCCCCAGATCACGCGCGATCTATTTTCGCTCGGCCTTAGCCTGCGTAACTGACCGGATCGTTATGTGCGGGGTACTTTCTCCGCTTTTCCCCCAAACTTCTCACGGCTCCACCACCAAAAAACAACAGCACTCCCCCGCAAATCTTGCCACCTAAGCGACCTCCCTACTATCTAAGAGCCTGGCACAGGTAAGAGATATTCAAAAGCTGGCTTTTTGACGTTTCTAATGTGAGCATATGATTTATGATTCAAAATGAATTTGAGGCCCTGCTCAGACATAGCAGTTTTTGCTTGAAAACAGAGATTTTTTCTCAGTTTTCAAAACAAAAAAAATAAATCGACGTCTACACGTTGCGTTTTTGAATCGCTTTTGCCCGTCCACACGAAAACGCCATAGTTACTGACAACAATACCACCTTATCGGTGCATGCCTATATAATGGTCTCTCTGTCCGTGACGTTATTTTTCTCAAAAGCCGGCGACGGCAACGAGAACGGCAAAAAAAAAAAAAAAAGGTTTATATTAGAAAAACAACAACTCTGCACGTGCAGCACACTTTTTTGTACATTTCTATGCCGTCACTGCACGACTGCGACGTGAAATTCCCTCAAGTGACGTTTCGTGGCGGACGTAAACACCGACTAGACTACAAATTTCTCTTTCTCCCTCTAAACTTGGTGGCGGTCCCCAAGAATTCAATTCCAGGGAAATTCACCTACATTCGACTGAGATTTTACACCAGTCGAAAAAATCTCAACCAAGACCAAAGTCTTTTAAATAGTGCCGTTTTCGCTACCGTCGCCGTCGTCGTTGACAAAGCTCCCTATTAGGGCGCTGTCAAAAATCTTCCCTCTGGAGGTAGCATTTGTAAAAAGATGCGTTTCCGACGTTCGTTTTCACCGGTGACGTGTGGACGGTAGATCAAACTGAAGAAAAACTCTCCGTTTTCATGTGCCCTGAGCGCGAGTTAAGATTCCTTTTGTACAGCTACCAGCCTTAATACTCTTCTTAAACCCCGTTCTAACAATTAATTACAAACCTTAGCAATTCTTGGTCCAGACGAACTATCTGCGCATTTGTTAGCAAGCTGGTCCCAAACAGGTGCAAGTTCTCGGCAGTGTCGGCACCTGTAACCATGACAACAACAACAAAAATGGGTGACGTTGTAAGCATTTCGCTTTACAATAAAAGTAGTAGAAATTCTTCCGTAAAAAAGTCCAAAGAAAGTTAAAAATATTTTAAATTGGATTTAAAGATTGGGGACGTGCTTAAAAGGAAGCAGCAAGCAAAACAAGTTTACCAAGAGACAAGCAAAACAGGGTTACCACTAGTAAAACAGACTTACCAAGGGGCGTAAAACTTGACAAATGTTGTACCAAAACTGATCATGGCATCAAAATTACTGTCGGTGAGCTGAAATGGTTTGATCTGAAATGAAACATGATGAACTTAACAAACATTTTATTTTTGTCGCTTATTCACGGAGCATACAGGACACATTCGACACAGATGATACCAACAGCATACAGAGTGTCAGAGGACATGCGTCGTACATGAAAAAGGTACACAGCTTAGCTTTCTATGATCCTGTAGCAGGCTCAGTGATTCGAGGGACCGACCGGAATATGGGAGGTGTTCGAATCGAATCCCAACGGAGGCTAAGATATTCATTTTCTCCGCTATAAACTCAGAGCATAATGAGCGAAAGACTTTCTTAAATGGTAAGGCTATTAATGATTGAAATTATAAAACTTTTTAAGTTAGGCTATGTCCACACCATACCGCAACTAATACTCAGAAACAGCCCGGAACTGGAATAGGTCGTTCAAATACATCGCATTTAACCCTTTAAACCCTAAGATCAAAATTAAATTCTCATTTGTTGCCCCTATTCATTTACCATAGAAGTAGTGGGGAGAAGTTGATAAAATATCAATCAGATTCATCTTGTGTGGTCATGTCCGTAATTCTCATGACCACTCTGTTTTACAAAGCATTGATATTACAAGGAGAAATTTGATGCTGATCACTCTCAGGGTTTAAAGGGTTAAGCCGGAGCAGTTGGCCGTGAGGATTTGGTTTCCTAGATCCAAATCTTCAACCTGAATATTTACTTCCGTCTCAGTGGATTCCAGTTCTCGCTCCTACTTCGGCAATTTCCGAGTACCTTTTCACACAGCACCAAAGTGTGGCACACAACTTATCCAATACGTGACGCTCCACTTTTGAGGATCAGTGGGGCGCGGCGCAGCTTCGTTCCGTAAGAGAAATCGCGCCGAAATCACCGTTCTTTTGTGTGAACAGAAACACTATCCGGTACGGTTTTCGTGCTGGCGCAAGAGTATCGATTACAGTGTGAACATAGCCTTAGACATGTCTGCATGTATACCTGCAAGTCTAGTTCATCAGAAGGTATCTCCTCAGCTGTTTCGCTATTCTCCGTCGTTGCACTGCTTAACAGGCTGTGTTCAGAGATCTTCAGAGTCAAGTAGTTCTTAAGGTCGTCAAGCGAACGCGATCCTTCATAGCTGTCCACCTAAAACAAAAATACCGCGCTTGTACTTTACAGACCTTACATCTAATGTCCTTATAGACTACGAGTAGTCTCTCTTTTTTCTGTCGCCCGTCGAGCAAAACGCGAGACACGCAAATGGCCACGCGCGTGACTGATGACGCGAGACGGGAGAGGCACGGGCTGCTGCCCTCATTTCGCGCGTCTCACGGCTTCGCCGCTCCCGCGCGCGTGCATTGCTCTCACTAAATTTGAAGAAAAAGAGAGACTGCTCGCAGTCTAACGTCTTTATGACGAGCATTATCCGAGCGTTATGGAAACTTTTTAGGGGAGATCGAGCATTTTAGTGCAAAAAATGGAGCATTCAGGTGAACCGATAGCATAAAAATGAAAGCTTAGGTTCAACCACTAGCCTTTCGTCAGGGCGAATGAAAAGATCGCTCTTTTTGACAGAAAGCTATAGACTAGAGCACGCGTAGTTTTAAAATTGACAAGCCACTACAAACCTCTCTGCCATCTTTAAACAGTTTAAGTGAAGGAAACGCGTGAATCTTATGCTCTGTGCACTTTTTCCCTTCAGTTGTGCAATCAATCCGTAAGAAAGAAGAATACAAGAAAAAAATAAATTTAAAAAAAAACGTAAAGCGGTTAAACGTGTGCACAGTTCGAATTGCTACGCGTTTTGATGGGCTAAATAAACTCCTACGCCCCTTTCTCAGCCAATCAGAATTCATTAAAAAACATAACTTGTTGATAAGCGTTTTTCCGTGCTTGGCGCGGGCTATTTTGAAATTTGACTGGTTCATTTCAATGTCTGCGCCCGTTACTATTGGCCAGCCCACAGTAATTACTTCGGGTGCGTTTCACGATACTCGATTGGAAAAGACTGGAAACCAATTTACCTAGAAGTAAAGGGAAAATAAACCAAGAAAGCAGATGGCAAAAGCGAGCTTTATACCAAAAAAAAAATGAGGTGACCGGTCACTGATAGCCAGGGGCCAAAGAGACTCCGCTATTATAAGCCTGATTCCAGGGTACTTTTATAGGAAAAGGACCAAAAAACTTTCAAGCAGTTCCATTCTCCGCCTTCTAATCCCTGTGTTGTAATGGAACACTTTACCTTCCTTTTTATTAAATCAGCCTTCCGTCGACGCATTTAAATCTGCTGTTAGTAATTTTTTTAATCTCCCTCATTGATTTTATACATCATTTTATTTTATTATTATTATTTTTTTTTTGCTCATGCATGGTGATGGGAAACCTTTGTGAATTATAACATATAAATTAAATAAATAAATAGACATAACGGCGATATTTTACTGCACCTTAGCAATTGTGATGTCCATATTGTCTTTGTGATACTCAGCCAATGCCTTCCATGTGGGTGCAAGCTTGCGACAGTGGCTACACCTGAAAAAAAAGAGAGAGTTGCAAAAAAAAACACACTGAACTAATGCAAAAAGAGAACAAAGAAAGGAGGAAAGCAAAGTTAAAGTATTTTTTATTCTTGACTCTACAAACCATGGCGCATAGAACTTTATAAAATGTAGTCCAATTTCCACATGTTTGTCAAAGTTCTCCGAAGTCAGTGTGTACAGGCCATTGTCTGCTTCAGCTGTGTCTGCTGATTCACTCTCCTTCTGGCACAGATGTAGATGAAAAGGATCATGATCAGATACATCATTCTAAGAGAAACCCAAGCCGTTTCTCCAGGGCAAGAGGATATCTACCTATACAATTCAGGAGCAGATCCAGGGGAGGTGGATTGGGTGGCTAGCAACCCCTCTTTAGAACAGGGAAAAGCAAACGGAAATATGTCGGGCCCCCAACAAATAAAGAAATACGTGGGTCGCAAAAACCTTGTGAAGTCAAACAGCCTTCGTCCTTCCTAAATCACCATGTTTTAGGACAAACATAGGACAACTTAAAATACATTAACGTATAGTTTGATGTCCAATTGGTATCATCTCCCCTCATCAAAAACTCCTGGATCTGCCCCTGCAATTATATGAGTACGGATATGCACAGTGTACCTCAGATGTCCCAGCAAATTTGTCAACAAAAGCTTTAAGATCATTCATGCGTCTTTTGCCATTATATCTCTTGATTTCACCTTGATCATAATACAGCTTTAACCTTTGAAAAGAAACAAAACAGCCAATAATACTCAAACAGTCTTCACATTATATGGGCCAGCCTTCCTTGAAAGGGCTCACACAAACTTTGACATTTTGTACATATTTGTCTAGCAAAGCTTTCTGTAGAGTTATATTAAGTATTGCTTACAACTTACGTTGGATATGCTCGAATATTTTGTTTTGCACAGAGAGGAGTCTCTTTTGTACAATCCACCTGAGGAGAAAATGTACCAACGGATCTGAATACAATAACTAATGTATATGTTGTGGTTCAATGTCTACATGTAAATAAAATAAATACTTTGTCCTCTTTTTTGAAGTAATAAATTATTAATCATTAATAGATTACCATACCCAAAACCTAACTTAATTAGAATTCAAGCCAAGGATAAAATTGAACCAAAAAATTATACAACTAGGAGCTGGTAATTCTGTTTAAATACTTAGAGCTACTTGTTACCAGGACTTTTACAAGATTTCTGTTACACTCAAAAAGCTGTGAAAACCAGCTGAAATATTTCAGAAATGATTGTGTTTTGACCAGTCACAACAAAGATCAGAACATGCACACAAGCCACAAAACCACAAACTAAATTAAGGTTGCTGTTTGACGTTTGGTTTTCTTACCCTTGATTGACTTTTTCCTCGCAACACAATAACATTCCAGAAATATTTGTGGTATTCACAGTTTTCCGAGTTTTACAGAAGTCACCAAAAGGTTATGTATTTAACTTCAAGTACACTGTACCTTAGCTATTGTTACAAGCTCGTTATGTGGAATTTTCCCATAGTGGTCAGCTAACAAATTCCATGTTGGCATGAAATTTTTACAGTGCTCACACCTACATTTTGTGCACAAAACAAAGGAAAAACAGAACAACTCCATGAGGTCATCATCAAAATGTTTTGCCTCAATAAGTTAATAACCAAAACTATTTCCTATTGACAGGACACCATGACCCACCAGCAGGCAGGGGGCTCTGTATGCAAAGGCTGACTCGTCCCCAGTTGTCTCCAAGGGCCTTTCCACACTAGCAGACAAAATCGGAATGGTCTTTGGAACATCTAAACCGAAAAAGTATATGGTGCCAATTTTTGTTTCGAAGAAATTTATCTGCACAGGAAACTATTTACTCTTATCAGGCCATTTGATTTGATGGGACTTTATTTGTTAATGGAAAAAATAACGGCTTTACAACAAATGATTGACAAGAAAAACAATTCTTGTTTATTTACTCGATTTTGTTCAGTTTTAAACAGGATAAATTTTGTCCACGGTGCCTTTGAAGATTTCCTGTCAGAGACAAAATTTGTAAAATTGAGACAAGCAATTTACATTTGTTAAGCATTGGTGATGACAAAACAATTTGTCTAACTAAACAGCTTTTTCGCTAATGCAGATAGGCCCTAAGTCTCCTATTGTTAAGAAGAGAAGTGCAGTCAGAGGGAGTGTTAGCTAGGGATGATAAGTGCACCCTTCGCTCAGGTTTTTCGCTTTCTGTCCCCCCAAGTAAATTTTTCTTATCCAACTAGATAGTCAACTGAAGGCGACTCAGATGCCAAGGGCTATGAACAGGGAGCTATCACTTGTGAGAGACTGGTCTGAAATTGGGTGGGCAAATATAACACATTTTTTGGCTGAAATGAGCTAATAGTCAACCTCTTTCTAGTGTTCTCTCTTACTTGTCCCTACAGAGCAAGAGAAGGATGAGTAGGGATGAGTACCCTGTTAGGGTAAAATACCCACAAGCAACATGGCCTTGAAACAGCAACATAAGACTAGACAGCCTGCAGGGAGCAGATGCTTTTTCGGCAATTTTTTTTGGCAGGTGAAACAAGAGCCAAAAAAAGTGTCTGCTCCCCACAGGCTAGAGACGAGATGAAATGGCAACAAGTGACCTTAAGACAAGTAAAACACTGACAAGGACATGGACTACTCCTCAAAATGTGAAACGACCATATTTTACATTCAGACAGAAGGGACAGCACCCTCCTCCCCCTCCTTCTCCTTAGAGGACCTGAAAGAGGTGAGAGAAGGAAAGAACCCTGGAAACGTGGTTGGATAATAGTTCAAAACTATACTGCACAACACCAGGACCTAATTTTTTCAGCAGCATCCCTTCCGCAATGAACCTTATTGGGGCTTTGTCAGGCATTATTTCACCAAGAAAAAGGTGACAAGCTAGATGAAAACATCACAGCCAGTTACTTGAGTTCCAATAGGTGTTGTTCATTCCAGGGTTTCTGTGCTGGTATACGAGAGCAAAATCCAAATCCGATAAACTAAAGATTTTCAAGATATTTAACTTTAATAGCAAAAAAACTTGAACGCTAAATTCTCAAAAATCAGTAAGCCAGGGGCTTATTTATACACCTGAAAAACTTTAAAAGCGTATAAAAGCGTGGCTAAAAAATGCTGCACTTGTAATTTACAAGTGTAACAAGTTTAATGTTGAATTTATCCCAGGACAGAACTACTTCAGGCGTGTCGTAGATCGCATAAGATTAGTGCTTCAAGAGCTGGGTATCAATATTCCACCTTCCACTTACCAAGGTCCATAGAACATAACAAAATGCGTGGACGAGCTGAACACCCTGTCGTCGAAATCCACATCTGTGAGTGAAATCACATTGTCGCTAAGGCTTGGAGAAATAGTGGATAAAATAACAAAAACAACCGCGATTTCTTTTGCAGCCATGTTTTCCACAAGGCCACGTTTTGTTTTGTTGGGAATCCGCGGGCCCCAACTGTATGAGTGTGGGCTCGAATACCGGTAGACTGGTAACTAGTTTTTCCACAGTCCGCGCATCCAATATTCCTTGAAGTTCTGAGTACAGTACAGGTGGCCCAGACTCTGTGGGAGTTCCGTTAGACTTTGAATTTATATTACATGTAAGAGAATGTATGAAAAAAAAATTCTGCCCTATTTTTTTGACAAAAATAGAAATAAAAGGGACCCAGAACATCCTTTCAGGTTTATAAAACTATTCATAACATATAACGTTACAGTGCTCTATTAATTTTAATGTCAATAATTTTATATCAATACTAAAACCCTAAACTGGTGCATGCTGTCGCGGCGTGAAGTCTTCATCAGAATCCTAGCGCTATAAGAAAGGAACACGTTCATTGAAACGAAAAATCGCACACATTAAAATGATTAAATCGGCATTAATCGATCATTTGCCCTCCTTTTTCGTCCCCACCCCGGGGGATTTGAGAGCTCAAGAGTCCCCACCCCCGGGAATTTGCCAACCAAGGCAAAAAAAAATGCTAATACCCGGGGGTCAGCCCGGGGGGGGGAGGGCTGGGCGCAGCTGGAATTGACTGATGCATAATGATATCAAACATTGAACACTGAACAACAAAAAAACTGTTAGGCTAGCAAGTTGTCAAAAAGCACAATTGCAATCCGTTTCAATCTTCTTCAAGTTTGTCCATCCGTGTTTCTTTTTGTATTTGCTGTGTCATTTATACCTTCTTTTCATTTTTTGAGCAGTTATTTTTATGTTTCACGCAAACTGGTGGCAGCTCTCACTGTTTCTGAATTTTGATACATTTCATGACGCAACTCCTTCAATCTGGTAAAGAATTCAGAAACATGTTGAAACACATTGTGCCTTAACCTCTACACAATTTGTTCTCCCAACTTAATGTTGAGGGGCTTTGCCTGATGAAGGACACTTCTTCTTCAAATACAATAATCACGCAAGGTTCCGTTTTTTCAGGGTTTTTATTACAAAGCTATTGAAAAATATATCGATCCTCACTGCGATTTGAGTAAAACTAAACTACAGTATACATGAGCGCAGTTTTTCCTCTGGAAGGCTATAATGCACAACACTGACCACAGCACCAGTTTAACACACATAGAAAGTGTGGACTTGACCGTAAACATCTTGTAAGGCTTTCAGTCCCAACTTGTTACTTAAAATAATTACCTTGCCGCTGGCGGCCTGCTTTGATATGTTCTCTCCAAGAAAGGCTTTGAGTTCGTCTAACGCGACGCCCAATTATACAAATTTTGGCACACAAAAATCCTGGCCAAAAGGTTTTGGGACACCTTCCCTTTTCACGTGTTTTTGTATTGAATTTGAAGCTAACCGGCAATACACACTAAAAAATGCGTCGTTATCTTGATTTCCCCCACCCCTCCCCCCTAACAAAGTTGAGGTTCTTAAGATATGTAAAAGGTGTTTGACTCGTAACACCCAACAATCTCCAGGGAATGGGGAGGGGGTCAATTTGAATTGCATTTTTCTCACCTGAAACAAAAAGTGTCCCAAACGTTTTGACCGGGATTGGAGTTCTTGTCTACTTTTAAAGCGTGCTGAATTTGTTTCGTTTAGCGCCAAAAGAGAATTAACTGTTTAAACTGTCGTCGTGTCTTGCAATAAGAAAGATCACAAAAGATCGAATTGTTTAGAGAAAATTATTTAAATGGAGCAACAGTCCCCTTGCAGTTTTCACTCTTAGGGCTACTCCTCGCCGCAGACCGGTAAAACAAAACGCTAGAGTTATGCGTCTAGAAACGGACAAATTTCACCAGGGTAAATTTAACGTTCGGCATGTGTTTATAGATTTTGATTTCATTCTTGTTCTTCACCGATGCCATGGTAGCTTCCATGTTACTGACTTTCTTGTTGGCTACTGTTAAAATATCGAGAAGGTGGTCATCAACCGCACGTTCACGGAATGCCTCAACTACGCCGCGAACATAGTAGCTTCCTAGAACCTCATCCCTGTACGACACATACCCATCGACTGTAGAAAATGCGTACACAAAATCGGCATGTTTGGGTGCCATGGGTGAAGGTTTCTTCCCTACATCAATGGGGGAATCAACTTGGTTGGGATTAAGCTGTTCGTTAGGTGAAATAGCGGTATCAGCGGCAACAGACACCCCCTCGTCTTCTCCGTCACCTCTGCATGCCTGGATGAAAAACAGCTTTGGTTTATCCATTAGCGTATTGCACTCGCTCAACATATCATGAAGAGTCTGAATAGGTAGGGTGTTGCGGTCAGAACAGAACACCTCACCACTTCTGCCATGGCTCATGAGCCACAACACAAAACAATCATAAGCACTGTGATCCTGGCAGGCAACATCATCAAGTTCCTTTAAGAGTTGTAGTCTTGAAAGGTTCTCTCTCTTTCGTACCTCAAAACCGAGCTTAGTAAACAACGCTTCAATTTGATCAACATCTTTTTCCGACCCGTGACGAGGTGGATGTGCTTCGCTGGCAAAAATCTTGTTATTAACAATCAGCGTTATTCCTCTTGGGATAGCTATCATTTTATAATCTTTGTCTGTACCAGGATGAAAACCAGGGAATACAGCTGCGCAAAAGAAGAAAACCTTATTAGATGGCTCAAGATATGGCCACTGTCCTGTAAGATTTATTTGCGTACGGGCGTTAACTTTAGGTGCTCAAATAGATGATAGAGGCAATCAGGGCGTAATGGAAGCAATGTTTTAAAACGTTAACGTTTACGTGCGAGCTTTAATGTATTACCTCTATTTTATTTACGCTAAAATGGATATAAATATGAAATGAAAAGAAATTAAAATAGGTATGTTTAGGATACGATCATGAAGTAGGCTAACACACAATTGCAGGGACGTGGGTTCATTGGCGTTATTTAAAGTTAAAGAAGGGACTGAAACTTCCGAACTTGCTTGATTCTGCAACAAATGAAAGCATTTCGATGTATTCTTGCCCATGGCGTCACTTTTCACAAGCGCTACAGTGCCGCTTGGAAGGGTCTTTAGGCATATTTTCGGCAAAAAAAATATAGCTGGTATATGCTGAGGAGCCAACAAGGCCATTGCAAGTCGTTACGTTACGTTGCAATGGTATAGCACAAATTCTGGATGTCAACAAACCAAAAACGTCACTTAAAAAGTGCATGCACACTGTTTCAAACTTCATTTCATTTAATGTGTCAAATGTTGGCGAATATTCTGGGGATAAAGTTGAAATGCGAAAGGACCACATCCAAGTTTAGAAAAAGAAAAAGAATTTTTTTTTCTGTTGGGTTCACCTACTCCATAAATGGGCGCGTGAAATTAGGAAGTTTCAAGTCGCATTCGTGCAACGACGGCTAGGAAATGTACAAAAAAATATGATGCACGCTCCAAGTTAATGTTTATAACATAGCGCGCGTGCTTGCCCTATGTAAGTCCTATTGAGCCTCTATGAACAAAATCTTTATTTACGCACGCCCATGCGTAAATAAGATGACGTGAGCATTTTTTTTTTTACCTGGCTGCAAAGTTGTCGTCTTTTAAGCTGCAGTACACTTTTCCTTGTCTTTAAAATATGGAAGAAACCAGCGAAAAACTGCTCAATTTTTCTATCGGCATTGACCTTTTAAGTCCTGATCCAACAAGCAGCAAAAAGAAAGCCGAATTTAAAAAAAAATCGCAAGTTGCGCGTTTTGCAAATTTGTCGAAGACCAGCTGCCGCAAATTTTGGCCGAAAGACATTCACTGGGAACAGAACAGACACCAAGTGGTCATCCAACATTTAAAGGCAAAATTTCCGTTTTTATTGTTGTTTTTAAATTTGTTATGCACTTTGTTATCTCCGGACAATCCGACTGAAGCAGGAAAATTTCCCTCGCAATAACAACACAAATTACACAAGAAGACATAAATTTATTACTCACAAAAACAACTGCTGCCAAGTCTTCTCAAGAAGCCGTAATGACTAGCCAATGTTCGTAAATGAATATAAGTTTAAACAAGGATGACAGTCGTCTTCGCTAAAAACATGTTTTCTGGATTTCGCCGAGCGAAACGTAAACATCTTTTTAGCAAATCCAAACCATACTCCACGACTTCTCACGAACATGTCAAGAAGGATTTCAACTTTAGGTGAACTTTAAGACTCTTTTTCCTTTGTTTCTGCTTAGTTTCCATTGATCGTTAACGAATAAAGAAGCAAATTTTCTTTCTCGCTGTTACAGAAAGAATATTTTCATTCAAAGTAGACGATTGTGGCCTGTTCGTAATCAGCCAATAGAACCGTTTGTTATTGTGTCGCGCGTTACGGGAATTTTGCTGTTAATCAAAAGGCAAGCATTTTTGTCAGCTATGTTATAAAAGAATTTGCTCATGCTTTTAGCTGTGCGTATATCGAGTTATGGATGCACTTGGGAAGTTTGGAGAGCACTCAAGAAGCTAGAGTTGCACTCGGCTATCGCCTCGTGCAACTCTTACGCATCTTTCGTGCTCTCCAAACTTCCCGCGTGCATCCATAACTCGATATACGCACGCTAAGCATGAACAAATTCTTAATTTGCTAATAGAGTGGTTTTCGTTTGAGTGTCGTAAAACCAAAACCAAAGTAATTACTCTGGCCAATCACATAGGACACAGAAAATACATTGAACCAAACAAAACTCGAAGTAATTACATGTGGCTGACGCAAAGCGCGGGAAAATGCATGCGAGCGCGTCACAATTGGCTTTGGTTTTACTTCTGATTGGATGAAAAGGTGGCGCGAATCTTTTAAGCCAATCGCATCGTGTAGAAAGTGCAAAACCAATTACTTTTCGACACTCAAATGAAAACCGCTCTATAAACGTATTGTTTGCTTGCCCGTTCTCGTTGCCGTTGTCGTCGTTGTTGCTTAAAATTTTGCTACCATGGTTTCGTGACGTCACACCACCCCTCTCTATCCTCAATCTAAATAAAATTGGGTGAAAACTCTTACGTGATAAATTACAAACAGATTTTTTAGTCAAAAATTGCGTGTTAGCGATATACAGAGAATGCATTTAATGAAATTTTCGTTTATTCTAGCATCCACCATCTGGGATCCACCTTTTCGAAATAATTTATTCAAGGGCCTTTCAGATCGAGGTAACCGTACATTGTAATTGTTTCAACATTTAAAAGGTTTCCACTACAACTTAAAGAAATGTTGCTAAGTTTAGTGATTGAGCAGTTTTAAAATTCTTCACTGTAAAAATGAAGGGGTTGGGGGGGGGGGGGGGGGGGGGGCTCGAAAGCCCCACCTAGTCTGAACAGGGTTAATACTGATGATAAGTGAGCCTAATTAATTTTATGGGGTGGTTGAGTCCCGAAACAGCCGAAAAAAACCTGGGGACAATGAGTTAATATTGACTGATTTACTCGTCTCCAAGCAGTAAAACGGCCAGCCAGGGAACGCAAGCGTATTTCTGCAACTACCTACAAAATACAGTTTCATATGGTGTATTATCTTAACACAACTCTTACATCCAGTTTTACTGCTGCAGTTGGCTATTCTGTTTCAGCTTAACTCAATACAACACAAGCGATTCATATAATTCCACACAACCGTTCACAAACCAATGCAAAACCAATTTTTGTTCACTGAATGAGGGAAAAATATGGTTTAAATGGTAAAAGCTTTACCTGAGCTGATGTTGGTAAGTCCTCCCGTGGCTTGGGTTTCAGCTTCTGTCATAGTTCCTTCAAATTCATTAGCCCTCACAGTAGTGGATAAGGCACCGGTTACTCCTTTTCTTTGCGGGGGAATGCCATTAACTTTCGGGGGAATACATTAACGCCGGTGACGTCATACATATCATTAACATAGGATGATGTCATAGTTTAAATTAATGACCATGACGTCATGCACCATTAACATAGGATGATGTCATAGCCTATTTTCAGCTGGCAAGGAGCAAGTGACGTCAGAATTTCCTAGAGTTGACGTCATCAAAAAATGTTGAGATCATAATCTATAAACAGAAAAGTGATTTTTATATAATTAGCTATTTGCTATAGTCTTCTGATTGGATATTGTAGAAACTGTTATGTGTTCAAAATAAAAGCGGGCAAATTTTGAACGTGTTTATCCTTGCAGATTATACTAAATGAAAAATCTTTAATCATTAAATTATTTTCACTAACAAGCGGTTATAAACAAAACTAAGACACGGAGGTTAACTGAAAAATCTTTACTTCAAATGAAGGGAAAAGAAGGTTAAGCAAATACGAAATCGTACTAATTTTTCAGGCAAAACATGAAAACGAGGTCGAAGCTCAGCGAAGCGAAAAACTGCCTATCAAGCAAAAATGTCAATCTTTGTTTACGTGACTCTGTAGAAAGTATTGCACAGGGTATGAAAATTAGTCAGTTAGTCAGTTAATTATGCGGGTCAACAAGCCCAAAGTTGAACACAAATTAGATCATCTCTACAGCTAGACCCAAGGGAGCGCCTTGACTTATTATTGTAAAAACACAAACAATTAATAACTTAACAAGGATCAATTTAAACACGCGACAAATAAATTGACAAGACACGAGATACAGTTTTAAAAACTTTATTGAAAACCAGTGACAAAAAGAGTCAAATACACAGCGATTTGTAAGGAATGGAAATTAATTAATCTTCATCTTCTTCGCCCATGGAGAACTTGTAAGGTTTGAATTTCTTATGCCGACGTTTCTTCAGCTGTTTGGCATGAGCTTTATGATCATCCAAATAATTTACAAATTGAATTCGACGCCTTTTGCGCTTCGGGCCTTGTTGTGATGGGGTTTCTACTGTGGGAGGAGGGGTCAGGAGAGCAGGATTTAAGGGTGGTGGAGGGGTGAGGCTTTCTTTGTCAGGTTTTTGAGAGATAGCCGCTTGTGTTAATTCAGGTGTTTCATTAAAGGGGTTAAGAGGAGTGGAGAAATCTGTCGTTGCTGTCGAAGAATCTTGTGTCCTTGATGTTAAGTCTGGAACAGTGCTGATTATTTCTTTCGGTCGTGTTCTTGTATTTAATTGTTCTTTAAAAGCCAGGTATCTGTTTTGCAACTGAAGGTATCGTTTAGCTTTTTCATCGTCCCGAAGATCGTTTCGAGAAAGCACGTCATCCATG
>OZ037781.1:29036736-29039510 GCA_964035525.1 Porites cylindrica | reverse complement strand
TCGCTGTTCTTCAGGATTCATTATTCAATTCTCAGTGTCTCAGTATTCTAACAGTTCAAGTTAATTAGCATTCACGCGTCGAAATCGGCTCGCCTCTTTCACTTCTACTTTTCAAGGGTTAATAATATGATTTACAGAATGATTCGCTGAAAAAGGAAAAACCCACATATTCTGATAAGATATTCGCTCCAAGGATGAAAAAACTCTTAGCAAAAAACTACTTACACTAACGTGAATCTCCGGGTCTTCGTTTCTAAATCTGAATTCTTCCGATTCTTCTGTTCATGTCCACAGCTAGTTCAAACTGAATTTTTAAATCATAGCACTAGAATACAAAATACCCTTAGGGAATTTAGGGGGCGCGTTGCTATCGGCAACGCGGATTTAATTTATAACAGAATCAATCCTAGACGTGCAAACACATTTTTATTTACAAACCAACAGAAACATTCCAGTACACGGACTTCTACTCGTGTAACCCCCCAGGCGTGAAAAAAGGCTTTATTAACGGAGAAGCGTTCAGGCTTCTAACGACTAATTCCTCGCAGATCACATTTGAGAGGAATATCAGAAATTTTCAAAACCGTCTATTAGAAAGAGGCTCCCCTGCCGCTATTTTAAGAAAGTACCTCTCGGAGATAAAATTTGCCGACAGGAAAACAGCCCTACGACAAATCCGCACGCAAAAAACTTCTACCTTTTGTTACACAATACCACCCGGCTTTACCTAGCCTGAAGAGAATACTTATGGGGAAAAATGGCACCTCATACAAAACCAGCAACGACTAAGAGAAATCTTTAAGGCGCCTCCCCTCATATCTTATCGCAAAAGAAAATCTCTTAAGGACCTACTAGTTAGAGCGAAGCTCTGAAGGTCATACTACTTCCAATACGACTTAGTGCAGGAGTCGTGTGATGCCCGTCGCTTATTTTTAACCATGTTTTATCACACCATGTTTTATTAATCATCCATGTTTTATCACTCCACGTTTTATTAATCCATGTTCTATTAATCCACTCAGGTAAATTAAGGCATGGGCCTCATGATCAATTTGCCTTAATTTGCTCTCTTCAAAAGTGAGGGGGTGGTCTATATCTAAGAGCTTTGGATGAAGAGACATAAAACTTTGCCAGCTAATAACATTTTTAGTTTGTGTCAATTTTGTGCTTTAAAATTATGCAAATTAGGTCACGTGACCTCCATCGGCTGAAAAAGTTTGTTCTTTAAACGGCAACACTTTTTCGTGTGTCGTCAATTATTTTACCGGTTGCATAATGTCAATGCCGTTTAATGTATCACTTCTGTGCTTGGCCTTTTTTAGATATTTAAAATCGAAGGCGTTAAGATGGGATACAATTGCTTTGGGGGACTGGGTCTAGTTGAAAAAGCCGTTTATTTTCTAAAACAGTAAAAAATTCAAAAAACGTCAAGCACAGTCTTGTAGATGCTTGCATTACACATTGTCCTAAACCAGTCCGGTTTAATAACTCACAACAAGAAAGTGTTGCCATTTTTGTTTAAAGACTTTTTATTGTTTTCTGGCCGTGTGGAGTCACGTGACAACATTTGCATAATTCAACATCACCTAATTTACAGAAACCACACATGTGTGTATCTGGCAAAGTTTCATCTTTCTACTGCTTACGTGCTCAGAGATAGACCACCCCCCATCACTTTTTTTACTGAATCATTGGGGACCCATGCCTTAATTTACCTGAGCATGATGTTTTATCACTCCGTGTTTTATCAGTCCAAGGTTTATCACTCCATGTTTTATTAATCCATGTTTTATCACTCCATGTTTTATTAATCCAGTCCATGTTTTACCAATCCAGTCCAGTCCATGTTTTATCACGTCCTTCAAGGATGGCAGTAATCCAATGATATCTTTTGATCTGAAATTTTTCAAAGGAGCAGTAAGAAGCAGTTTGGATAAAATTTGGCGACGGTGTTTCGAGGAACGTGTTGTTGAAGTATGTTCGCGGTAGGCCCACACTAAAATATAAACACCGAGTGTTTTCATAATGGGAGGGTCCGCGACCTTAAAAGAAAAAACATAGGCACGTTTTACGTGCATGAGCTATTTTGAATGCCTCAGTGTAACAGTACAGGCAATCTATTGTCTTAATCCTAAACTAAGGCTATGTTTTGTGCGAAATTGGGTATTGCTGTACAACGAGAACAGCAGCGCATACCTGAATGGATCTGATAAATTCACTTTTCTTTGTCTTTCCATCAGACATCTGGTGCAAAATAAACAAATTGTTAAAGTACCATGAATATCAACTCACCAAACGTTGCTTAGGGGGAAGATTTGAAGGTTTCAAGGTTTCTTCATGGTTTCTTAAAGTAATGAAGGTCGTCGAATACCGAATAGCTAAGATTTTCATCATTGTTGTAGATGGTTGCATCATCACTATTCACGAGGTTATCACGTGCAATTCTACTTTAATGAAACAGTCTTTAACTCTGACCACTTAATTCTAAGAGTGTTACGAGTTTTCACTTCTTAAAAGAAAAGCTAGAACCTTTGCTTAGGCACTAGTTACAAAACATAAGATGTCTTCATACGTTCAAGTTACTATTATTACTGTGAAAAAAGCCAGCATGAGATGTAGAATCACACAGTTTGCACGTGAAAGTGTTGGACTTTGCCCCTTTCGTGGTTCGTACATGAGGGAATTCGAGTTATCACACAGTAATCCGGTAAACAGAATTCTAAAAATAACTCATGCACACAATTTGCACGTGAAGATGTTGGGCTATGTTCCTT
>OZ037781.1:28989236-29029236 GCA_964035525.1 Porites cylindrica | reverse complement strand
CATTGTCATGAAGCGACAGGATTTTTGTCACGAATTGGAACATACTATAAAAGCTGTGTAGTTCATCAAAGAAGTAGAGTAGAGGATTTATCTTTTCTTGTGGGATATGATGAAAGTTAGGTGAAATAAGAGTTGTTAAAAGTGTCAAAGGCATACAGTCATCAGTTGAAGAAATTGTAAAATTACACAAAGTAAGTTAAATTGTCAAAGACTACAATATGAAATATACTTTATATAATGTTCATGCAAAATTGAAAGCAGTGAAAGGAAAAAGATTGCAAGGAAACACAGGTATAATTCATTTGAGTATTGTGAGATGAAACCTCTTAAAACGAAACATTTAGTTACAAGGAGAAGTGATTAGTTAAGCACTGCCTCAAAACGGTTAGCTTCCAGTTAGGATTAGTCTTGATTTAGTACAACTTCGAATCAACCCTATTCTCAGCAGTAAATCCTCAGTGGCGTAGTGGTTTGGCTGGTGCACTACAGGTGTTACGATTCGCGTTCGATTCTTACTCACGCTACTCGGAAATTGTTTTTCGTTGAAAATTGAAGAGACTTTGGAGACTTAAACAATATCATGAACATTTGCTGAGCAAAAATTTCGAGAGACGTATAACTAAAAATTTTTAATGAAAGAGTAGAGTGAAAGCAATAAAGAATACTAAACTGTGTAAACATCATAGGTTGTCCAAGGGGGTTTGGGCCGATGGAATCCAACGCTAACCTGTGTCCAGTTAACCCCTTCACTGCCAGAGTACTTTATGGAGTTTTGTAAGGCGACTCTAACTTTTGAGTCTGTGGATGAAATCCTATGATGTGACCATTCAAATGAAAGCTCTCTGCCAGTACTTTCAATTGATGCTATTTGTGAAATGTGGAAATTTGGTCGAAATTTGCCTTTGGCCACATTTGGCAGTGAAAGGGTTAACATGCATTCTCAGAAACTAAGGGGTTATCCTTTGGGTCTTCAGAAACGAGACCATAAATGTTTTCAAGGACGGCTTGAGGAGGACTGCCCCTGGGCCTTTGAGGGTGAGATTTTTCAGTCACAGATTAAGCAGAGCCACGAAAAAATTAGCAGGTGATCATTAACAGTTAGGTGACTGACAAAGAAAAAGCCCGAGGTGAAAAGTGTTCTTTAATACATGAAAAATACCTAACCTGAACCGAGGCAAATCTTCGAGCAGCAATTAAAAGTTTTCCTCTGAGTTAGATCTTTAAAACAAAGAGTTTCCTTTTTGCTTTTTGACAGTGCCTTCGTGCGAGGAGTTGGAGGAAAAAAGTCTTCCACAAAAAATTCCCCTTCATTATTTGGATTTTACCTTGCCTGGACTTTCCAGGCAAGCGTTGAATGCTACGTTGATACGGTAGTCGTTAGCGAACACCTCACAAATTTTGCTTGCCTCCAAAACTAAAAGGTAAGAAGTACGGCATTAACGGTCGGTCGATTCAGACGTGAGTGAGGGAGTAAGCGACTGATCGAAGAGATGTCTCTTGGTCAGGGGCACCCAACGACGGTTTCCTCCCAAATACATTGAAAACGCTTTTTAGCATGCACAGAGTGCTTTTTAATAGATCCCTAGAAATACATTCTATATCTGTTCGGTCATCATAGGAGTACTTGAGTGTTTTCGAAATTACAAGGGCCTCTGTATTTATGATTTTCCCGAAAATATTAGATGTAATTTACAATTATCATGAAAGGGGGAATTTTTCTGATTCCTCTCACAATAACGTTTTTGAATCCGAAAATAATTTTAGGTTTCTTTTTTCTACGAAAAATATCCTAAACTAGGAAGTGAAATGTGAAAACTTGATTTAACTACAATTATTTCGAAACTGGCAGATGAATGGAACTGTCATCTAGAAATTTTTAGCTGTTCTTCAGAACCAAGATTCCTTGGATGCGTAGTTCACTTTGCGGGTCTCACATAAGACTACTTCATTGAGATCCTAGGTATATACATTTAATTATGTACAACTGTGACTGTAGTTGTCAACTTAGACGACATGTTTTCTCTCAGTTTACAAGTTCTTTGTTTCCGTTGCACCTTCGCCATCTTTCAAACCGCTCTTATCAAATGCACCTGCAAATAGAAAAAATAATTATGAAGGTTCCCTTTCGTATGTATTCTTTGCACGATTTATTTTAGCCATTGATCAACGTGCTTTCTATAGCTGTTGCTTGAGCTAAATGATTTTACCTAAATATCTCTAAAATATTTTTTAAGAGTCAAACAAATAGCAACAACTTTACACTCTGAGGAAATCACTTATATGCTAAAAAGTCAGTAAAGTAGTATTGTATCACTTTAAACTTTAATGCGATTCGTAAAATAATCGCCCTGCATACCTATTGTTCCAACACGGGCCGGGGAACTAAGTTATAGGACGCAACCGCGACTGCCAGGACAATAGGCATTCCGAATAATGAGGGTAAGCGACGTCAACCACCACCAGCGGGGGGTGGGAGAGGCGAAACATCTAAGTCACTTCCAAGGAACTCCGTTGAACTGGCCAAGAGGCGGGCAAAAACTATTAACCAAGGGCCCTAATGCATCATGCCACCAGCGCGCAGACCCAACACGACGGAATTTAAAGGAGTTACTTAGTTCCCGCATCACGGGCCAGTTATGTATGCAGTGAGAATATTTTACGTTATTTAAATTTCCTTCGTTTGCTGTTTGTTTACTGATCAGATTATATCTTGAAGCAAGGCTTGCAGCCTGTGCAATGGTTGCCTAGGGTATCAGCCATCTCTGTTAAAAAATCGCGACTACGAAGGGAAATAAAGCGAAACCTACACAGGGAGCAGAGGAGTTCAGTTTGTATTAGATAATAAAGAATCTCTTAATTACCTCAAGTCTGTGATTGCTGTAATCTATTAACTCTGTGTTAGTTATCCGTGTGTCATCATTTAGGTCGGTTAACCGTTAAACAATTCCCTACGAACGTCTCTTTCGCTGACCGTTTCTTTTCGACCGGCATTATTTTAAAACATATCAACCGCTGAATGAAGCGCACGTGGGCTCTCAAGATTCCTCAGCATGGCTAACCCTTTCGTTCTCGCTGCACTTCGTGTCCTTTCCGAAGACATTCCGCCGAAGGCCAAAGGAATGCCCACGAGCGCTTCCTTCAGCGGTTGTTATGTATTAAATAGGGAACTTAAGATGGAGACGTTTTCGGGGCGACGGCAACTTCAACCGGACGTGACGTCATGATTTGTGCAATATTGCGCATGCTCTTGCTCACCACATTGCCGTCGTGCTCCCGTCGGCGACGTGAAACTGGTCTGTTTGGCGTTGTAGCGAGAACGTGAGTATTTAACTTTCATTTCAATCAGGTTTGTTGCGTTTAGCAACCAGAGTTTTGCAGATTATCGTTCTTAAATTGTCCTTGTTTTCTTTGAGTCACATTTCAAGCTCGATTTCCAAGCTCTGTTATCTAAACTTACATCTTTGTAATGTTTCTATGCTTCATGTCACAGAGTCAAGATCCAATCTGATCCAATACGACAAACAGCAAACCGTAAGTGAGCTTTACACGGACAAAATTGTCATACGAGCCAAATGAAAGTATCCAGACAAAAAGTATGAACTCCGATATTTGAATTGTGTGTTTTTATGTCACTTTTTTCGTTAGAGTATCGTATAAATGAAACGTATGTATTAAAATTCGTTTAGAATAGTAGGTAATACCACATACTAAAGTGGGAATACTGAAATAAAGTTGTTGTTGTTGTTGTTGTTGCATGCAAGCAAATAAGTATTAATTCTCTTAATTCTTCATGTGAAGCCATATTTTCCTCTTCGGTAGTCTTCCAAGGCGCCGCGCCGCCCTCCTGAGTTCACTGCGATCTTAATGTTCGAATTTTGGACGGAAGCGACGGCTACCTCTGTTCCAGGCTTGCTCTGCCAGTCCGGTCGCCGTCGCCCCGAAAACGTCTCTATCTTAAGTTCCCTAATAATGGCGGTCGGAAAGAAAGGTTGAGCGAAAAGGACGATCGAAGGGAATTGTTTAACGGTTAACCCAAATGATCACACACGGACAATTAAAATATTACAGAAATCACAGAGGCAAGAGATTCTTTATCATCTAACAGATACTTAACTCCTCTGCTCCCTGTGAAACGTATTGTAAAAGCTAATTGAATCGAATGAAATAATGACTTTCTTTAGTTTATTGGGGGCATATTAAATAACCTAAATATTGCGACTTGCCACAAGAACAATCATCATAAAATAGGCGATTGATGACGAAAACCCTCCGGTTAAGAACACACGAAAACGATAAGCTAAAGGAGTTGCCCTTAGCTCATTTTCCAGAAAAATATCTGCATAAAAGAGAAGTTTCAAAATCAAATGCTCCTGCAACTGCTTGGGCTAGATTAAGTACCCAGGGAATCTTCCCATCCGCTTTTAAACTCTGGCCCACCGGTAATTACTGTAGTACGTATATCCTCTAAGCTGACTCTGGTTCCCTGAGGATGAATCTGTTTGAAAGCTCAAAAATACATGCAGCATTTATAGCCTGTTCCAAGCTCTCAATTAGTAGGGGTGACGCGGTAAAAGGCGTGTTAAAACATGAGGGCGTGAATCTGAGAAAGGGGGGTGATACCGTTTTTTTTTTCATGTTTCGGCTTTCTCAATTTCGCGGACCGACTATCTCAGAGCCTAGAAACGGCGACAATTCTTCTTTCATCAGGTACACTATCAAGAAAAAATCCGGCCTTCTCACCAGTTGCCTCACTTCCATGAACAGGGTGGAAAAGACAACAACTCAAGAAACCAATAACATTCAGTCATAATGTTTTTCAAAATGATACGTAGTGTCACGAACAAAAGTTAATTAGTTTCACAAATTTTGACTGAAATAACTAGGAAAACCCACAAAATGATATCAAATACAAACCTTTGAATGTCACATCATCTCCAATCAGCATAAAGGGTGCCCACTGCATGACGTCAAAAAGGCGGGTCTCTCTCATCGACTTCATGGCCTGATAAAGAGATTCACTGGCACTTTCACCATGAACAAGATGCTCGTAAAAACGATTCATAAACCACATGGTGGCTTTGACATCTACAGCCCACAGCGCCGCCAGCACGGAGCGTGCACCCGATGCTAGAAATGCTCGAGCGATTCCAACAACTCCCTCAGCCCTTATCTGACCGCTTGCACTATGACAGCAGCTAAGGACAACCAGCTTGGCTGTTAGTCGAACTTGTGAAATTTCAGCCATCGTCAATAAGTAGTCTTCTTCGTGTGGAGTTCCGCAGGAGCTTATAGGGGAAAGAGCTATTTCTCCACGTTCAGCATGACCATGGGCAGCGAAGTGAATAAGACTTACTGAATGCATGCTTTCCAGGACTGCCTGCTTATTTGCTTTCCTTCCAAGCAACGGTTGAACACCGAGCAGTCGCCCAATCATCTCTGCTTCTTCTCTCGCCCAAGGCAGTGAGTTTAACTGTAGAAGGTTTCCTTGGTAGTATACATCACCAACGTCTGGCTCTCCTACGATCAGTGCACCGGTTTTACTATGGTAGTCTGCTGGACTGAGCTGAATCAACTTGAGAGTCGTCAAGGAAGGGACAATACGAATCCTGAAAGTATCCGATAGATACTTGCCATTATCATCCATTAAAGCAGCAAAAGGAATTGGATACAACAAGTTATCCGGTACAATAATGATTTCTGACTCTTGGAGTAAGTCAGCTACAGGAGCGACTATCATGTTGTAACCATCAACAAGGGTTAAAGGTTTAGAGTCGTTATTGTCGTCTTCCTCTTCTTCTAGAAGACGCAAAGATTTGAAGCTGTCACCCTGAGATGGTTTGCATGATGGCGGGGAGCTTACACATGAAAACAATGATCTATCTTCGCATTGGTCTAGACGTAAATCAAGAGAGCCACCAAACGCCTGATTTCCAAACACTTTATTTGCACTTTCTTTGAGTCTCGTTTGTCGAAAAGTTATTTTGTTTGGCTTGAGGATCCAAAAGTACATATTATCACCGAAGCAGGAAACACAAAGACAAGAACTAAGTGCATTTTTGTTTATGATGTTCTCAATACCAATCCATGACTGTGTGTTGACTGATACCCCTTTATCCAAAGAGTACTTTTCTGACAGTACGTCTGTTAGGGCCCTGGACCGTCCAAGCTCGGCAACGTAAAGAGCTTCATAATAACTGCCTGTAGCAATCAACAATCTACAAAGAAGAAGGTAAGGGGACACATGCTCATCAAAAAAAGAAATTTTGAATTGATCTTTCACTCTCAAAAAATCATGCATTTCTTCGCACTTCTGAATGCTCTCATAAAGATTTCGCAGAAGTTCAGTTGTGCTTCCTCCTACCACTAACGCGTTCAGAGCAACGATAAGGTGGCTGTTAAACTGCATTTCAATGTCCCCTATTTCGTAACTTATCTCCAGTGCTTTGTTAGCAAATTCTTGACTCTTTGCATTAAGCTGCAATTCTCGACAGAGTTTTCCTAGATTTAAGTATGAAGCTCCAACACCACTTCTGTCTCCGATTTCCTCCTTGATCGTCAGTGCTTTTTGAAGGTATTCTTCAGCCTTGGTATATTGACCAACAGATTGAAACACAGTTCCTAGATTTCCGTAAGCTGTTGCTTCTCCCATTTTGTCACCGATTTCTTTACTGATCACTAGTGCTTTTTGAAGGTATTCTTCAGCCTTGGTATATTGACCAACAGATTGAAACACATTTCCTAGATTTCCGTAAGCTGTTGCTTCTCCCGCTTTGTCACCGATTTCTTTCTCGATCACTAATGCTTTTTGAAGGTATTCTTCAGCCTTGGTATATTGACCAACAGATTGAAACGCATTTCCTAGATTTCCGTAAGCTGTTGCTTCTCCCGCTTTGTCACCGATTTCCTTCTTGATCACTAGTGCTTTGTGAAGGTATTCTTCAGCCTTGGTATATTGACCAACAGATTGAAACACAGTTCCTAGATTTCCGTAAGCTGATGCTTCTCCCGCTTTGTCACCGATTTCTTTCCTAAACACTAGTGCTTTTTGAAGGTATTCTTCAGCCTTGGTATATTGACCAACAGATTGAAACACATTTCCTAGATTTCCGTAAGCTGATGCTTCTCCCACTTTGTCACCGATTTCTTTCCTAATCACTAGTGCTTTTTGAAGGTATTCTTCAGCCTTGGTATATTGACCAACAGATTTAAACACAGTTCCTAGATTTCCGTAAGCTGTTGCTTCTCCATTTTTGTCACCGATTTCTTTCTTGATCACTAGTGCTTTTTGAGTGTATTCTACAGCCTTAGTATGTTGACCAACAGATCCAAACACAGTTCCTAGATTTCCGTAATCTGATGCTTCTCCGTCTTTGTCACCGATTTCTTTCCTGATCAATAATGCTTTTTGAAGGTATTCTTCAGCCTTTGTGTATTGACCAAAAGAAAAAAACACAGTTCCTAGATTTCTGTAAGCTGTTGCTTCTCCCATTTTGTCACCGATTTCTTTCTCGATTACTAGTGCTTTTTGAAGGTATTCCTCAGCCTTGGTATATTGACCAACAGATTGAAACACAGTTCCTAGATTTCCGTAAGCTGATGCTTCTCCCGCTTTGTCACCGATTTCTTTCCTAATCACTAGTGCTTTTTGAAGGTATTCTTCAGCCTTGGTATATTGACCAACGGATTGAAACACATTTCCTAGATTTCCGTAAGCTGATGCTTCTCCCGCTTTGTCACCGATTTCTTTCTCGATCCCTAGTGCTTTATGAAGGTATTCGTCAGCCTTGGAATATTGACCAACAGATTGAAACACAGTTCCTAGTTTTCCGTAAGCTGATGCTTCTCCCACTTTGTCACCGATTTCTTTCCTGATCACTAGCGCTTTTTGAAGGTATTCTTCAGCCTTGGCATATTGACCAACAGATTTAAACAAAGTTCCTAGATTTCCGTAATCTGATGCTTCTCCCATTTTGTCACCGATTTCTTTCCTAATCACTAGTGCTTTTTGAAGGTATTCTTCAGCCTTGGTATATTGACCAACAGATTGAAACACAGTTCCTAGATTTCCGTAAGCTGTTGCTTCACCATTTTTGTCACCGATTTCTTTCTTGATTACTAGTGCTTTTTGAGTGTATTCTACAGCCTTAGTATGTTGACCAACAGATCCAAACACAGTTCCTAGATTTCCGTAATCTGATGCTTCTCCGTCTTTGTCACCGATTTCTTTCCTGATCAATAATGCTTTTTGAAGGTATTCTTCAGCCTTTGTGTATTGACCAACAGAAAAAAACACAGTTCCTAGATTTCCGTAAGCTGTTGCTTCTCCCATTTTGTCACCGATTTCTTTCTCGATTACTAGTGCTTTTTGAAGGTATTCCTCAGCCTTGGTATATTGACCAACAGATTGAAACACAGTTCCTAGATTTCCGTAAGCTGATGCTTCTCCCGCTTTGTCACCGATTTCTTTCCTAATCACTAGTGCTTTTTGAAGGTATTCTTCAGCCTTGGTATATTGACCAACAGATTGAAACACATTTCCTAGATTTCCGTAAGCTGATGCTTCTCCCGCTTTGTCACCGATTTCTTTCTCGATCCCTAGTGCTTTATGAAGGTATTCGTCAGCCTTAGAATATTGACCAAGAGACTGAAACACAGTTCCTAATTTTCCGTAAGCTGATACTTCTCCCACTTTGTCATCGATTTCTTTCCTGATCACTAGTGCTTTTTGAAGGTACTCTTCAGCCTTGGCGTATTGACCAACAGATTTAAACAAAGTTCCTAGATTTCCGTAAGCTGATGCTTCTCCCATTTTGTCACCGATTTCTTTCCTAATCACTAGTGCTTTTTGAAGGTATTCTTCAGCCTTGGTATATTGACCAACAGATTTAAACACAGTTCCTAGATTTCCGTAAGCTGTTGCTTCTCCATTTTTGTCACCGATTTCTTTCTTGATCACTAGTGCTTTTTGAAGGTATTCTTCAGCCTTGGTATATTGACCAACAGATTGAAACACAGTTCCTAGATTTCCGTAAGCTGTTGCTTCTCCATTTTTGTCACCGATTTCTTTCTTGATCACTAGTGCTTTTTGAAGGTATTCTTCAGCCTTGGTATATTGACCAACAGATTGAAACACAGTTCCCAGATTTCCGTAAGCTGTTGCTTCTCCATTTTTGTCACCGATTTCTTTCTTGATCACTAGTGCTTTTTGAGTGTATTCTAGAGCCTTGGTATACTGACCAACAGATCGAAACACAGTTCCTAGATTTCCGTAGTCTGATGCTTCTCCTTCTCTGTCACCGATTTCTTTCCTTATCACTAGTGCTTTATAAAGATATTCTTTAGCCTTGGTATATTGACCAACAAAAAGAAACACACCTCCTAGATTTCCGTAAGCTGTTGCTTCTCCTTCTTTGTCACCGATTTCTTTCCTGATCACTAATGCTTTTTGAAGGTATTCTTCAGCCTTGGTATATTGACCAACAGAAAGAAACACAGTTCCTAGATTTCCGTACGCTGTTGCTTCTCCTTCTTTGTCACCGATTTCTTTCCTTATCACTACTGCTTTATGAAGATATTCTTCAGCCTCGGTATATTGACCGACAGAAATAAACACACTTCCTAGATTTCCGTATGCTGTTGCTTCTCCTTCTTTGACACCGATTTCTTTCCTGATCACCAGTGCTTTTTGAAGGTATTCTTCAGCCTTGGTATATTGACCGACAGAAAGAAACACAGTTCCTAGATTTCCGCACGCTGTTGCTTCACCTTCTTTGTCGCCGATTATTTTCCTGATCACTAGTGCTTTATGAAGACATTCTTCAGCCTTGGTATATTGACCAACAGAAAGAAACAGAGTTCCTAGATTTCCGTAAACTGTTGCTTCTCCTTTTTTGTCACCAATTTCTTTGTTGATCACTAGTGCTTTTTGAAGGTATTCTTCAGCCTTGGTATATTGACCAACAGATTGAAACACAGTTCCTAGATTTCCGTAACATATTCCAACTCCGCGATTGTTTCCAGCCTGAATCATGATGTTGAGCGCCTTCTCGTAAAACTGTTTTGCTTCCTCGTATTTGCTTCTTTGATAGTAGATGTCGGCTAGTTTTAGTAATATCATCCCTTCTTCTTCTTTTTGGCCACTGTTGTGTAGTGTCACGTGAAGGTTTTTACCACATTCTACCGCACGGGCGTGATCGTAGATAAGAGTATAGCCATCAAAAAGTTTATGGTATACATAGATAACAAGTGGTGTGGTAAGTTCTTTGATTGTCTCTAGGGCTTTACCGTTAAGAAGCTTCAAACATTCGTTAAAGATGTCCACTGCTTTTACAATACGTCCACTGTTGAAAAGAAAAGTTGCAACGACTGCACCAATATGAATGGTTCGTAGAATCTCCAGGATGTTGTCCATGACGCTTTTTTCTGAACCTTAAGAAAAAAATATTTTAAGAGTAAGAAAGAGGAAATAAGATTCTTAACGTCTTTTAACTCCACAGTTAAACTTCTTGGGCACTGTAATCAAGCTTCCATGTAAGATTAACTAAGGTAGGTCACGATTACAAGTGTTGGACTTTCATTTCTTTGGCCTAGTATTCTATACTTTTTGAATCTGCAAATCCAGAATATCTATTAAAATAAATTGTTTTACAGAGCAGTTTGTAACGTACTGTTGACTATTATACACCTTACAACGACGACGACCTGCTCCCAGTTGGCTTGTTAGCTTAATTGGTAGAGCGCTGCACCGGTATCGCAGAGGTCAAGGGTTCGAATCCCGTACAAGCCTGATTTTTTTTTCTGGCTTTCTTTTCTAAACTGCATAAGTTGCGTATATTACTGCGATGATCTTCCTTAAAATAATTCTTCACTCCGCAGTTCACATATATGATTTTCATATGTTCATAATTTCACACCCCTTACTGTTAAAAATTCGGAAGATAAAACCATTTCAGTCCCAAGCTTTGAAAATCGGCGAACCCAGGTTCTCTCTTACTCCTGACTCACTCTGTTTAATATCTTTACTTACCCAGTCTAACTTTTGTTTCTAATGTTTGCCATTACATCTTATATAGTGCTTTGTAGTTTTTGCCAGCTCCTTAATTTTAGTATTGACCTTTTTCTCGCTCTTTATCTTCGGTATCGCAGAGGTCAGGGTTCAAATCCCGGTAAACCTGAATTCTTCGTTTTTGCCAGGCTTTTATTCCGCAACTGCATAAAGTTGCGTCTTTAACAGCGAGGATCTTCTCTACATTTAAACTCTTTTAAGTTCAATACGCGGGCAAAGAAATCTGTCATAATCTTTTTTCAAGTCATAACTAAACAGTAAAGAAATTGAGCACGAAAAACGTCTTTCCTTGGCTGCAGAGTTCGTGTGCAGTGGTGCGCTGACAAAGCAAGGCAGAAGTTCTAAGCGACCAAACAATTCCTGGGCATCCAATTGAGATTACAGTGGAACATTGATACAACAAAGGGCCAAGGGACTAGTAAAACGTGTTCGGTTTACTAACGTTCCACTCAGGTCTTGAACACTGATTTAATGTCTGATCAGGACAGCAAAGCTGTTCATAAAAGGGCAGATTTGATTAAACTTAAAGGCAATGGATGGGGCTTATTACGCTGCTATAGGATATAAAATTGTGATAATTCAGATTGACGGTTATTCAGGTGTAAATCACAAAAAACTCGATAGATTTGCTGCTTGAAATATAAATGTCGGTAAGCTAATTTATAAAAAATTCATATACGTTATATGTTATATACGATTTAGTACCGCTCAGGGTCTACTCGCAGCACTTCACTTTAATAGACATCGAGCAGAATGGCTGTTGTTCTCGGGACATTTACTTACAGTCGAGCTGGAAGCATAGGTCTGTAACATTGCAGGTGACGCGTAAACTAAATCGCTCTCATTGGTGGAAATCTACGCGGTCTTTGTAACCTCTAATAATAAGCAAAAGAAGCCCTCGTTAGAAGTTCTGGTTCGAATCCTAGCTCGAATCCATGCTCGAGTTCCCGCTCTGTATTTAGGTATACTCAATTATATGCCACGGAAACACTTGAATTCTGCGCAATAACTGAAAGCTATCTTGGAAATATTGCCTGCGTTCTACAATCCAACAGGCGTGTGGTCAAATGCCGCGGCTGCAAATCCCCCACTAATGAGCACCACTGGGGAATTCCTTCGAAATTCTGCGAGGGTTTTGAGAAGTCTTCTCCTATGAAAGGAGAAATGGTTGTCCAGCAGGGAACCTCTTCTGAAACCCTGGATTCTCTGAAAGCGGACCTTCAAGCACTGGATATAGAGGAGGAAGCGTTCCGCCGAAAATCCGAAGAGGCTAAATTAAGGGAGAAGATTGAGGCCAAACGCCACTCCATTCACGACCTCAATGCCCGTACGCGCAAGTTGGGAGAGAGTTCACGGACATTAAAAAGCAAGGATCTTCCCCATCTACCGCACGAAGAAGAGCCATTCAGGACTCCATTGGACGACCTGCTGATGCAGTCCGCTCCGAATTTGGGAGAACAGCCACACTCCACCGCGTGGTTTCCTCAGCACAATTCTTTCCAACACTCAAGCTATCTCAAGCTTCGGAGATGTTTTTTAAACCATGGAAAATCGCCAAGGGTTGAGAAGCCTTTATTAATAGTAGATTTTGTCACAAATATTATTCCTCAGGATAAGGAAGAGACTTCGAGCAATCAAGGACAAGCAAAAATCGTAGTTAGCTACGGGCCCAAAAAGCCCAAATTAGAAACTGTTACAGAACAGCAGTGGGTTATTGATAATACGCGTATATTCTATTCTTTGTTAGCTGGGGGTAAATTAGCTGGCCAGAAGGCCATCCAAGATTACTTAATCTATACAGTCAAAGAGATGGAATTGTCGTCAAAATACGACTGGAAATCCATTTTGTTATACGATAATGAATTTAGGAAATTACAAGCCATTTACGCCCTCCGATGAGGTTTCGACTCCACGCACCTTCATGCCGTCATGTTGCAACCTAAGATTAATGCTAACGTTTCTCCTAAACCAGTCTTCTCCTCTAACCCCACTTCTCGCGCCATGTTTGCGAATTTTACGTTGGATGGCAGGATCACTTGCCGGAATTTTAAGGGCCAAAGGGATGTACGTTACCTAATTGCAATTTTGCTCACGAGTGCAATCGCAAAGTTGCCGGGAAAGGTTGAGGTTTGCCACATCCTAGGGTATCCCATAGTCCCTATGATTCGCAAAGCGCGCAATGACTACCGTTTTGTTCAAGCCTTTTAAATCGTGATCTTTGGCTGTCTGAATTAGTTGAAGATGAGGATGGGGCTTTCCTCAGCAATGGCATTCGCAATGGTTTTCAATTAGCACCAATGGGCGCTACTACTTGTGATGTTGGCTTCGACAATTTTCAATCGGCGACAAATCCTGTCAACAGAGGCAAGGTTGAGGACACCATTCGCGATGAAATAAGGCAAGGCAATTATGTAGTCTCGGCAATTAAACCTCGGATTGTAAGCGCCCTAGGAGCTATTCCTAAAGCAGAATCATCCGAACTTCGGCTTATTCACGACTGTTCTCGGCCACATGGGCAGGCTGTGAACGATTACATTGCTACGCATTTCAAACTCCTGACGACGCAATTAAGCTACTGCAGCACGGCTGTTTCATGGCTTGAAGATTGACCGACGGCACGCATACCGCTCGGTTTCTATTTACCCGGACAATTATCTGTTTACCGGACTAAAATGGCAATTTTCAGGCGATGCGCATTTTACTTATTTTCATGATACCCGCTTACCTTCCGGAGCCAGTAGCTCACCAGAAACTGTCCATGGTATTACGCAATCTGTTCGTCGTATGATGGCTAAACGCGGATTCCCCGATGTCATTGTTTATCTCGACGATTTTTTATTCGTAGGAGTCTCGCGTGAGCAGTGCCAATTCGCGTATGACACACTGTTACAGCTTCTGCTGGACCTGGGATTCACCATTAGCGAGCACAAACTTGTACCTCCACCTCAGTGTTTAACGTTTTTAGGTGTGCAATTGGATACCACGGTCTGCACTATGACACTGCCTGCTAAGAACCTGGCTAAACTACAGGACCAAGTTCTCGAATTTCAAAACAAAAAGCTTGCTAGCAAAAAACAACTACAGCGCTTAGCGGGGAGATTAAATTGGGCATGTCGCGTTGTGTATGGCGGTCGGTCCTTTTTACGCCGAATTCTTGATACACTTAATTCGCTATCTCCTTCGGGAAAATTCAAACTCAATGTTGGTTTTCAAAGTGACATCATGTGGTGGGTACATTTCCTGAAAGTTTTCAACGGCACCCGCTTGTTTCTGGATCAGAAACCCATGGTAGACGTGGCTACGGACGCTTGGCAGATGGCTGCTGCCGGATATTTTCGGGGAGACTGGTTCTATCACCACTTCCTCCTAGATAGCCCGGCCTGAGACCCTCTTCATATCACCCACAAGGAGACATTGGCGATAGTTCTTGCGGCCAAGCGATGGGACAGACAGTGGTCGAACCGTCGTTTGATTATCCACAGTGACAACCAAGCTGCTGTGCGTATCATCAACAAGGGCACTACCGCTAGCACATTGCAAATGCAAGATTATTTATTAAAATGCCTTACATCAATTGAGTCTCAACATCCAAACAGTGGAATCCTTCTTGTCGGCGATTTAAACCACCTAAACGAAACGACTCTTAAATCTAATTCCAATCTGAAACAAATTGTTCACTTTCCGACCAGAGGGAAAAGTTTTTTGGATCGTATTCTAACCAACATGAAGGAGTTCTATGATAAAGCCATCGAACGACCTAAATTTGGCCTTTCGGATCACAGTTCAGTGGAGATCCAGCCCAAGCTTCCAGCAAAACCATCGCAATCAAAGGAAATAATTATCTCGAGGGATTTGAGACCTAGTAAAAGACACGCAATGCAAATTTACCTCGAAAATGTTGACGTTCCACGCCTCCTTGACACTGTGGAGACCTGCGCGGAGAAAGTGTCACTATTTGAAAATATCGTTAAGACGGGCCTAGACTTTATTACTCCCCCGCGATCCAAAACTATTCATCGAAGCGAGCCTCCGTGGTTGAATGACAAACTCAAGAACTTGATCAAGCGACGCCAATGTGCCCTTGCAAAAGGAAATATGGATACCTTTCGAATGCTCAGAAATTGCGTGAATCGTGAGCGTAAGATCTGCCGGGTAAAGTACTACAAAGCAAGGTTAGCCATTTGAGGGAGTGCAAGCCATCCGTGTGGTGGAAAGAGGTGAAAAAGCTCAGCGGCATGTCACCTGCTTCAAAAACGCGGGACAACACCAGCAAATTACTGCAACACCTAGGTTTTTCACCAGGTGCCCTGGCAAATTACATCAATTCAGCGTTCCTGACCCCAATGCAGATTTTTGAGCCTCTTACCCACAATCCTTTTGACCCACCACAAGCCAACAACGAAAGTCATGCCGTAAATATGATATCGGAGTTTAGAACTTTTATGAAACTATCTGCACTCAACCCCTCCAAAGCACACGGGCCAGACGGTATCCCGGCATGGTTACTAAAAGAAAACGCTGATCTCTTAGCGGGTTCAGTCTCTGCGATCCTCAACTCCTCGTTCCACGAATCCCGCCTTCCGCCTTCTTGGAAAGAGGCTGACGTTGTCCCGGTCCCAAAACAAAGGCCTATTAATGACATTAACAAGCACCTCCGCCCGATTTCCCTTACGCCTATCCTGTCTAAACTCGCTGAAGATCACATTGTTGAAAAGTATGTTAAACCTGCTGTGTTACAAAGAATCGACCCTCGACAATTTGGAACTATTCCCAAATCGTCTACTACATATGCTTTGGTCAATATGACGCATAATTGGCTTGTTAACACCGACGGAAATGGTGCCACGGCAAGAGTAGTCCTACTTGATTTCCGTAAGGCCTTTGACCTTATCGATCACGGTGTTCTTGTTCAAAAACTAACACCATATGATATTCCGAGTCAAGTCAAAGGTTGGATTGTTGACTTCTTGATGGACCAGAAACAAAGAGTTAAACTTGCTCAGGATTGTCACTCTGAATGGCGCTCTGTGCCATCCGGTGTCCCCCAGGGAACAAAACTAGGCCCCTGGTTATTTCTTGTCATGATTAATGACTTGGACACACCAGTTGACAGGTGGAAAAACGTGGATGATACATCTTGTTCCGAAATAGTTACAAAGGGTAGTGAGAGCAAACTCCAAGAAGCTCTGGATGACCTTTCGAGACAAGCGAGTCTCGATGGGTTTCAACTGAATGAGGCCAAGTGCAAAGAACTTCGAATTGGATTCTCCAACAGCAACCACGATTTTGAACCCCTAGTCCTAAATGGCAAACCCCTTGAATTAGGTCACCAGTGCCAAATTGCTAGGCGTGACCATTAGCCACGATTTAAAGTGGAACATGCACTCCTCTGAACTAATTAGAAAATGTTCCTCTCGTCTCTATTTTTTACGTCAACTCAAGAGATCCGGAGTGGCACCAAGTGAACTGGTGCAATTCTATGTGACATGTATTAGGCCCGTCCTGGAATACGCAAGTCCTGTATTCCATCGTTCTCTACCAAACTACATCAGTGAAGATTTGGAACGGATCCAAAGAAGGGCTTCCAGAATCATCTATCCTGACCTGTCATATAGTGTAGCACTAGAAACAGTTGGCCTACCGAAACTTCATGAGAGGAGAGAAAAGATTTCAAACGATCCGTTTGACGAGATCGTCTGTAACCCCACCCACAGTCTCCATAGCCTCCTCCCCCAATGGAAGAGTTGTAAATCAATCTATCTATCTATCTATCTATCTATCAATCAATCAATCAATCAATCAATCAATCAATCAATCAATCAATCTATCTATCTATCTATCTATCTATCTATCTATCTATCTGTCTATCTGTCTGTCTGTCTGTCTGTCTGTCTATCTATCTATCTATCTATCGATCGATCGATCGATGATCGATCTCTATCTATCTATCTATCTATCTATCTATCTATCTATCTATCTATCTATGGTATGTGGCACTGATCATCCACGTGTACACACGCTGAAAGCGACTCTTAAACAAATCGGATTATTTGCTCAAATGGTACGTTCAACGATGGAAAATTCTACGCTAAGGGATTGTTTATCATATGATAGTACTTTAAATTACTTTCTTTGGTCAAGTAATGTTGACTCACTCAAGATTTTGGTGTCGGAAATTTTGAAGAACACGGCGATTGCTTCAGCCGAGGTGAACGAAGATAAACATCACAAAATGCTCTCGTTCAAGGCCGCGGACTGCACAATTAAATTGTACACTACTACAAAGAAGATCATTATTCAAGGTTCTGGCAGTGCAAGTTTGACAAAGGCATTCTCCGACTTTATAAACGTTAAAGACAACGGAGATGAAGCAATGAATAGTAATAATGGCGGCCAGCAAAGCGAAGTTTCGGCAGCAGATGAACATATTGAGACGTATGCAATAGAACAATTAGATCAGACGGATGCTTTGACTACTACAAGTCAGGATGAGGTAAAATCTGATTTACAACTAATAAAAGAGGAGATAAAGATGATGAAAAATGATATCTCGTATATTTTGAATAATGGCGGGAAAATTTACATATCTTCTGCTGGTGCTGCTGAAACTGAAAATCTGAATTTCAAATTACAGGAAGAGAATAATCTACTTCGTAATCAACTGAAAGTCGCGAAAGATAATCTAGCCGAGCTGAAGGAAGTGATAGGAACCCTTGAAAGCGAAAAATCAACTCTTATTTCAACGATAAGAATTCTCCAACGAAATGATTTAAAGCTCAGTCAAGATGAGGCATATAATCTTACGGCTGTTGGGACAATAACAGAAGCTGTCACGCCATCAAAAGCAGTCACGCAGACAAGTATCCCAGTTGTTAGGCCTGCAAAGAAAACCAATCAAAACGGCAAAAAGAACCAGAGCCAGAAGAAGAACCAGAAAGGCAATGGCAACAGAAAAGATAAGAAAAAAGAGCAGGAACACGGCCCGCAGAATACATTGTTAGAATCAAGTAACTCACGGCCCGGCACAAGCTTCAATCGGCAATCTGACCAACAAGATTCAGAAAATCGGGTAGTTATTCTTGGCGATTCTACGGTGAAGGGATTACAATGGTGGAAAATGTCAAAAAATAACACTAAAGTTCAGATGAGGTGTTTCCCGGGTGCTACAGTGAGCGATATGGAAAGCTATGCCATCCCAACTGTTCGTACCGACCCAAGTGAGATCATACTACATGTTGGCACGAACGATCTTCGCAACAGATCTCCTCGGGAAGTCGCAGAAGATATTATAAATCTGTGCGAAGACATATCGCAGAATACTACAGCTAGTGTAACCATTTCAGGCCTCACCCATAGAACAGACGAGCCAAGCATGGGGGACAAAGTAACCGAAACGAACAGGATTATCAAGTCATTTGTAAGTGGCCGTGACTTAAGTTTTATTGACAACAGCAAAATAGGAAGCAGCATGCTGAACAGTAGTGGCCTGCACCTAAATCAGAAAGGTAGCGCAGCACTTGCTAAAAATATTTTGAATCATATTAGTAATTGTTATTGATTTAAAGAAGTCAACAGTTTTTTGCCTGAATGTGAACCAAATTGTTATGATGACATGACCTCTGCCTTGAAAGGGGCTTCAAAATTGCGAGTATTAATGTTGCTAGTCTCCCGCTGCATATTGAAGAGCTTCGACTAATTATGGATGATCAGTGTCTTGATCTGCTAGCTGTTAATGAGACTAGACTCGATTCTACCATAACTGACAACTTGGTTCATATTGACGGCTATTCAATTCTAAGAAAGGATCGAAACCGTAATGGCGGCGGCGTGTGCATTTATCTTCGATCGAATATTAATTATTGCCTTAGAAATGAAATAATTCCCAATAACGAGTTTGAAATGTTAAGTGTTGATATTAAAAAGCCTAATAGTAAAGCTTTTAACGTAACTGCGGCCTACAGGCCCCCTAGCTGTACGGTTGGCTTCTTTGAAGCTTTAGAAGCTATTGTTCGCATTATTGACATGGAATCTAAGGAACAAATTATCTTAGGCGATTTAAATTGCAATTATCTATCGGATAGAAATAACATGCACCTGTCTCAGTTGAAGCAATTAAGTTCGACCTATCAGTTTCAACAACTAATCAATGAACCTACTAGAATCACGCCAAATTCTAGTACACTTATTGATATAATTTTATCAAATGAACCCTCAAGGATTTTAAAATCAGGAGTGGTGCATATGGGATTAAGTGACCATAGTATGGTCTATGCAGTACGTAAGTTTGCTATTTCATCTAAAAACACTCATAAGCATGTGACCACTCGTTCTTTTAAAAACTTTAATGCAAGTGCTTTCAGAGAAGACCTGAAGTCAGCGCCCTGGGATAGCCTAAGAAACTGCACTACTCCCGATGAAATGGTTGAAATCTGGGAAAATATGTTTCTAAAAATAGCTGACGCTCATGCGCCCATAAGAACGCGGCGAGTAAGAAATAAAAAATCCCCTTGGATTACTACTGATCTGACGGAGCTGATAACAGGTCGAAACAGACTGAAAAGGCAGGCTATATTAACAAAACAGCCATCTATCTGGGATAAATATAGAAAAGAAAGAAATAGAATAAATAATGAGATTAAAATGGCAAAAGCGAATTATTATAAATCAGAAGTGGAACAAAATGTGGGTAACCCGAAGGAAATATGGAGGACAATCAATGAATTAACATATCGTAAGTGCACTAGTAACTCTTCAATAAGTGAACTAAAAAGTGGTGATAATTCCTTCACAAAACCCGCAGAAATGTGTGAGATTTTAAATGACCATTTTACATCTGTCGGTCCAAACCTAGCCTCCACACTGCCTAGTGGAAATACAAGTTTTGACTCTTACATAAAGCCTGTTTCCACGACTTTTAATTTACAACATACCTCTGCCACTGAAGTTTTAAAGTTATTAGGTAAATTATCTCCGAACAAGGCCACTGGCCTTGATAACATCTCATGTCGGCTTCTAAAAGAAGCTGGCCCAATTATTGCCACTTCTTGAACCTGTATCATAAACAAAACCATAGATACTGGCCTCTTTCCTTCACAGTGGAAAATGGCTAAAGTATTTCCTTTGTATAAAAAGGATGATCGCACAGATGCACAAAACTATAGACCAATATCTGTCTTGCCAGCCATTTCTAAGATTTGTGAAAGGGTAGTCTACGATCAACTATACAGGTACTTAAATTCAAATGGCCTGTTGACAAAAAACCAGTCTGGATTTCGTTCTCTTCACTCTACAGTGACAGCGCTGTTACATTTAACAAATAATTGGTATCTTAACATTGACAAAGGCATGACCAATTTGATTGTGCTTCTCGATCTTGCCAAAGCCTTTGACACCGTTTCACATAATATTTTATTAAAAAAGCTTGAGCTCTATGGTCTGAAGGGTGTAACGCTTGACTGGTTTTCATCGTACCTATCAAATAGGCAACAGCAGTGTGTAGTAGAGGGCTGTGTATCTAAGCCCCAGTTGATAAGTTGTGGTGTTCCGCAGGGTTCAATTTTAGGCCCTTTGTTGTTTTTAATTTATATCAATGATCTCCCTGGATGTCTTCTCCATACCAAAGCACACATGTATGCCGATGATACCACGATATATGCGTCCTCTGTATCCACTGCTGAACTATATGCCAAGGTAAATAATGACCTAACTCGCGTTAGGGACTGGCTTCTTGCAAATAAGTTAAGCTTAAATGTCACTAAAACGGAGTATATGTTCTTAACAACTACCTTCAAATTATCTAACTTAGGAAGAGACTTTCCAATTAAGATTGGCGACAATCATGTTAAACGAGTCCAAACAACAAAATATTTAGGAATTCACTTAGATGAAAATCTTAAATGGAACGAGCATGTTGACAAACTTTGTTCAAAAGTCAATCGATCCATCAGTAGTCTAAAACAGGCACGTGATTATGTACCATTAGATGTTCTAAATACTATTTACAAATCTCTTATCCAGCCTGTGTTCGACTACTGCGACGTTGTTTGGGACAATTTAGACCAGGGACTTGCCACTAGGATCCAGAAATTACAAAATCGTGCTGCACGCATAATAACCTTTCAAGGTTATGACGTTCGTTCAGCACAAATACGAAAACAACTCAACTGGGAAGAGCTTGCCTCAAGGCGTCATAGGCACTTAAGTCTATTAATGTATGATACGGTGAATGGAAATATACCTAGTTACATAAGCGATCTTTTCTCGAATGTCTGTGAGAACAACCCTTATAAGTCTATGCTAAGAAATGCGGAATATAATGTTGTACTGGACGACGTTCCACAAACAGAATATTATAAGGGGTCTTTCTCATACAGAGGAGGAATGCTGTGGAATTCTTTACCAAATGACATAAAAGCGTCCGAATCTAAAGCTATCTTTAAAAGAAAACTGGCTAGTAGGCAGGCAAACTGTTGACTACATTTTACTATATTTTATTGTTTGTACATATTTTTAGTGTAGTTGTACAGTATTTACTTCTGTTTCTATACGGCTTTCATGTAAAGAAGTTATGTAACTTATGAAATTACCGTATTCAAATAAAAGTGAATCAATCAATCAATCAATCAATCAATCTATCTATCTTTCTATCTAAACTAATCTATCTAATCTAATCTATCTATCTATCTATCTATCTCATCTATCTATCTATCTATCTATCTATCTAATCTAATCTAATCTAATCTAATCTAATCTAATCTAATCTATCTATCTATCTATCTATCTATCTATCTATCTATCTATCTATCTATCTATCTGTAATTATGCAGGAGCTGAGTGCGCTATTTTGGCTGTCAGCCATCTATAATTTTCATATCACCCTGTTTATTTAGAGGGGGGCCAAGAATACCATTGCCGACTCCCTCTCGCGTCTTGACGAACGCAAGGGACCTTTCAGCTTCTATTTGTTTACTAGCAAAGCGTTCTCCCCCGCGGTCGCGAATGCTATGCCGCTTGCCGTGCACATATCTATTCACGGACAACGCTTCCTTTCTTGCTCTAGCCGCCCAGCTCAACTTGGAGATCCAGCAATACGGGCGCAGCTCTTCGCTGAATCTATCAAGGCAACCAACAAAACCATCGCCACAGGTATCTCTGCTTCTGCCTTTACATGGGTTATTCCCCGGTCCCCTTGCAAAATACTCACTTACTACAGTATGCTACCCTCTTAGCACGATCGCTGAAGCCAGTCTCTTAGTATCTTAGTAGTATACTATGTTGCGAGATAAGCCCCGTTGGTGCTTAGTCAGTGCCTAGCAAGTGCCTAGTCATTGCCTAATCCTGCATACTAATTAAGTGCCTATTCACTGCCTTCCTGCATATTAATTATGTGCCTAGTCAGTGTCTAGCTAGCTAGGTAAAAAATGCCTTCCTCCATATTAATTAAGTGCCTTGTAATGAAGTGGATAGTCGTTTCTTTTCATATAGAAGAACACAATAGGAACAATAGACTTGCCTCGACTTGCCCGGTAAGTAACTTGAGCCCGATTTAAACGTCTATTTTAAAAAAGAGAAATAGGAGCAATCACCTTGCAACGCGAGAAACGGCTTTCTATATCTTATTTAGCGCTAAATATCGGTTATATATAAACAAAACACACACACATATACACAAAGTGGAGCTGAAAACTCTCTATTTCAATTTTGTCTGACGTTTTCTCCTATCTATCTCGAGGACATGAAAAACGATTAAAGTCTTTGCGTTTCACGCACCGTTAGTCAGTTAATTATGCGAGTTCACAAGCCCAAAGTTGCATACAAATTAGTTCTACAGGAAAAACCCCAACGGAGCACCTTGACGTATTAGTATATAAACAATTTTGAATAACTTAACAAGGATCACTTGAAACACGCGCCTAATAATTGCTAGCAATAGAACCAGACAAGAGTTGCCATTTTAAAAACGTTATTAAAAAACAATGACAAAAAGAGTCAAATACACAGCGATTTGTAAGGAATGGAAATTAATTAATCTTCATCTTCGTTCTCCTCTTTAGAAGGGGAATAGAAATTGGTTTCCAACGTCTTCACGTTTTTGTGTGTAACTGCTCCGCAATCGTGACACCGAAGAAAACCCTCTTTGATGTAATTTCTCCCCTCGGGAATCTGGTGATCGCATATAGGACAAATCTTGTAGTAATCGTGCCAAAAGCATTTAGGACATTTCATGATCAATGTCCAGTACACATTAGAGTTCTCACAATGTTCACAGGGACGTTTAGAGTGAAAGGTGGTGGACGCTTCAGGGCTACTACTTTCTGTTTCCTGACTGTCGTTTTCAGTGTCGTTGCCGCTGTCTTGGGTGCCTTCAGCTTCAACGCCATTCCCAGAAGCCACTTCCTCCTCCTGATTTTCAGTATCTGATGAACTCTCCTCATTATTACTCTCGTTATCGGAAGTATTTTCTACATTTTGTAGCCTCCTTCCTTATCTATGAAATCACTTAACAACTTTTTGTTCCTGATTGAACCTTTATCTATCCCTAACTCCGCAAGTCCATCTAGAAACGTTTTCAGCGCACGAGGCTTGGTACCTTCATTGTTATGAGGGAATAACACATACTCAACTAGCTCGGCGATGTTTGTGACGCGAATAGTGCTTTTATTTCGAAGTAATTGTCCGCTGGGAGTCCAGAAAAGAATATCGGCCATACTATGCTAAAACTAAAAATCTAAAATCTCTAAAACTGGGGAAAGGAAGGCCTGTTCCCATCTCCTCTATTTTCTCTTTTAAGATCGTCGAGCGCGCGTATGAAAATAATGTATAGATTTAGCCAGGGCTAAAAGCGAGGCTCCCATTAATAAATTTATAATTTAAATCATTCAGACAATAAACATGTATTCCACAATTCAGTTAACTTTAGAGCACATTCATGTGACTTTTCAGGGAAACGCTAAGTGATTTTAGAGAAATATAATTTGCAAACAGCCCAAGAGTGAACCAAATCTTACATCGAGTTGATAGCCTCATATGTACACCCAAAAAATGCCAATCATCTTCGATCACATTTATTAAGAGCCATAATGGCTCTTGATCACCGTAGATTAATTAGGCCTGGAAAAAATTCCGGCCGAAATTTTTGCGTTCGACAAGTTTACTTTACAAAATCTTGCCAACAAATCTGGGTGCGTGTAAACCAACCTTTTATATCATTTATACATCACATCTGAGGTGAAACAGTACTATGAGGCACTGTTTTTATCAAACAGACCTCGGACAACACAATTTTGCAATACAAAATATTCAGGACGATCGAAGCACGCGTGGGCTTTAGCTAAACCATTAAAAATTTCCACAATCACCTATACGGCCAGCCGGTTCTGACTTTTGCAGTGATAGCTTTGGCGAGTGTTTGGAATGAACATTAACAGAGTTACGCTCCAACATAATAAAGAATTTATTGCTTATTTTTTATCTTAAAATGGTTTAACGCGCGGCATTTTGAGTACTCCGGGAAGCGTTGTTTACTGAACGACTGAAAACAATCGGCACAGCGATTAAAATTACAAGAGAGACGACTAACAATCAATAAAAGAATATAATTCGGTGAAACATACACAGAGACGACAATTTTCATTCAGGAAGACAAGTATTAAAGTCAGTGTCTCCAAAATTCCTGAGTGTTCGAGCTTAAAGCTGAAGTTTATGCTTTAAGCCGGCTTCCCGGTGTTTGCTTTTTTCAAAGACGAACTCGAGGCAAGAAAATGCTCAAAGCTTTCTTTTACAGCCAGAATTATAACTAAATATTCTTTGGAACGTTGTCTTTATATTTACGGTGAGAAAATGTCTAAAGGCTTTTTAAAGATCTGTAAGCTTATAACAAACCTGATACTCAGTCAGATCATTGTCTCAATTCTTACAAACGTGCGAAATAAAATAGCCGCATAAACTACGCTCGACTTCATTAAATTAAAAACAAAAAACAAACATCAAGTACAATAATTACTCAGGCTTACCACCCGAGATGCAGCTCCTGAAAGGTATCAAGTAAGGCTAGTATCGCTTCAGACTTTGCAACCCTCTTACGCATCAAGCAAGGTGAAAAACGAAAACGATGCCATCCGAAATCGGATTTCCGACTTTGACAAGTGACATATTTCTCAACCAAAAACCCAATACACAAACTAGCCATGAATAACAGAAGACTCCTGATAGCAGCTGAATTTCATTTTGTACATCCAGTGGAAAAAGACAGTTAAAAACATCACAAGTTGCAACAAAACTCTGTCAGCTTCAGCTGTCAATGTAAGCAAGATTCAAGATACACCGTATTCACAAATGGCGGACACGCGGGAAAAAACTGGTGCCTAGTCATGAAAGCGAGGCGTTGGAGGATAAACAAAAATTGCAAATGAAGACTTTCAGTGAACTTGCAGAGTGTTTAGCACGGATTCCACCTAAAATAACTTTGAACGGACTTCTTTTTAAATACAATTACGTGGGATCGAGTGGAGCACGCTCAAAATTTCAACTCTACTCGGCAGACTCGTTAAGCCGGCCACATATCATTTCAGCAAGTAATTTCGTATTTCTTATCTTTGGCTGTTAAGAGTTTTAACTTAACGTTCCATAATATTTTAAAGTTGAAGAATACATAATTAAATAAAAGGGTGGTCTTCTTAAACGGATCCAGACTCGAATTTAATTATTCGAAACAGAAGCTTGCCGTGTTCAGTCCTGACACAAACATTGCCTTAAAAGTTTAACCTAGTAAAATGTAAGCCTTATACCACTTTTTTACCAAGAGCTCTCTGAGATAATGCCCCAAAGGAGACCAGGCAAATAGCAAGCCATAAGCCATAAGCTTCTAATTTTGTTAAAATTATTTTTAATTATTTCCCAGTGACAAAGAAATCATGAGATTTTTGTTAAGCTCTGCCAACGTACCTCTAGCAATTCACTCCAAAGCGACGGAATTAATATGATCCAAAGGAAGTTGTAAATACAGACATACATATATATATAGATATGTATAAAATGACACTGACATGAATAAATGAGCCTCGTGAATGAATCTTTCACCCGCTCTCGACTTGACCTGTTTTGTGTAATGGCGGAGGTCCAATCCGTTGACATTGGACAAGCAGGCCATATATCCGTCGCTTATTTCTCTTTTACTCGCCACTAATATCTGTTTTTATTTCTGTTTTACAGAATTATAGTGACCTGGCTTTCGTATTCGGTTTCAGTGTGAAGTTCGGGCCAGCATGTTTGCCGCTTTTCTCCAGTCATCGCCCTGACTTGTCGAGCTTCTGAGGCTTCGGAAGCCTACAAAATCATCCTGTTTTCTTGAAGATATACGCGTCCCTTTTGATTGCAAACAGCAAATCACTACCAAACATTAAAAGCAGAAGACATTCCACGTAATTGTATTTAAAAAGAAGTCCATACAAAGTTATTTTAGGTGGAATCCGTGCTAAACACTCTGCAAGTTCACTGAACGTCTTCATTTGCAATTTTTGTTTATCCTCCAACGCCTCGCTTTCATGACTAGGGCAGGCACTAGTTTTTTCCCGCGTATCCGCCATTTGTGAATACGGTGTATGCTGCATAAATTTTCCGCATGAACTTACCTGTCAAATTTTGACCAATCAGAGCATAAAAATTGGACGTAGAGCGTGACCAACGCGTGAACATGGTGAAAAAAGTCAAAAGCAACTGTCTTCCCTGCCTGTAGCAGCTGGCTGAATTTTCGTGTCCGAGGTCAGTTTTGATTTTAATTGTGCGGCACATAAACACAACATATTTCATATGAATTTAAAAAAAATTAAACTTGAGCCTGCGATCATTTGAAAACCAGTACCTTGTCAGCGGATAACTTCAAAAAATACTTGACCTCGATGGGTCGACACCTGAGCCCGCGATAGGGTCAAGTGATACTGGTCAGCGAATACCTTGTTTTGACAGCTGTCAATTGATCACAACATTGATGTCCAATATGTGTATCAGTTTTCCTGTGCTCCGGTCCCAAAATAGCTAGAAAGTATGAGATTGAACATTGATCGCGATCTAGTAAAACAATTAACTGGTCAGCGGGCAGCTTCCAAATAAATCACGTCACCTCAATGAGTTGACACATGAGCCCGCGATATGGTCATGGGATACTGGTCAGTGGCTATCCTGTTTTGACAGCTGTCAATTGACCATATTGTGAATCTCCAATTTAAAAGATGTGGACTTGCCAGGACACGCCTGAGACACCCCTCTCTTCCTTTTGATAGTCTCCCCTACCCCACCTGTACAATCCGTTGACGCGTACGTACGCTCGGTCAATCACGTGACAACCAAAGGAGAAGAGGTTGACCATATTCTATGAGTATGGGGCTCTGTCCGCGTGGGAGCCCCGCTAGAAATCGCGGGGTTTTATTGACCGCAAGAGTATACTGGGAATTTTTCTAGGTATTAAGGGGGAAGTCAAACTACTCACCTTTCTCCGAGGAAAGTTGGTGGCGCCTGACTCCTCAACGCGGGCTGTTTAGCTCTGCAAGATTAACGAGCCCAGTTATCATATGTAGCGGTACCAAGATGTATTTATATAACACTTACGCTATGAAAACGTAATTCCACCAATGTTAACCCTGCAAAACGAACGAAGTTTGGAACTGTCCATATGCTTTCCAAGAAAGTGAGGAGAACTAACATGTCCAAAACAAACATTAGGAAAAAACCAACGGCAATACACCGAATTCACAAATGGTGGACACGCGGGAAAAAACTGGTGCCTAGTCATGAAAGCGAGGCGTTGGAGGGTAAACAAAAATTGCAAATGAAGACTTTCAGTGAACTTGCCGAGTGTTTAGCACTGATTCCACCTAAAATAACTTTGTATGGACGTCTTTTTAAATGCAATGACGTGGGATGTCTTCTGCTTTTAATGTTTAGTACTGATTTGCTGTTTGCAATCAAAAGGGGCGCTTATATCTTCAAGGAAACAGGATGATTTTGTAGGTTTCCGAAGCGTCAGAAGCTCGACAAGTGGGCGATGGCTGGAGAAAAGCGGCAAACGTGTTGGCCCAAACTTCACGCTGAAACCGAATACGAAAGCCAGCTCACTGCAATTCTGTAAAATAGAAGTAAAAACAGATATTGGTGGCAAGAAAAAAAGAAATAAGCGACGGATATATGGCCTACTTGTCAACCGAAGAGACCTCCGCCATTACACAAAACAGGTCAAGTCGAGAGCGGGTGAAAGATTTATTCACGAGACTCATTCATTCATGTCAGTCTCATTTTATACATATCTATGTATGTCTGTATTTACAACTTCCTTTGGATGATATTAATTCCGTCGCTTTGGAGTGAATTGTTAGAGGTACGTTGGCAGAGTTTAGCAAAAATCTTTTGATTTCTTTGTCATTGCGAAATAAAATAATTTTATCAAAACTAGAAGCTCTAGTGTGTGAATCTTATGGCTTGCTATTTGCCTGGTCTCCTTTATCTCGGAGAGCTCTAGGTAAAAAAGTGGTATAAACCTCACATTTTACTAGGTTAAACTCTTAAGGCAATGTTTGTGTCAGGACTGAACACGGCAAGCTTCTGTTTCGAATCATTAAATTCGAGTCTGGATCCGTTGAAGAAGACCATCATTTTATTTATTTATGTATTCTTCACTTTTAAAATATTATGGAACATGAAGTTAAAACTCTTAACAGCCAAAGATAAGAAATAGGAAAATTACTCGCTGAAATGATATGTGGCCGGCTTACCGAGTCTGCTGAGTAACAAGTTGAAATTTTGAGCGTACTCCACTCGATCGCTCCTGCATTTATACTAAAAAAAATAGTTCTAATTGATGTCCTTCATCGATAAAGACCAGAGAATAACGTCCTGGCAAACAAAAACCAAACATAACTTCATCGAAACCTCAGTCACCGCTTCTTTCCTGTCTTCCTTTTTTTCCATCTCGACTTGAACTGTTTTGTTCAATGGCACACGTCTCTTGCGTTAACAAGTAGGCCATATATTTGCCGCTTATTTCTTTTTTTCTTGCCACCAAGATTTGCATTGTTTATATTTCTGTTTTACCGAATTGCAGTGAGCTGGCTTTCGAACTCGGTTTCAGTGTGAAGTTTGGGCCAACATGTTTGCCGCTTTTCTCCAGCCATCGCCCACTTGTCGAGCTTCTGACGCTTCGGAGATCTTCGGAAACCTACAAAATCATCCTGTTTCCTTGAAGATATAAGCGCCCCTTTTGATTGCAAACAGCAAATCAATACTAAAAATTAAAAGCAGAAGACATCCCACGTAGTTGTATTTAAAAAGAAGTCCGTACAAAGTTATTTCTGGTGGAATCCGTGCTAAACACTCTGCAAGTTCACTGAAAGTCTTCATTTGCAATTTTTGTTTACCCTCCAACGCCTCGCTTTCATGACTAGGCACCAGTTTTTTCCCGCGTGTCCGCCATTTGTGAATACGGTGTATGACTTAGGTTTGTTACATAATATGTATGCTACACTACCAAGAGCTTACCAAGAAATCTATCTCTAAGAGAACAGTGAAGTAGCCCCGTGCGATAACGATACCAAGAAAGAATACGTAAGTCAATCAACATGCATGAAATAGCTGCCCGGCGTTCCATGTCTGTATCAAATGGCAATATCTATAATCTTTTCTATATAAGGGAATCCATTTCGTAAAGGCGAAACGATTTGATTGTATGAGCTCTTCAAACAGTTACTTCGAACTTTTGAAATCACACGACACTACCAATTGAGGTCGAGTCATTATGAGTCTATTAAACACACTCGGAATTCAGGAAACTTAGTGCTAAAATTAAAATCTCAAGTAATATATATAAAATAGAAAAAGGTAAGCTAAGATGAGTTTATTCTTTACAAAAAAACTACTTACCTCGAAGTCAGCCGCCCTTTGGTGCCTTAAGCGGAATGTGGAAAAATTTGGGACTTTCCCTGCATTCCAAGAAACAAAAGCTGTTAATAACAAATTCAAAACTGCATGCGAATAGTTAGAACCGATTTCCGGCCAAAATGTCTAATATGACCACCTTAATTTGTACATTTTTTGGTATCGAGATAAGGCACCGATAACGAATAGTCCAAAACGAGTCATTCTAATAGCATCTGCAGCATATATCTGTATAAAATAATCAACCGACAGTTTGTCCATGGTCCGGGTTTTAAAACTGTCGGTGCCTGAATAAAAAAATGATCTTTTCTCTTTATGACGTCTCTCTTGAACGGTACTAAGATGCAAAAAACTAAATGATGCACCAACAGATATGAATTGGAACATATCAACATGCAGCTTAGCAGTGTTATTATTTTACTCGGCTAGTTTTTTTTTTTATAAAATGATGATGTGTAGTTTGTATCCACCTAACTGAAAACCAAATTAGCCAGTTTAAATAATAATAATAAGAAGAAGAAGAAGAAGAAGAAGAAGAAGAAGAAGATGGCCTATGTCACATAATGTGGTTTTCAATAGGGCACTGCATAAAAACTAAAAACTACAGTACTAAAAATGACAAAATATTAAAATAGGAGAACTAAAAGATGTCACACTAAGCGAACTTATTGAGATTTAAAATTTTCAAGTAATGGAATTTTAAAAGCATTATAAGGAAGACATCTCATGTCCCCTGGAGGGGAATTCCGGTCTGTCAATGCTCTATTAAAGGATCGGAGAAGACCCCAGTTCGTGTTTGATCTAATAGATCTTGACTAATAGTTTCCTTGGAGCGGGTGTTATGGCCATGATAGTCTGAGATTCGAGTAATTTTTACATTATTTGTCTCAAACTGGTCAAAACAATCTTAGCAAAAGCGCTCTTTGGAAAAGAGTCATTTCGCCAATATTAAGGACGCACTGAACGAACGAAAGTTTTAAACTGCTTAGTTTTTTCAGAAAGTAAAAAGAACTATAAACTGAAACGAAGTTTGTTCGTGACATATTATGCAAATCTATCCGGGACTCTTCCTAAAATTGCGAGAAACAAAACCGCTTTGTCCATAACGATGTCACTGATGGGTGGGCGTTATTCACAAAATCTCGTCGGAGCCGCATTTGCTTGGACTGCCGAGATTTACAAAGCTATGATCGGATCGACTAGTTCTACCCCAAAGGGGATCATACAACCAACATAAAATTCTCTCGCTCCTGATTCAAAGCCTGTCATACCTCTAGACTAGTGTCCTGTGAACCGTGAAAACAAGAGTTTTATCGTTCTCGCTGTGTAATGACTTCTTAACTGTTTACGCCAGCAATCGATCTATTTGCCCACATCATATGAAAAATAATTGAGAGCTCGTCCCTGAAAAAAAAACGTAAGCCATAGACAAAAGACGCACGGCAGTGGATCCTAGAAGAACAATTCGTGCGTCAATTCAGTCACTTCGCTTATTATCTCCGACAGCCTAACGCGTTGCATTAACAGGCACAGTTAACAAACAATATGTAACGTCAAACAGATCACATGGACACACATGGATGGAGTAAAGCTTTCTTAAACATTAAACATGGGAATTGCTTCTTTTTCACTTTACAAACTTGTTTCGTGCTGAATTAGGTAAATTTGACTATTATATATATGGAAAAGGGTAATTAATTTGAAACAAATTGGAAACTTTCTTTGAACGCCCTTGCAGTGGTTGTTTCAGTCAGTTCCTTAGACGTTCCAACAGGCGCTTTTGTAGTGCGCAAGTGCGCAACAAGCGCTCCTTGATCCGGCACCGCAGAAATACGTTTTTGAAGGCGCGATACAGTATTTTGCTGGTCAGCGTCATCTCTTTTTAAAATTCAAAACACCGGTAACTTTGAATTGGTTTTCAACGCGAGCCCGGTAGGCGATAAAAAACCCCAAAACTTAGAGCGAAAACTGAAAACTTAATCTTTAAACTTCGCCTCTCGTTTCCTTCTTCCTTTTCACACATTATATATTGTGCCAAAGACAAACTGTGCTTGCACAGCGAGTGAATTTTTTGAAAGTATGCGGCGCGATAGTCTTCGTGACACGATGATCGATGTTGTGTGCAAAGGCCAAAAACAAGTATATTTCCAAAAGGCTGTAGCTATATAGCGATGCCCTATTAAGGACATACCAACCTTCAAGTATGCAGAGCTGGTGAGCTGGAGCCCTTTGAAATGGTTTGCCAGGGTTACTTCGATTTGATACGAAGACAAGACGACCCCTTCAACTTGGTGACACGCTGCGAAGTTGCACGTTCATACCATCCCGTGCAAGTATTTCAAACTCTATATAAAGCTGGTGCTTTGCTGCCGAATTACACGTTGGTCTAATAAGTGCCGAATTGAAGCGCCAAAGAAGTCAAACAACTGGCCAAAAGTGAAAAAAAAACCGAAAAGATGCGACAAAAAATCGTAAACAAGATCACACGGGGGTAAGTTTTCGAATGACCATTTTTTTGTTCGATGCTGTACTGAAAGAAATCTGTAATGAAACCTTAATTCTGGTTTATGTATAAAGGATAAGTATTTCAATGCATTATTTTTTTTTTCTTTTCAGGAATTCTTTTTTCTATAATATTGATAATACAAAGTTTGAAAATTATTTACAAAGTTGTTTTGAAATTCTTTTTGTGTTATCAAAGTTTAAAATAATTATTATCCATTGTTATGAATGCAGTAAACATTTTAAGTGAGCATGTAAATATTTCTTATTGACACCAGTTAATGGTCTGGGGCAGGATTATTCACATAAGTTACCAACAATAAGAGTTGTTAGTTTTGTGAGAACCTAGGGAGTTTTGTTGCAAACAAAATTAAATGCCTCTGTAATTTCCATTAATGCTGTCCACTCATTTGTGCCTGAAGTGATGTGAAGCAGAGAAGGCTGATGGTCCTCTGGTTATGAATACAGTGGCAACCAAGAGTTTTGTTTGGAGTGAATGTTTTATTAAAAATAACATAAGATGCCAAATTGCAAAACAGTCCACAAAATAAATTTAAAAAAGGTACTAAACAAGCATAGTAAATGACCATCTGAAGGAGGAAACAAAGTTGTCTGTGTGGAACAAACCAATAATTATTATGCACCAGAACCACAAACAACAGTATGTGGAAAAATACCTCTCTCGATGAGGTGTGCTTCTCTAGCTTTGCATACACTGACATGTTCCACTCTTGTGTCCCATCAGCAGAGTTCACACTACTGATTGATCAGAGAGGACCAGTTTGGTCCCATGTTGTTAAAATACCTGTTACCTAAGTATTTTCTGTATTGCTCAATATTTTTAAAGGAATTATAAACTATGTTTTGTAACAAATAGTTAAGCATGTATGCTATTTATGTGTTTCCCTCCTTTATATTACTAAAAACTGGGATACTACATTGGCTGAGCTCTGTTTAATGGGCAATTAAGACACAGATGCCATATGGGTGAAAATGGCTTTGGGACACACCATAGCCTGCTTTAATTTTATTGTAATAAACAGAATCACATGACTTGTGTACAAAACAGGTTTATCAAGGGTACTTTCACCACATTGGCTACATAAAAATTTTCAGCCCAGTACATTGTAAAGGTGAGGGACTAAAAGGCCAAATAAAAGAACATGAGGACAAGGCAAAGGGAAGAAGGTAGGGAAAAGGTTTCGATGTCCTTTCACACTGAAGTAACAAGGCAGAATGACACAAAACTCTGCATCCACATGTGATCAACAATGCGCTCTATAGGTGGGGGGGGGGGGGGGGGGGGGGTACAAAGGATTACCCCCAACCACTCACCCTGTCCTTAATTGATAATCACTTAAATTCATGTGTCATGTGCAAAACTCATATTAATTTTATTGATTAAAACTACTTCTCGGGTAAAGACATAAAAATTCTATTTGTAAACAAAAATTTCATTTAAAAGCCACAACTCTAATGGGCCATCAATTCATTTGACAGAACCAACATTCAAACAACAAGTTGATGATTTAAGCAAAGTCATAAGTTAATATGGACAAAATGAAAAGCATGACTGACATGAATGGAAGTTTATAGAAACAGAAGAAAAAGAAAAATAGCCAAACGCACTATGTTTATTTTTTAAATACATACATTCTCTCTTTTCAATTTGTGACATTCTTTTTCCATCTACTGCTGCTCGTTTGAATCTCTTTTGCTACTATCTGTAAGGCGAAATAAAAATTAAATTAAACTTTTTAAGTTGATAAATATAGTTAAAGAATAAAACAAGTTAAAACTGATAAATTGCTAACATCTAATAACCTCCTGTACAAGACCATCATCCCAACCCCATTCTATTAAAAGTGAATGCAATTTTGTTGTATATATGCAAAAACATTTGCCCCAACCTCATTCTAAAAAAGAACAAACAATGCATACCGTACTTCCTCGAATAATAGCCACGGATCCCTCAATTAATCGCCTACCTCCAATAATCACCCCCTAAGACAGAAATATTTCAAATAATCGCCTCCCTCAAATAATCGCCCCCCCCCCCCCCCCCCACCCTTCTTGCCATCTTCTATTTGTTAAATCCCCTCCCTGGAGTCTGGTGTGGCAAAACTCATCAGTGACCATTCAAGCTCTGATGCTGAGGATATTGGCAATGAAAGGTAATCAAGGAACCAACTCGGGAGCACTAAAAAAGCCCATGTTCAGTTTATTTGATGTGATCATTTGTTGATTCAATGGGAAAATAAAACAAAATATTTAGTGGACGACTTCCAGTGAGCAATGTTTAAAATAATCGCCTCCCTAAAATAATTGCCTTCCCTTGAATAATTGTGCGAAAATCAGAATAATAATCGCCCCCGGCTATTATTCAAGGAAATACGGTAAACCTTCCAGAAACTTGGAATCGGGAGAGTCATAGTAAATTCTGGATGTATTTGGAAGTAAAAGGAGGAAGGAAGCACAGTGATTAAGAAATGGCTGTCTAAATAAAAATATTATTATTGAACTGTCAAGGTGAAATCGACATTGAACAACAGATATGGACAAGCAATTATTTATACACCCTTTGTTAGTTGCTGACTAATAATAAATAAGGTGCTTCCATGCTCCATGAGGAAGAAATGGCTTCATTATTAATTTTATAAGCTGATCAAAGGACAATGTTGAATAACTAGCAATAAAATGGACTAATTGTTATAAATGTACTTTATTTTGAACGACTACTGTACGGTAAAACCCTCTTTCCCCCCCACCTCCTTACCAAGAAAAATAAAGACCACTGTAACTACCCTTAGGCATAAAAATAGAACCTGGAACCTTAAGCTGCTGGTTTGATTATTGAACTGATGTGTGGTCATTGAATCGATGTGTAGTCATTTTTTCTTTCTTAACATGCCTAGTGTATATATGTTTACTGAACTCATGTTGTGGTTAATGAACTATTTGTCTTTATTGAACGATGAAAAAAAGAAGTCGACGGCTAAACCAAGTCGACAAAAGCACGGTTATGAAAGCTTAATACTAACTTACGACAAAATATCAGAGTTGTAAAATGATGGTAAAAACGGCAGCTGAGCTGAGTAAGCTTAGCGTCTTGATATAAAATTGTTGATAAATTTTCAAAGTGTCTTACCTCTATCGCATGTTATGAATGCAAATGCTACACTTAAAAACCTTGCCAGTGTTCAAAATCTTCTGCTTCTCTGGCTCTCCATTGTAGCTTCTGGTACATTTTTCCGAAGGCAATTCAAACTGACTCGACGCAACGCTACACGAAGTTAAACTTACTTCGCTTCAGCTGTATTTACAAGTCCTTTAGCTCGGTTTACGATCTATTAAAGAAAGCTAGTCTCAAAAAAACGAAGACTGCCCGTTTAATTCCACGATAAAACCGACCTCTACGTATTATAAACACATCTAGGCGAAGCAGCGAAGGACTCGCGAAGGACAAGAAAGCGATTAGGCTCGATTACCAGCCGCTGTTCGGGAAAATAAGACCGGACCCGGGAGACGGTGGAAATCGAGCCTAGAAAGCGATCGAAAGAACTCAAATACCGCTGACCAGGTGTTGTGACGTCACAAAACGTATTTCTGCGGTGCCCCTTGATCCGTGGACGCGTTCAAGCACCTGCTGACCGTCTTTTTAATTTGTGAAAGGCAAATCCTTGCAAAGACAGAGCGGGATCTGGGTACGAGTTAAAAATGTAGACATTAAAACTTTAGGGCCGGCTATTTGAACAACACTTTGTTGGAAGGAGCAAATATTGCCTAGAAATCTCTAAAGCTTTATAGGAAAGGCTAGCCTGTTCTCATATCCTCTATTTTCTCTTTTAGGATCGTCGAGCACACGTATGAAACTAGAATTTGCGGGGATTTATTGACCGCAAGCGAATATTGGGAATCCTTTTTTTCACTAACTTAAGTACGATTTTCGGAGGTTGAGTTTTTCAAATTTTATTGCCACGATAAAACGGTTATTGTTAAAATAGGTTTCCTTAAAATTTCTGTATAAGGAAAATGTCCACTAGAATCCTCTAATGAAAGTAATGACGTCACAAATTTCTGGTCCCTGTCTGGGTCCCTGCTGTGAGTCAGACATTGAACCTGATCAGTATGAGAGTTTTGTATGGGAAAGCCTGGGGATGCTCGTCGGAAATTTTGAATTAAACCCCTAAAGGAGACCGATCTGGGCGTGGCCCAAGCTTTTTATATTTTTTCGTGTGCAACCCTAAAGGAGACCTTCACGGCTAAATATGATGGCGTTTTGCCCAGAACACCTAAGTGAGACCATAATCCGAAATTTACAGCCCTAAGCGAGACGACGAGCATACCCACCCCTTTCATATGTGGAGTCTCCCCCCCCCCCCCCCCCGGGTGGGAAAGTCACGTTCGCCAACAATGTCAGTTTCGTCGTCTTTGAAGATTTGTATCGTCAAAAGAAACAAAATCCAGCTTGGCTTGGATAACATATATCCTGAAAATAATCAACGTTTGCCAAAACAACGTTAAACATGAAAAAAACTGTACAGATGAGTGACTTTATTCTTATACGGTGTCATTAGTGTGGGTAAAATTATGTTACGGCATTTTACTATGAAATCTATGGAGAGCATAGCCTGAATTTCATCCGATTACTTCGAGTCGTTATTTATACTCCCTCAGCAACGTCTGAATCGACCGGCCGTTAATGCTGTCCAGTGACGTCACCACTCCTTGACCTTTGCTTTAATTCATGCAAAAAGTAAAACACGGCAAACCGAGAAATATCGTTTAGAAATGTCTGCATGATATAGAACTGTTTATTTTTTTCGATTGCAATTCATGTTTAACGTTCAAACTATCAACTGCATGCAGTACAACTCTGAACCGGTTGTACTAAATTCTATAATCAAACTCGGTCGCAATCACGCAATGAAATAAACACACACACGGAACACTTTATAGTTCAAAAAGGGCGTATGGAAAAGCCGGAATCCGGAATGCGGAATCCGGAACCGGAGCCGGAAACTGAACCGGAACTTAAATTGCACTGAAACCAGTTCCCGATATCCGTGTGGGAATAAAATTCAAGATGGCGTCCTCTGTTATCATTGTTTTGAGAAATTTTCAGCACAGTGATCGTGATACCAAAGGTATACTCACATTCGGAGAGTGACTTGCAAAAAAAAAAAAGGTAAGTGCATCCTACTGTTATTCCTAGCAGTCATAAACTGTGACTGCAGCTGTAGGTCGAGCAATTTTCGACAGATCGAGACTACAACTAATCAGAAGCCGATTGACTACGAAAAACAGCCATTATTAGTATGTGATGTTTAAGACCGCTCTGTTATTCATTTCCTTTTCTTGAGCCTAAGTTACTCATTTCTTAAAAGGGCTCCGTGTTTCATCCATTGTGAGGAAAAGGCGGCAAAGGGAGGAGGAGTACTCATGACAATCATGATCCCAAGTTGCAACGCTCACGCGTATATGAAATTCTCGAAGAAAAATTTTGCGCCGTACGCAAAAAATGCGACAGTAAAAAAAAAAAAATAACAATAAATAAATATAATGTGGGGATGAAAAGTCTTGATCGAGCAATAAATGTTAGTGACACTCTTAAGACAGAAACGTCTCCAAGTTTTATTTCTTAGGTTCGGGTTCCGGTTCCGGTTCCGTTTCCGGCTCCGGTTCCGGATTCCGGATTCCTGCTTTGCCATACGCCCGTTCAAAAACACAATAATTTGCTTTAATTGAAGAGAAGCTTGGTCCTTAACGAAGGAAAAAAACAAGGAGACAAGAAAGAAAGCTAACAGAATCATTACACTAGACGGGAAAAATAGCAAGAAGGTCGAATTATAACATTGATCTCAGAAAACTTCGCATAAACAAAATCACCGGCCGCCGAAACTACAAAGCGGCTCTAAATGAAGAACCTACCGCCACTCCGCAATGATTCTTCATTCACAGTTCAATTTAGCATTTCAGTTTCGAAGACAAGGGCAATTTTGCTGTTTAAGATAGAGATTAAGCTTATCAACATGTTTGAACTAAACGAAAGAATGCCAGGGATGCGATCCGCTGAATGTCAAGCGACAATCCCGCTAACATTTTTCATAATTATACATAATTATGCGAATGTTTAGACAATCAACCAATCAAAATCACTACCCGGTTTTCGGGTAGTGAGTGACGTCACTGGACGGCATTAACGGCCGGTCGATTCAGACGTTGTTGAGAGGAGAAAACGACTCGAAGCAATCAGCAATCAAATGAATTTCAGGCTATGGAGAGCAGGGCTTCAAAGCTGTTCATAAAACGGTGCATTTGTTTAAATTTATAGGCAGAAGTTGCTCAATTTTTCAAATGTTTAAATTAAGCTACTTAGTACTGTAGGATATATGGAGAACAAACTTTATACAATTTCCGGTTTGTGCTAGTGTTAGTGTACTTTTCAGCTCAGAAAAATTCTGCCTCAGGCTTGCGAGAAGCACATACAAACTCGATTTTGTCGTTAGCAATTTCGGTTTTGGAGTATTACACCGCCAAAAATGTTATGTCATGTTTCAGTCATATAGCGCTATCTGACTGAGACAGAGCTTGGGATCCGATTTCACTTATCCTTCTTTGATCACGTCGCTTTATTTTCTGATTTTAACCGTTTATTTGAGTTACTTGGACCAGATTGAGCTCCCTATAGCAGTAATACCTTTTATATGTTAGAATAAAGTTCAAAAATCATTTGTAAAACGCTCATTGCAAATTTTTTGATCAATTTTCATCTCGGAGACGCATGTTGCTCATACAAAGCCTTTGAGAATGCAAAGTTTGTCTGAGTCACGCGGGGGGTCTAAGATGACAAAACCTATTTTTAGTAATAGTGGAAAGCGCCATTTACCAAACAGGCTTTCCTTTGACTACGTATACTTATAAACGTATTCTTTTGCGTCTTCGCGACCACTGTGCAACCGCTTAAAAACCCGGGACTTTCCCTGAACAGGCATCTTGATTTCGATGCAACGGGGAAAATAACGAAATAAATGAATTGTCCATCATTGATTCTCAATGCGACATATTTCCTTTTGTTCTCCTCAACCTCAGAGCCGCCAGTTATGAACTTAATAATTCGATACTGGTCTAAAATGGAAGCGAAAAGTGGACGTCATCGCATGAAGACTTCAAATAAATGGACCCTACATGTGAATAACAATCAACTATTGAAGGAAGTTGGGCGAAGTATTGTCGTCATCTCCTTAGTGCTAAACAGATAAAATATTGAGAAATGATGTACCGTAATCAACATGGAACAAGGTAGTATAGAGATACATGCCACCACGGTAAAGAAAAGCTACACAAATAAAACTGAAACTAAAGACAAATTACGTCGCTTGCTACCGCTTAACACACGAAGCGGAACTTATTATGTCGCTTGCTACCGCTTAACACACGCAGCAGAATTTACGGCGAATGCAAGAAAGATAAAAACATCTTGCTCCCATAATACTAAGACTTATATCAATT
>OZ037781.1:28951736-28984236 GCA_964035525.1 Porites cylindrica | reverse complement strand
CGATGGGTTTTGTGGAGCAAGCGAGCCAGAAGCAAGAGCACACGTTACCTGCAGATTAGCCGATGGTTATTTGGAGCGGATTCGTCGATTATTCTCGAATTTATAGCGCTTCGTGTGAAGGTGGGTGGAGATGGTCTGTTTGTTTTGTAGCCAGCCTTTCATTCTTCTTTAGTGATGGTACCTACAATTGCAAAACTCAACAAAATGCCACTTAAACCGGCCAGGAAAGACAAGGATACGTTCAGTTGAAGGTATCTTAGCTTTGTTTTGTTGTATTTTGACTTTTGGACTATTTTAGTCCATGGGAGTTTCGACGACTCATCGCATTGATTTGTCCATGTAAATATCAATATATTCATTCAGTGACACATACTACGTCTGGGTGGCCTGTGGTCTTATATAACGTCTATTTCAATAATTAAGCAAAAAATCTCGTAAAAATATGGGACGGGATCGGGATTCGGGCATAAAATAGGGCGGGATGGCGGGATTGAGAAGAAAAGAAGGCGGGAATGCGGGATTTGAGAACCCCTATTGTGGACCCTCTTCATAAATAGACTCCGCGGACTTTCATTTCGTCTCAGACAACAAGGCTTTGAAACCAATCGACCTCAGAATTCAGTTAACAAATTCGTCAATCGCCATGGTCTTATCGTCGAGAAGTATGGTGCAGCCCTGCGGGAGATGAGATTAGCAATTCAGGCTTAAATTGCACCATCGTATCCTTACATCGCTTACCGTATTTATTACTTGGATTTTTATTTCAGTTGTATCTTGGTACGTGTGCGCATGCAATTTAATTTTGGGCGCGTGCATTATTTATTTATTTAAGTTGCGTGTACATTTAGTTCGTTTCATAACGTCTTAGTTTTGCTTTGCGTTATTTTCCTCACTTTTATGTGTTGTCCGCGACTGTGCTCATACGGTGGGTGGCTCCTCTTAAAATGTTCTGCAATTGGTGTAGGATTTAATGGAGCCGAAACCAATTGTGGAATTGCACGCATTTTAGGCATCCTACTGATGAACAGTTGGGACACGTAGATATAGTATTTTTTGGCAACTACTATAATTTGCAGTCTGTCTACTTTGAATCAGGAATATGAAATAGACTGAGTAATCATAGATTAATAGGTGCGTTCCACTTCGAGTTTTCTTAGCTCCAGATTAGCTTTTGTGTCGTCAAGCATTGTGAAATAGTTAAATCGTGACATTTGAACGTGTATTTCGTTACCTTTCATGTAATTCGTTACCTGGTCAGCGGTCATTTATGTAATGCTTACGTCACAAGAACAGAACCTTTTTCTGCCTCGCTCTCGTTACTTTATGACCGCCATGTTGTGTTAATGTTGTCTGAAATATACATGTAACTACATTGAGTTCTCTGTCGTATTTACTGCTTCCCCACATTTTTGGTGCCGAGACCAGGATGGAAGAGTTACCGAAACTGCTAGCGTCAAGAAGAGCTCACAAAGCACATTTAACCAAACTAAGACAGAAAATCGATGACACTGCAGAAGGAACAATAGCCGACAACGGAATTGTACTACTCAAGTCTCTCGTGGAGCAGTTAAAGCAAAAGAGACAAACCCTCAAGGAACTTAACGATAAGATAGCAGTTTTACTGGAAACTCCTGAGGAACTCGAAGCAGAAATACTCGATGCAGAGGAACTAGACAGCCTTATCGTGGAGAAGGTTTGCCTCACCGACAATTTAATTGAGCTCGCCAAAAGAAACCTCGACCAGTACGTGTTGTCTCACAGTCCCGGGAATATCAGTACTCCGTCAAGTTCACCGCAAAAGGGACAAACAAATCAGCAACCCATTCCATCTACGTCGCAAACGGAACAAGAAAATCAACAATCCAATTCCCCACCTTCGACTGGAACGTCAGGTAGCGATTTTCAAAGTAACACAGCCGCTTCAGCAGAGAATCCCCCAATTACACCACCGATTACTCCGATTACACCACCGCCGGTGAGTACATTCCAAACTAATCGTTTACCTAAACTTGTACTGCCATCGTTTAATGGGAACCCGCTTGAATGGCAATCGTTTTGGGACGCTTTTCAGTCTGCAGTACACGATAACTCTTCGATCAGTGATGTCCAAAAGTTCAATTATTTGAGAGCACAGTTACGCGACGGAGCTGAAAGAGTCATTGCCGGGTTGCCATTAACCAGTGCCAATTACGCTAAGAGCATCCAGTTATTGAAAGATAGATTCGCTCAACCCCACAAGATTATCAATGCACACATGGAGGCACTGCTCAACCTTCCATCACCCACTGATCATTTAAGTAGTTTGAGGCTTTTCTATGACTCAGTTGAAACACACATCAGGGGACTTGAGTCACTAGGGAAGAAAACAGAAACGTATGGAGATATTCTTGTTCCCATCATTCAGAAGAAGTTACCTAATGGAATTAAGAGGAATCTAGCAAGGCAAAATGGAAACAAGGAGTGGCAGCTTGACAACTTACGTAAGGCAATCTTGAACGAAATTGAAATCTTAGAAGCAGGTCAGAACAGTTCTAGCGATTATGAACTCAGTAGCAACTCAACAACTGCTGCTACTGCTGCATTTCTCACGACTTCAAAGCCACCTACACCTGTTCTCCCTCCTCCCACTGATCGGCGCCCTACCAAGCGAACATGCCTTTTCTGTAAGGGCGAACACAGTTCAAATGATTGTAATGTTGTAACAGACAAGGGAAGGAGATACTCCATTGTACGTGATGCAAGGGTATGCTTTAACTGTCTTAATCGTCATTCAGTATCTAAATGCAAGTCACGGAACAGATGTAAGGTGTGCCATCGAAAGCATCATACCAGTCTTTGCCAAAATGCAGAATCAACTCCCCTAGTGTCATCCACTGAACCGCCAACTACAAACAAGGCTCAATGTACACCCACCACAGACAAGACTACAGCACCTTCAGTCTCATCCTACCACATTGGTGATACTAGCAGACACACCCCCGTTCTACTGAAAACAGCCGTTGCTTCTGTTGGTAGTCACAACAACCACATCAGTGCACACATTTTATTTGATGAAGGGTCTCAACGCTCCTTCATTACTTCAGATGTAGCGACCAAACTTGATCTGAAACCAGAAATGCAAGAGACCATATCCCTGTCAACCTTTGGTGGGAACACATCATCCGTTAAACGCATTGACACTGCCACCGTTTTTGTTGAAACCGCTCAAGAGGAGAACATTCCCATTCGCGTGATCATTGTACCAACAATAGCTGCCCCCCTCACTACTTACACTGGTGCCAATGTAAGGGAACTACCACACTTAAAGGGACTGTCATTAGCACAAAACGTTGATGATTCACCTTTCACAGTTGATATTCTAATCGGTGCAGATCATTATTGGGACATAGTGGAAAACGAAGTTGTCAAGGGTCCAGGTCCCACAGCAGCCAAATCAAAGATAGGATACCTCCTTTCGGGCCCCCTCTCCAACAGTAACCATTCAGAGAACCTAAACACGTCTATTTTAAATGTTGTGACTGAGCATCATCAAGAACAATTTGATTTGGAACGTTTCTGGCGGATTGAATCAGTTGGTGTTCAGCCAAGCTCATCAGAAGAAACGGTTGACTTTCTGAAGTACTATCAAAACTCGTCTATCATGTTGGAGGATGGCCGGTACAGTGCAAAGCTACCCTGGCGACCAGAACATCCCCCTCTACCATCAAATGCAGAAATCACTAAGCAGAGAACCCGCTCCATGGTCAGAAAACTAGCTGAAGATCCTAATAAATTACGCATGTACAATGACATCATCCAAGAACAACAATCTCGCGATTTTATCGAAAGAGTGGACAATCCAGAAACAACCAACGGAGTGTGTCATTACATACCTCATCACGCTGTTCTCAAGGACTCTACCACAACTCCTCTACGCATTGTGTACGACTGCAGCTTCAAACGAGGTGAACAACCCAGCTTGAATGATTGCTTACAGCCAGGTCCTCCACTTCTCAATGATCTTACTGGTATACTTCTACGCTTCCGTCTCCACCAGTATGCTATAACTGCAGACATTGAAAAGGCATTTTTACATGTAAACCTAGACCAAGCTGATCGAGATGCCACGCGCTTCTACTGGCTATCTAACACGGATGACCCGGAGAGTGAATTCATTGTCTACCGATTCAAGTCTGTCATGTTTGGTGCCACAAGTTCCCCTTTCATCTTAAATGCCACTCTCAATAAGCACCTCACACAGTCTACAGACCAAGTCAGCATGGATATGTTAAGGAATCTGTATGTGGATGATCTCGCCTCGGGAACAAACGATGATGATTCAGCAGTCAACTATTACCAAGATGCCAGGAACAAAATGTCACCGGTGGGCTTCAATCTCAGGTCATGGAGTTCAAACAGTCCTGGTGTTCAACATATTGCAGCCAAAAATCAAATCCTCGACACTAGTCCAACAAAAAAAGTACTTGGCATGGTATGGGACATAACTTCAGACACGCTACGATTCTCATGTAAACAGGCAACCTCTACCCCCCCGTTGTCAACCAAGAGAGAGGTGTTACAAGAAACAGCAAAAGTCTTTGATCCACTCGGCTTACTTCAACCAGTCACCGTTGCGGCTAAGATTCTAATACAAGAACTGTGGAAGGAAGGGATTGATTGGGACGAGCCCCTTCCACCTTCTCTTGATCAAAAATGGCGTGCTGTAGCAAAGGAGATTGGAGATGCAACCAAACTTGAGTTCCCACGTCGCTACTTCTCTTCTAATGTCTCTGTCGATAGCAGCGATACAGAACTACATGTTTTCGCTGATGCAAGCCAGAAAGCCTATGGAGCTGCTGCTTACTTAGTACGTGGAAACCAGTCATCGTTAGCTATGGCGAAGTCGCGTGTTGCTCCGACAAGGAAGAAACTCACCCTTCCAGAATTGGAACTTATGGCAACTCTAACAGCCGCACGTTTAGCTTCATATCTTCAAGAACAACTGCCAGTTACAAGAGTCACATTGTGGTCTGACAGCCAAATTGTTCTCCACTGGCTCAAAAGCACCAAGTTGTTGAAGCCATTCGTCAACACTCGCATCCAAGAAGTAAAGAAGCTGACATCAACTTCAAACTGGAAGTACTGCCCTACAACTGAAAACCCCTCCGATCTTCTCACAAGAGGGATAACAGCACATCAACTAGAGATTTCCTTGCTGTGGAAACATGGTCCCACATGGTTACCAAACAGATCCCAGTGGCCTTCATGGCCTACGACAGAGGTTCTTCACTTATCAGCAACTGAAACCTCTCCTGGTGGGTCTACCACAGACGGCACAGTCCCAGTTCAACAGCAAGGCCTTCATCGCCTGATCAATCCATCGGATTTCAGCAGTTTACCAAAGCTTCTACGTGTTACAGCCTATGTTTTCAGATTTGTAAAACTTCTCCAGAAGAAACTTAGTCAACAAGGCCCAATTACAGCCATGGAATATGATCATGCCATGACAGAATGGGTGAAGAATCGTCAATCTGTTGTCTTTCATGCTGAAGTTAACAACCTCCTCTCGAAGTCGCGACACCGTACAACTTTGGTACGTCAACTTCGCCTTTTCCTTGATGATGGTGGTCTTCTACGCTGTGGCGGAAGGATACACAACGCACCCTTAAGTGGCAACACCAAGTTTCCTCTGCTACTTCCAAGCAAAGACCATTTCACAGATCTTGTAATTCACTCCACCCATGTCAAACAGCTTCATGCAGGTGTCAACTCAACACTCACCGCCCTACGTCAAACTTATTGGGTTCCTTCTGGCCGACAACGCGTCAAAACTTTAATTGACAAATGCGTAACCTGCAGAAAGGTCTCAGGAACAGCCTACAATGCACCAGACCCACCACCCCTTCCCAAGTCAAGAATACAACAAACACAACCCTTTGAAGTCACTGGGGTGGACTACACCGGAGCTCTGTATGTTCGAAATGCTGGAATCGAAACAAAGGTCTACATATGTCTGTTTACTTGTGCAACAACCAGGGCTATTCATCTTGAAGTTGTCGAAGACTTGACCGTTGAAGCCTTCTTACTAGCCTTTCGCAGATTTGCAAGTCGGAAATCTCTTCCAAGGAAACTAATATCTGACAATGCCTCAACATTTGTATCAGCGAACAATGAACTAAAGGAATTGTTTCAATCTCGTGCGCTCAAGGAAACACTAGCAAGGGAAGGCATTGAATGGCTATTCATCCCCAAGAAGGCGCCTTGGTACGGCGGGTTTTGGGAACGCCTCATCGGTCTCACCAAATCCACCATCAAGAAGGTACTCGGCAGAGCTGCAGTCAACCTGTGCACTCTTCAGACAATTGTTGTTGAAGTAGAGGCAATTCTAAACGATCGTCCCCTAACCTACGTTTCCTCAGACATTAAGGATGAGGAAGCATTAACCCCTGCACATCTACTTTATGGCCGACGAATTACGTCATTACCACATCCACCAGTAGAAAGTGACGAAGTGAGTGATCCCACCTACCAAACAAGTACAGATTTACTAAGAAGGGCAAAACGTGTCACCTTACTGATCCAACACTTTTGGCAACGATGGCGTCATGAGTACCTTACCTCCCTCCGAGAGTTCCACAAAGGTTCAGGAATCAACACAGAATCCGTGAAGGCTGGTGATGTAGTTCTAATCCATGATGATAGCCCTAGAGTAAACTGGAAACTAGCACTTGTCACATCCATTAACAGAGGTCGCGATGGACTTGTGCGTTCCGCAAATTTACGCACCGCCAATGGAACAACAAACCGTCCCATAACAAGATTACACCCTCTAGAAGTTCACGCCAAGGAAGCACAGTGTTGCACAGAGGATCAAGCAACCGCAGTAGAAACTCCAACCCCTGTGAGGAGACCACAAAGAGATGCAGCACGACGAGCAATAAGGAGAATTGCAGATTGGGCCAAGGACATTCGCGCCCCCTCCCCCCCGGAGGATGTGAAATAGTTAAATCGTGACATTTGAACGTGTATTTCGTTACCTTTCATGTAATTCGTTACCTGGTCAGCGGTCATTTATGTAATGCTTACGTCACAAGAACAGAACCTTTTTCTGCCTCGCTCTCGTTACTTTATGACCGCCATGTTGTGTTAATGTTGTCTGAAATATACATGTAACTACATTGAGTTCTCTGTCGTATTTACTGCTTCCCCACAAGCATTACTTCAAAATCATGGAAGAGATCATGAATTAAAAAGTAAACATTCTTTTCTTTAAAATGCTCTTCGCGTATACGGCTTCAAAATATCTCACTCATTAACTGACTCCTTCAAGCATGGTCGATAAAAATGTAAAGTAGATCGTAAAAAGTTTTGTGTTGTTAAAAAGATAAACATGTCACTACAAACTTCGAAAAAATGGTAGCCTCGAAGGTTAAAAAGTCCTGGCTTCTTGCGTGACACAACTGAATGAAGTGAAAACAATGATCATAGGAGCAACAGAAAGCTTCTGTATGCGCGTTCCATTACGGATATTACACTACTACATGAGAAATTACTGCAATTTGATTGGCTTAGAGGAGTGGTATTTCAGCTTAATTTGAAATACCTACAAGTGACAATTACAGAACCTTTGTGGGTAGTAGTATAAACAACTATTAAATAGCATGATTTGTTCGTGATATTTGGCATAAATACAACTCGTGATATTTCCAAATTGTCTCAAATTTCACTCGCCTAACGGCTCGTGAAATTATGTATAACAATTTCGAAATATCACTCGTGGTATTTATGCCAAATATCACTACAAATCATGCTATTACCTATACAAATAATCAAACCGTACACATATACAACGAAATTCAATATATAGACACCGAACCGTATATATATACATTGAAATTACAAATACATATATCGAACCGCATTCATAGAAATCGAAATTACACATATGTACATCGTACCCCATGCATGTACACCGAACCACGTACATGTACGTCGAAGTTACACATTTATTAACCTGCGAGCAGAGGCCCTTCGATCTTCCTAGATATAAGTCGGACTTATCTAGGAAGATCGAAAAGCCTCTGCTCGCAGCAGGGTACACATTTAAACCTCGAACCAAATACATATACATCGAAAGTGCACATATATATATCGAACCAAATACATATACGTCGAAATTACACCCGTATAATGGTACCGTACAAATAAATCGAAATGCATTTGTACACATCGAAATAATTTGTGTACGTCGGGCTTTCTTTATATGAAGCATTGAATGGTGAAAACTTTCACCCTGGGCAACCGGTCAGCGGTTACACAAGCAGGAACTCCAATCGATGAGAAAAGATGTCGGCAAGAAACCAGCAGACTGCCTGCGAACTGGAGCAATTCTTCCGTTCTTTGCGAGACTTGTTAATGCTTTCACTTGAGGTGAACTTGTCATTCGACTCTGCGCAATTTCTTTGCCGAAGACTTGATGGTTTCGAAAGAGCACTAAACGTTTTGTCTTCAAGGTTGCGGGTTTCCTTTCCGATCTAGGTTCAACTACTATCTGACCTCGATGCTCTCTTACATATTGTCAGCCAACAGAGGCAGCGCTGCGAGGACTTATCTGATTTGGGTTTGCATGAAGAGGAAGAGGAACAACATTCAACCGTCAACCGGCGGAGTGGGTGTTGTGTTTTCGCCCAAGGCTTCATATTTCAGAAACTCAAAGTCTTTTGGAAGTACTCGGTATTTCACTGGGCAACCATCGCAAGAAACCGGAATGTTTCCGAAAGAACTTTGCGGAGGCGAAGGCACGAGCTTGGTTTCACTAGCCAGACGTTTACTGATATTGATAATAACTCCCTAGACAAAATTGTTAGAGAAATTTTACATGTTACTCCAAGGATTGGATTTAGATTGGTGCAAGGTGCCCTCCGTCAACAAGGAATAGAAGTTCAACGACGCCGTGTACTGGAGTCGTTGCGAAGGGTGGACCCTGTGATCATTACCCTGGGGGATCAAGAAGTATTGTAAGGCGGCGTACTCGGTTCCGTGCCCCATTGCCCTGTGGTAAGATTTAATAATAATATTATTATTATAGTTGGTTGTAAATAGTATAGTAATGGGACTGACTGAAGTCCAATTTGTTTTGATATACTCTTGATATATATTGTTTATCAGGAATATGATTCCCACCAAACTGGATGACATGTCATCTTGTGGGCTAGGAGAAAACACTGACCTTGGGTCAACTGCCCCCCTGTTATCTCATAAACAAGTGGCAAATGTGAATTACATAGTCTGCTTCCACCAAAAAGAATACTAAGCAAAAACAAATGGCATGTCATGGGTGGGAAGCCCATCTATAAACTCCATCGGAAAACCAGAAATTGTCTAGGTCCAAAAGTTGTCAGTTCAAGGTCCAACCATCCATTCACCGCTTGCACATGTTGATATGGCAGGTTTATCTGGTTTGTGGCACTAGTAAGATTACACTGTTCAAAATGGTGCTCCTGTTGGAAAGAAGGGGAAACTATGGTCATTTGCTTTGACATTTGCCTTGTCTCGAGCATCAAATAAATATGTTCTTGTTACCTTTCATTCAGGAGATTTTTGGGGGAACACCTCTTAGGGCTAAATTATACCCCATAGGCTACTAGGGAAATCACAATTCACCAAGAATAAACAATGGCCATTTCACATTTTTTGAGTCGCTCTCTTTATCTATGTACATGTAACTTACTTTTCCGTTGTTGTTTTGTCAATCTCTCAAGTTAGTTTTCATCACAGTTTCTATGCAGTGAGAAACAATCTCATTCAGCTCAACTACTCTTTCATTCATTGAACAATATCACATATTGCAGGGAATATCAGGAACAAGTCTGATGAAACCTTACAAAGAGAATTTACTATTATTTATTTCAGGCATCTTGATGGTAACCATACATTAATTCAATTAAATTGGAACAATTATGATATAGATGAGAGTGGCCCAGTTCCTGAATTACAGACTGATTACACAGTTTCAGTGCCAGATTCACCCATTCACCCATCTGAGGAACAACTCCAGCAGCTACAAGAAGTGGTCCATACTGTGAAACAGGCAGGGGACAGGGGGATGGTTTAGTTGGATTATTGATAGTTCTTGAAACTTTGCTGCAAATGAACTATTGAAACATTTGTATTTTGATATAGTAGTTGTCTCTGTTGACAGTTCAAGTTTGCATTTGAGTATATAAAGTTACAGTATGTACTATCACAAGCACATTTAAATGTGTGCATATAGATGATCTCATGTTTTAGGCCCTTGCTGAAAGCATCTACTCAGCTTAAATGAGCTACGATGTCACTTTGAGGGTATTGTAGAAGAATCTGGGAGGGATGTCGATGCACTTGAGGAGTCAGCTACACAGCCTATTGTATCGGTAATAAGGGGTGGGGAAGTTGGAAGACCATGGTTGGAACTTGCTCAAGAGCAATTGGAAACTTTACACGTAGAGGCCGGGTTTCGTTGGGCTGATGTTGCCAGGATTCTTGGCATTTCGGAGAGAACCATTTGTCGCAGTAGACACGAGTTTTGGTTTCCAGTTGGTCAAGATGTGGAATTTACATTTGCGACGAAGAGCTTGACAACCTTGTTCGCCAAATACTTCGATCTACACAAGGCTCTGGTCGACGTTTTGTTGAAGGTGGATTGAGTTACAGAGGACTTTGTATTCAGAGAAGATGCATAGAAGAATCGATAAGAAGGGTACACCCAGTTATTTACACAATGAGGGCTGCACGACACATCATTTGCTGAGTTTATAGTGTACCATGCCCAAATGCTCTGTGGTAAGTTACAAATTTGTGACACTTGTACACGTGGGTAGTCTCATACCTTTTACAGTATTGTTGTTTCATTGAGTAAATTTTTTTACCAATAGTAACAAAGAATTTAGTCCAGCATCGCCTTTAATCTTAATCTCCAGTCAAATGGAGTCACAAGTGCACAACATGTGTACACCTCTTTAGACTCTCTTTAGCTAAGAGTAGCTCCTGATATTATTTCACTTTGATAAGCTTCGAAAACAAGAATAAAGCGTTATTCGATGACAAAGCAACCTTGATTGACTCAAGTAAGGTGCCCATCTTTAAGTGGGAAGTTGGAATCATTCTATTTATCCTTCTTTGAGTGGACAAAATGGTGCTTGTGCTAATGATACTTTCAATTTTTACAAATGCCACAAGGAGATCAACTTGACGATTACACAGTTTTTTTATATTGTTACACTTTAATTTTGTTTTGTGCCTCAAGCACTTGGATAACGGCTTTATTTGATGATAAAAGCAACCGTCATTTTTTAAATATTTTTCACTGTAATGCACTACCAGAAAACTGCATGATTTTAAGCTCTCTAGTTTTTTTTAGAACCAGGCTGTTACGATACATGTAATACATGTATTATTATTTTGATATAAAGATTTGACATTTTTTTTGGTCTTTATTTCTTTGAGGTATACTGATGTGGAGAACATAAGACGAAAACATTAAGGGTATTTTGGTTAATGAAGTGAGGGGAAATTTTGGGTAAAAGAAATGGCCCAAAACAGAGAAAAAAGGTAAGTTGTACACTTTTCTAAGTTTCTTGAATTTCTTACAGTGAAACCCTGCCTTACAGCCACCTTGGTAATACAGTCACCTTGTTATTACAGCCACTTTTTTTGGCCGCCTGGCAAAAACCACCATACATTTTCTTGTAAACAAACCCTCATTAATACCGTCACCCCATTAATACAGCAAAACTTTTTTGGCCCATTGATGACCATGTCGACGGGGTTCCACTGTAGTTTCTTGGGGCTGCCGACAAGTGCAATCCCCTAATGACATAAATACAAATGATGGAAAAGCCACTAAATAATACCCACACCAAAAACAGGAGCAAACCACAATACTTTTAGCAACACCAAGAAGCACTCTTAATTCCTTTTCTACAGACCTGCACATTTAACATGCTTTCCTTTTGCTAGGGGCCATTTTTCAGTACTGGAGTCAGAGAAGTACCCGTGCAGATGTGGTAAGGCAGTAAAATGGAAAACTTGAAGAACACAGAGTTCAGACAAGATTCCAATTTGAGAGCTAAAAAGGTAGGTAAAATACATGTACATTATTTTGTTAATGCTTGCAGTGCAAACATTTTTACTGTGTAGTTTAAGTCATCCACTTAGTGATTTATTTAGCCTGTCCTGCAACAGAGCTGTGCTTTGGCAGTGCCTGGTGGCCCCTGTCGCATTACTGTTGCTCTTGGGCAACAAGGAAGTCTTAGTTTGTTCAAACACATTCATCCTGGGTACCTGGATCTTTCAGGTTAAGGGCACAAGGCTCTTTCATTTTTTTAAGAACTCAACACATGTTTTGCACGTTTGTCTTATGCATACATAATTAATGATTGTTATAGAATGCACTGGGGCCACACCCTACCCCCTTTGACATTTTTAATGTTAACAGTGTCCTTTCCATTTATATGCAAGGTTTGATTGTAGTGTAAATTGCTCAGAGTAGAGAGCAAAAACCAAATCTAAAGATTCAAAATAGTTAGGGTGACTATTTTGCCAGACTAAACTGTTGCTGAAGAACAAAGTAAATGTTGATTAAATGTTTATCATAGTAGTCATGCCACTGTGACTAAATAAGTTTGTTTGGTGTTCAGAAATTGATGAATCACACAGACGTGTTGGACAAGGCACAACTTTCTCCAGATGACAAAGCCAAAATAAAGGCTTTATTAGACCTACACAATGCTATCCAATTTATGTCTTTGGAGGAGAGTGAAGACAATGAAGAGAGGGCCAATGATCCACAACCCAGGTACATCAGACCACTATGCTCAGAGAGGTCAAAGCTAAGAAACATCAATGCTGTTCTTGACGCCTTTTGTGAGGCTTGCATGTCAAAGAGGCAAAGAAAGAACAGGCGGGATAGATAGATAGATAGATAGATAGAAACTTTATTAAAGTGTCAAAAGCCGTCTAGCCAGGGAACAAATCCCTTACTAATTTGGGGACACCAATTAGGGGAGAATATACAAACTAAAAACTATATACAGTAGTAGGTAAAATATCTATAGTTAACTAATTAAGAGATTTATAGTAAAAATATAAAGAAGTCAAAATGAACAAAGGCTACAGCCTGCGCAGCCATCATCTAAAAGTTCACTTATATTGAGTTGGCGTATCTTGCTTTTGAACGACGTTAGGGTTGTGACGTCCCTGATACTCTTGGGTAGTTTTGTCCATAGCCTAGGCCCTAGATATCTAATAGAGTGCTTGCCATAGGTGACTGTCTCATACCTAGGTATAGAGAAATCTGCTTGCCTCAGATTGTAATTACTATTTGGTTCTTTAAAGATGTTACTTATATATGCAGGGCACAGTGGGAAAATAACCAGAGAGGTTGATAAATACTTGTCAGACAGACCAGTACCAACTAACTGCCCTTCATGGGCAGGATGCCAATAATACCAAAGTAACGAATTGCTACAGTGATCGCTACTATGGCAACTGGGAGTAAAAGTCCAAAAATGACGCCGTGTGCGTGATGTCCAGAAAAATAATGAGCTTTAGCCGAAGCACAAAATGTGATGGCATAGTCGCTTCTACATAAGTATAAAATTCTACTTTCCCCCTATTTTTCACTGGTTTAAAACCTATCATTATTTTTCTCTTAATCAAGAAGGTATTTGACACTTCTAGTTCACTGGCAGTAATTCAGTCTTCCCTGCGTTTTACTAACAACGAAGCCAAATGAGCAAAAAGCCCTGTAGTGACTTTTGGGTGCCACTTGTATAAAGTTGAAATTTGACGGGCAACAGTAACATACTCTCTTCAGGACTGTAACCACGACCACCATAGTAGAGGTCACTGTAGCAATTTGCTTAAAGTCCGTAATGTATTATTGTGCCTTTAGTCAGGATGATCCTGTGATGATCAACTCTAACTAAATTGCACAATCTTATTGGAAAGGTGATAAGAGTTTTATTCTAAAAGTCAATCTTTACTCGACTGTGTTCATTAAAATTGCTGAAATTACAGGACAGTCAATGGATTATCCTAAAACTATAAAACAGGGAGTGTAAGATAGATGCATTGTGAAAGTGAGTCGCTTGTTAAAAGTGTGCAGTTTGTCATTACTATTCAAACTCAGATGTAGGCAAATTCTCGTGGACTACTTTGTATGCCACAGCCAGGTCCAAGTTGTAGCCATGCACTTACAGCAGAGTGGCGACAATAAGTGAGATACATGTATAGAGATGTTGGCTTATACATTTGTATATAAAGCCTATGGCTAGTTTTGTTTGCATCACTATCGTCGTTGTAGCATCAGCTTGATACTCCCCAATAATGGCCTCTCATCAGTTTGTGTAGGCTTTAACAATAATTTTTGGGGATGATCCACCAAGTACTGGTACTTGCTAATAAGAATTAAGGCAGCAGTTTAGATTTCCTAATGGGATTTTATGTAGTCTTACATGTAACTAAGTAAGACTTTTATTTGTAATATTTTTCTTATTAAATTATGTAATAATTTTGCCGTGAACTACTTCTTGGAGTTATTTTGGAATGGAAATGCACGTTACTTATAATAATGTCAAACCTCTTTAATACGGACACTAAAGGGACAGAACCAAGTGTCCGCTTTACAGAGGTGTCTATATTACAGAGGTAGGGATTGCATGATTTTTGGCTTTTCTGGGACTAAACGAACTGTCCGTCGTATAGAAGTGTCCATAAGAAGAGGTTAGACTGTATAATTATTATGTTAATCTAATCATTTCAAGGAAAAAATTTTGAATTTTGTCAATTCTAAAAGGATTATTTAATAGGCCATTTCCGAGTTCCCCGGGCCTCTGTTTCAAAACGAGGTTAAGTGCTCAGCCTTTGATATGGAAATCATTTTTCATTCTCATGCAAATAAAACTCATTTCACAAGAAAGGTTGCGCACCTCGCCTCATTTTGAAAGTGAGGGTTTTCGGAACTCGGAAGTGGCCTATTGAAATTGAAAAGTTACAGTTTTGGATATAGAAAATAGGAATACATTGTAAGGAGTCTCTTTTTATTGTGAAAATATTTAATATACATATGTACATATTATATGAAAATGGAGAGAGAATTATTTTAATAAAAACTTTAATACCAAAAATGCACCTAAATATGACTCAGCTTGATTTGTGTGTATCAGCGAAAATGGGTCATTGTGGATGCATGAAACGGTCCAGGGTTGTCTCACAAACGTCCACTTTTTTATATACCGGATAGAATGAACATATGATTCGAAACTGGGTGGTTAAGTAAAGTTAACACATTTAGGAAATCCAGTGAATAATCAACCGAAAGTGGAATCTGTGGAAACATGAAGGCTTGTAGAAAGTAAACCGGTCAAACTGAGTTTCCGCATTCATTGTTCCGGAAACTCAACGGATAATTGAGTATCCTCTGAATTTACGAGCTGCGGAAACATGACGGCAGTTAGCGTTTCCGCAAGAGTAAACCTGACGGAAACGCGAGTAAGGGATGCGTTTAAGCGTCTCCGCAGAAACTGAAACATGACGGATACACGTGTTTCCCGCAACGGTTAGTTACAATTCCGTCTGCGGATATTCAGGTTTCCGTGAGGTAACCGTTACAAAAACGGAAACGGAAACGCCTTTTTTCAACCTGTGATTCATGCTCACACTGGCCCTCAACAGTGGCAGTACATTGAATCAAAGTCGAATCCAGCAGATTCCGCCTTTCGAGGCCTTACAGCTCGTCAGCTTGTAGACGATGATTTCGGGTGGCTTAGAGGCCCACACTTCCTCTGGAGTCCGGGTGCTTATCCAACAGAAGTAAAGGAAAATCCGCAACCACTAGATTCTGACGACCCCGAAGTGAAGAGAGCATCACTGGTGACGCAAACAAACGAGACACATCCAGTTCATTTTGAGATTAGCCGATTGGATCGGTTTTCCGACTGGTTCATAGCAAAGAGGGCTATAGCAGTTTGCTTGCGACTTAAACAGCGTTTAAAGGAGGGAGAGGAAGCTGAGCAAGTCGTCAGATACCAACCGGTGAACGTCAATGAAATTGGTCAAGCGGAGTTAGAAATTATTCGCTGCCTTCAGCATGAGCATTTTAAGGTGGCTCGACTGGATTTTTTGGGGTTGATATCTCCCAAGTTTGAGACTTAACTACGTCGGCATGAGTAAAGATATGGAAAAAAAGTTACCACAACTGTATTATATGAAGATGAAAATTTCTTGTTATCTGGGTTTTATTGCAATCGTAGTCGCCATGGCAACGTAATGACGCCATTACGTTTTTCATTTATCTTTGTGTTTCTCTGTACCAGGAGTTTTTTGAAGAAATCGCTTAAGGGAGTATGTACCTGCCATAATTGCCTCCATTACGGCAAAGTTTGAAGAAATTCTATGAGAGCGTTTTCGAGATATTTCGAAATGCAGTTTTAAGAATCATCAAAGCAGTGAAATAGCATGCTAGCCGCACAATTCGCTAATATTTTAAGAAAATGATAAGCTTTGGGAACGCGTCTTCATCTCATAGTGGATTGATTCCATTGAAAACTGCATGCAAAAAAAGAGGGGAATTGCTCTGGGCGATCGCGAGTAAGAGGAATTTTATTAACTTGCATTCAGCTGTTTTTGATACAGTTTTTGGAGGTAATTTGGTCCATGCCTACAAATTTCGCATTTTTCCAAAAACCGCTCGATAAATTTTTTTATAAATTCGACAATCCCGAGATCAATCGTCAGGAAATGTTCCCTGCAAGTTTCAAGAACATTGAAAACAGGGAAGGCTTTTAACTAGGGACTCAAACATAACCAATTTTCCCCCCAGATTTTGTGTTTACAAGTGAACGTCCTCATTATTCACTGGCATTGTTTTCAAGTTTCATATGCACGTGCACAACTAGCAAAAGATATAAATTTGCATACAAAAGCACTCTCGATTACTTTCCGAAGAAATATCCGGTATATGCTAATAATTGGCTTGTCGTCACAGATAGCAGTGAGAGCTGAAACGGTGAACGTCACGGCTCATCGTGTAGGATGCAATACTTAATTATCTTACTCGGGTTATAAGATCACAGAAACTCTCACAAAGAGTTGCTCTGATTTTATAATGTCTCACTAACCTCTTTACCCGGTAATTAGCATATCCCGGAGATTTAACCGAGGGTCCTTTTTGATGCAAATTCTATCTTTTTGCTAAATGTGCACGTGTATATGAAACTTGAAAACAATGCCAGTGAATAATGAGGACGCTCGATTGTAAACACAAAATCTGTGGGGAAAATTGGCTATATTTGAGGCCCTATTTAAAAGCGTTCCCTGTTTTCAATGTTTTTAAAACCTGCAGGGAATATATCTTGACGATTGATCTCGGGATTGTCGAATTTATAAAAAAATTTATCGAGCGGTTTTTGGAAAAATGCGAAATTTGTAGGCATGGACCAAATTACCTCCAAAAACTGTATCAAAAGCATCTGAATGCAAGTTAATAAAACCCTTCTTACTCGCGATCGCCCAGAGCAATTCCCTTCTTTTTTTGTATGCAGTTTTCAATGGAATCAGTCCACTATGAGATGAAGCCGCGTTCCCAAAGCTTATCATTTTCTTAAAATATTAGCGAATTGTGCGGCTACCATGCTATTTCAATGTTTTTATGATTCTTAAAACTGCATTTCAAAATATTTCGAAAACGCTCTCATAGAATTTCTTCAAACTTTGCCATAATGGAGGCAATTATGGCAGGTACATACTCCCATAAGCGATTTCTTCAGCAAATTCCTGGTACAGAGAAACACAAAGATAAATGAAAAACGTAATGGCGTCATTACGTTGCCATGGCGACTCCGATTGCAATAAAACCCAGATCATAAGAAATTTTCATCTTTATGTAATACAGTTGACCTTTTTCCCATATCTTTACTCATGCCGACGTAGTTAAGTCTCAAACTTGGGAGGTATCCCCCTAAAAAAATCCAGTCGAGCCACCTTAAGGACGAAATCAAGATCTTGTCATCGCTGCAAGAAAGTGAAGAATTCCATGACAGGAAAACAGCCAAGCAGCGCAACTTCAGCCTCAAGAAATGCAGTAGGTTATACCGACTCGATCCGTTCTTGGATTCAAATGGCATTTTGCGTGTAGGGGTACGCCTTAGAAGGGCCATCATATCAGAAAGTGTTAAACACCCTGTTATCCTGCCTAGAAAGTCTCATATCACTTATCTTATTCTCAAACACTGCCATGAAGAAACCCAGCATCAAGGTTATGGAATGACTCATAATGAAGTGCGTCAACGCGGTTACTGGATAATTGGTGGCACTTCCGCCGTCTCTCGTTTCGTTTCTAAGTGTGTCATGTGCAGAAGGCTGCGTCTCCCTCCGCAGCACCAGAAGCTAGCCGACCTTCCTGAAGACCGGATAGAACCTACAGCTCCGTTTACATACAGTGCAGTAGATTACTTTGGTCCCTTTGTGGTGAAAGAAGGTCGTAAGGACGTGAAGAGGCATGGCGTGTTGTTCACATGTATGTCATCTCGAGCCATTCATATCGAGACCGCAAATACACCGGAAACTGACTCATTTATCAACGCCCTTAGACGCTTTCAAGCAGAACGTGGTCCTATTCGCCAACTTAGGTCAGACCAAGGTACGAATTTTATTGGCGCCCATCGAGAACTAAAGGAAGCTTTGAAGGAGATGGATCAAGATAAAGTGCGCATCAGCCTGTTGAAAGAGAACTGTGAATGGGTTGATTTCAAATTGAATCCCCCTTCTGGGAGCCACATGGGTGGCTCATGGGAGCGTCAAATTAGGACAGTTAGGAGCGTACTTGCCCCCTTGTTAGAAGAATGTGGCAGCCAATTGAACGGTGAGAGTTTTCGTACTCTTATTAAAGAGGTCCAAGCAATAGTCAACTCTAGGCCACTGGCCTTGAATGACATGTCGTCTCCCGATTCAGCAGAACCTCTAACGCCAAATCACTTGTTGAAGATGAAGAGTAAAGTACTGATGCCTACCCTAGGCGTATTCGTTAGAGAGGACATCTACCTTCGCAAAAGGTGGAGAAGAGTCCAGCACTTGGCAATCGTGTTTTGGGAAAGATGGAGAAAGGAATTTCTGCAAACACTCCAGCTGCGGAAGAAATGGGTCAAACCACAGCGTAACATGCTTGTAGGCGACATTGTCGTGATTAAAGATGAGAACGCACCTAGGAACATGTGGAAATTGGCAAGAGTTGAAGACGCTTTTACAAGTGAAGATGACCTTGTACTCTTATGAAAGAGGTCCAAGCAATAGTCAACTCTAGGCCACTGGCCTTGAATGACATGTCGTCTCCCGATTCAGCAGAACCTCTAACGCCAAGTCTTATCCAGGAAAGTGACCGGGAATTCCCCGACGAGGAGCCACGTTAACGCTTGATCGGAACTTTGTCTTAGAGTTGAAGACGCTTTTACAAGTGAAGATGGCCTTGTCCACTTATGAAAGAGGTCCAAGCAATAGTCAACTCTAGGCCACTGGCCTTGAATGACATGTCTCCCGATTCAGCAGAACCTCTAACGCCAAATCACTTGTTGAAGATGAAGAGTAAAGTACTGATGCCTCCCCTAGGCGTATTCGTTAGAGAGGACATCTACCTTCGCAAGAGGTGGAGAAATGGGTCAAACCACAGCGTAACATGCTTGTAGGCGACATTGTCGTGATTAAAGATGAGAACGCACCTAGAAACATGTGGAAATTGGCAAGAGTTGAAGACGCTTTTACAAGTGAAGATGGCCTTGTTAGAAAGGTGAAGCTTGCTATCGCCACGCGCAGTCTTGACAAGCGAGGACGAAGAATTGATGCTGTTCATTACCTCGAGCGACCAGTCCATAAGTTGGTTCTTATCCAGGAAAGTGACCGGGAATTCCCCGACGAGGAGCCACGTTAACGCTTGATCGGAACTTTGTCTTAGAACTTGTAATCGTTTGATAAATATGTAAGGAACACTTTACTTTAGACAGTGGATTCCCACTGTGGGAAGCCATGTGGCTGCTAGCCAGCCCAGGACCGCGCGGTAGTGTAATTTTCGCGCCCCTTTGGGGTGAGGTGACCAAGCCGTTATTTTTAAGTTGCATGATCGTTAGCTCGGCGGTCAGAGATTGCTTCGCTCGCAAGTTCAGCGATGGATTTTGGTTTTTCTGGACAAATTTATAATAGGCTCACAAGGTATTAGTCTTTCTTTCGTTTCCTCTTTTATTTGGTTTATTATTTCGCCTGTTGTAATTTTCTAGTTAAGTTTGTATTCGTATTTGTTTACTTAGTACATTTCTCGTCGCATGTAATTAAGATCTTTCAATTGTATTTTCCTTTCTAGTTTTACGTCAACCTTATCTACTTGTCAGTAAAACAACAGCCGTTTTTCAGTGTTAGAATTCACCGCGTTTGAGTTGTTGTCTCAATGTGGTCACAGACGGATCATTAGAAAACTTATGGCGGGGGGCGGGCGAAGTACAAAAAAATATATATATTCGCGCAAGGGAAAATTAAACGAAAAAAAAATTCATGTACGCCAATTAACCCTAAGAAATATTCATGCTATGGCCTAAAAAAATTCATACAAGGAATTTGATAACGAAAAAAATTCCTGCGGCTCGAAAATTCCGCCCCCCCCCCCTACCCCCATAACTTTTCTAATGGTCCGTCCCTAAGCAGACTTGAAATAGTTTATGTATAATCTGTTTTTATAGTTAGAGTGTTGTGTGCCCAAAATACAATTCAAATAGACCTCAAAACAGTGTTTAAGTACCCTAATTATATAAACGTATTTAAAATGCGGTCGGTAGTTAAGGTCTTAAAACATATTTCAAATAGTCTATTTGAACTCTGTTTGTAACTTTGTGGGTGGATGCGTCTCAAAATACATTTTAGATACAACTCAAAACAGAGTTAAAGTACCCTATTTAAAAGTATTTAAAATACAGTCGCATTTAAGCCCCTAAAACATATTTCAAATAGTCTATTTGAACTCTGTTTGTAACAGTGTTAGTGGTTCTATGCCCAAAATACATTTTACATACCCTATTTTAATCATATTTAATAAACAAAATACATTGTAAATTGATGAGAGAGGTTTTCCTTTTGATGAAATATAATTTAACTACACTTAAGATATATTTCAAACAGGGGCGAAAATTTAAAATTTTTTGTCAAATAGTATTAAAATACAGGAAAATAGTGTTCAAATACTGAAAATACATTTTAAATACTCTAAAATCAGTTTCAAAATACATATGGTTTGTTCTAACCTAACTAAGTCGGGGAGATTCATCGAGATTTTGTGGGCGTTTTTAATAAAACAATTATTCCACTTGCCTTTGTTGGATATGAGATGATTATAGCCAACTCGTCGCTACGCGTCTCGTAGGGTATCCACCATCTCATATCCAATGCGCCATCATGGAATACTTGTTAAATATATGGCCACTCATCGCATGTCATTACATTCATTGAAACAATCCCTTATTTATCTCATGCACGATCGCGGAAATTTGAGTGAGTCTTTAAAATGACCGCTTAATTAATACATGTATACTTATGAGCACATTGCTATAGAGCACTAGCAGAAAATTATATCAATTCCTCGTCTAAGGGTAATTGCCCAAGAAACTGTGCTAACCCAACTCACCTGACTTTTCCATAAGAACTTTCTTGCAAGTCAAATAGCTTTCCTCCTTAATAATAGTCTTAAATCTGAGTGTCTCCAAGTTGATTTCTTTCTTCACACCATCAGTTACCAAACACCTCTCTGCAGCTTCATTTAGGACACCAGAACAATAATCATTCCACAGACTTTCCAGACTTTGCAGGTCTGGACACTGACCTTCTATTACCAAAGATCCCTCACCCACAGATGTTAAAGTAAAGTTGTAAGTTTTTTCTAAATGCTTGACGAAGTCTCTTAGTCCATTGGCTGTAGAAAGTTTCAGTTTTTTATTGTATTCCAAGTAACATTGAAGCTGTTGTCTTACCATTCTATCCACGACGTCCTCCTTTTCACTACTTAAGTCACGAGCAATGATTGACATCTTTACAGTGTTTGCTGCTTCTGAAAGTTATTGATAAAAAACATGCTACAAGTTAACTACTGCTTCCTATTACAATTCGAGGACAAAAATCAACTATTTACAAATGCATAAGGAAACAGGCTTTTCAACTCTTTGTTGTGTGAAAAAGCAGAGCATTTCTAAGCTATAACAGAAAGACAACAAATACAGTTACTTTTTTAAAATGGGCCAAACAATAGAAACTTCAAAAGAGTTTGTTAATACACGTAGAAACGTTTAGCAACTCGTCAATGTAATTCCATACCTCTGTCAGAAGCGAGCCCTGAAGCGCTAGGAGTTTGGCAAATTGCATCCTCAGTTTTAGTCTCTTCATTAACTGGACATTGATCTTCTGAGAATCCAAAAGCTGAACAATGTGTTTTTGCAACAGGCTGCTCTTCAGTGACAGAAACATCCTTTGGTAAATCAGAAGCATCTGGTGTGAGAACAAGCCTTTATTAGAAGGTTCTTAGCACAAAATAATGTATATATGTTTTTCTGACCGATTAACATCTCCACCACCCATAACCACTCGTGTGGAACCTCGTCCCATGTAACACAAAAAAACATACAAATACAGTTACAATTACAGTTACTTTTTTAGAATGGGCCAAACAATAGAAACTTCAAAAGAGTTTGGTAACACACGTAAAAACGTTTAGCAACTCGTCAATGTAATTCCATACCTCTGTCAGAAGAGAGCCCTGAAGCACTAGGAGTTTGGCAAATTGCATCCTCAGTTTTAGTCTCTTCATTAACTGGACATTGATCTTCTGAGAATCCAAAAGCTGAACAATGTGTTTTTGCAACAGGCTGCTTTTCAGTGACAGAAACATCCTTTGGTACATCAGAAGCATCTGGTGTGAGAATAAGCCTTTATTAGAAGGTTCTTAGTACAAAATAATGTATATATGTTGTTCTGACCGATTTACATCTCCACCACCCATAACCACTCGTGTGGAACCACGTCCCATGTAACACAAAAAGACATACAAATACAGTTACAAATACAGTTACTTTTTTAAAATGGGCCAAACAATAGAAACTTCAAAAGAGTTTGGTAATACACGTAAAAACGTTTAGCAACTCGTCAATGTAATTCCATACCCCTGTCAGAAGCGAGCCCTGAAGCGCTAGGATTTTGGCAAATTGCATCCTCAGTTTTAGTCTCTTCGTTAACTGGACATCGATCTTCTGAGAATCCAAAAGCTGAACAATGTGTTTTTGCAACAGGCTGCTTTTCAGTGACAGAAACATCCTTTGGTACATCAGAAGCATCTGGTGTGAGAACAAGCCTTTATTAGAAGGTTCTTAGTACAAAAAATAATGTATATATGTTTTTCTGACCGATTAACATCTCCATCACCCATAACCACTCGTGTGAAACCACGTCCCATGTAACCCCAAAAAAGAAATTTTGACTGTCACAGACAACTGTGACCCTTAAATTTGCAAAAAGAACTTATAGTGCCTGCGTGTACACTCGATAATGTGGTCAAAGAACTACATGCACCCAGTGCTTGTGGAGGACTACCGCTGCACTTTTACAATGTAAGTTGCGAAGAAAGTAATATTGCGCCACGAAAACTACAGTAGAGTAAAGTCTGGTATAACATATAGTCAATTGCACTGTGAAGAAGTGAGCTCTTGCACCCGTCATGTAAGTGCTAATTGTCATACTGCAAATTAGTTGGTAAGCGCAACAGCGATCACAGGCTCTGGACGAAAGCCAGACGTGCCTCGAGGTCCGGCACAGTCATTTCTTTCACGCTTTGAGCTACATTATTATAAAGGAAAATTAGGCATGTCAAAATTTCAAGAAGCCAATATTACTTGCACGTTTGTTACCGTCTCAAACTGACTGTCTTTGAATGTTGTCCTTTAGTAGAAATTTAAAAATTACAACACTGAACGTCAAGTATGGCTTTACGCGTAAACGAATTGAAGGTGATTTCTTAGGAAAGTAATCTACTAGGTAAGGATAGCTATCACTTTAACAGTAAAATATTCTGGGACAATACGCGCGTACATGTACTAAATTTGTTAAGAGGACTTATAGTACCTGCGTGTACACTCAATAATGTGGTCTAAGAACTACATGTACTCAGTGCTTGTGGAGGACTATCGCTGCACTTTTACATTTGCGTAGAAAGTAATATTGTGCCACGAAAACTACAGTACAGTAAAGTCTGGTACAACATAGTCAATTAAGTACATCAGCACGTAAACAAACAACTCTTACCACGATCCAGTCTCCGCATTCTGTTCACAAAGGTTTCACATTGCTCCTGCCAACTGTATATCTTCCCATAAGATGCTCTCACTGATTCAATCTCTTGAAGCCTCATTCCATGCCTCATACGAACAGCCTCTATTTCTTTCGCCCACTCTGCAGGATCACCTGAATTCACGATGCATGCATTGCCATGAGGAACATTCTCTAATGCTCTGGCAAATCCTGACCTACTGCCTACAAGAATGGGTAGTCCCGCAGACAAGGCCTCAAGAGCGACAAGACCAAATCCCTCTGATTTTGATGGCATGATGGCAAGGTTAGCTTCACACAACAAATCTTTCACTTTGTCTCTACTTTGTATAAATTTTCTAACAGTCAACTGTGCATCTGCGATACCACACTGAAGAAGGCTTCTTCTAACTTCTTCTTGCTTTCTTTCAGGTGCTCCCACAAATATTAGATGATAAGGTTTGTTTTTTAACCGCTGATCAGTGAACGCTTGAGCAGCAATGTTGTAACCTTTGAGTTCAAAGTCCTCATGATCCCCACGACCAAATAACAACACTTTGAATTCGCCATCCTTGTAAGGATGATGCTTTGCTACTAAATCCCCAAACTCCCTTTGAAAAAGGCCTGGAGTAATGGACAAGACGTCTTGATCTGACTTGCATCGCTGTAAATATGAAGTATAGGCTCCTTTCAGTCTGGGTCCCACAGGCACAACAAGATCAGCAAGTTTGCAAAGCTCAACTTCTGATTCGTGTTTTGTTTCACCTTTTGAAATGGGGTCACTGTAGCCTTTGTATCTGCTAAGGTCCTCTGGGGCAGTATGCACCACTTGTACCCACTTACAATTTGGACATTGAGCAGAGTCTCTAATGAATTGAACTTGCCGACCAAGTTTTACACCATGGCCAATAACGATGTCCATGGAGTGATCCTTGGGTGGTGAGTTTAACCAATCAAGACGATCAAATGCGACACGCCTCTGCGCCTCAACGACAGTGATTCCATATTTATGGGCTTCACTTTTTTCTTCATCATTGCAAGCTCCCTCGGGGACTAACAAAGAAACCTTCACTGCTGAATGATTTGACAGGTGAATAGCAAGCTCTCTGTTAATAGTTGACAACCCACCAGTAGATGAACTCCACTCACCCGCAAGAAGAGTAACATGTAACACTGGATCACTGGTCTCAGGATAGCAAACCTACAAAAACAATGACAATAACAGTGAATAGTTAGATGGTGACTGTTTTAGTACATTGTAAACTGTTGGTTCATCTAATTAATAATAATAATCATAATAATAATAATAATAACAATAATAATAATAATAGTAATGATAATAAAAGTAGGTTGAGTTTGATCGTCCGGGTGAACGTAGCCCTGATAGGACCGTTGTTGTTGACAGTGACTGACGTTTCGACAACCTGTGTGGTAGTCATCTTCAGAGTCAAAGGGAGTTGTATCACGTCAGTTGATGGTATTATACTCTGGTTATTGATCTGATTGGTCAATTTCGTCGCAATGTTATTGGTCGTCTGTCAGTTAAGCCGTGATGTTATTGGCTATGAAGACTCGTAATCAGTAATTAGTGCGTTTCGATCCGTCTACTGTCACAGTTAAACAGTCGTCTATTGTTAGTCAAATTGTCATTCTCTCGTAGTTAGTTTTGCTTGATCTCGTCAATAAGTCGTTTGTGCGGCGCTGGTAACTGTTGGCTACGATTCAGTGGCGTTTGTTCTAAGTTAGTAAACCAGCTTTCTAAAGTAAGACGTTGATAGTAGTCTGTAGAATACGTTATACATGTCGTAGAGTCCCTGTCAATTTGATGTTTCGTCTTTAAATGGTGCTCAGCAATGTGATTGTTGACGTCACCATTCCTCGTCGCTCGTTTGTGTTCGGTCAGTCGCGTGCTTAGGTTTCTGCCGGTTTCACCAATGTAAGAGGCTATTCAAATCGTCAAGGCCACCTGTAGACGATTGATCCAAGCGCGGATAAACGACTGTCACAGAAGACTCAAGTACTACAACGACAAAATACAACAACGACTTGACAAACTTAAACGACTTTAACCGACTACCTTACTTAGTACTATACAGACTATTCCGGACAAACGCGCTGACAAGACAGCTGAACAGGACCGCGCAAAAGCGAAACAAAAACTGACACGACTGGAAGATACAAAAAACGCTAAACGACGTAAACCCGACGCAAACTGGGTCAGGAATATTTCTTCCCGTCCCTTAGACGAGACTGAAACACAAGTACTTTGTTACGGACTTAAACACTCAGTGACACCTAAACAAATACCTACTGAGCCTATTGTATCTAGCGTTGAGGCCGTTCGGTCTCGCCAACACGAGCTATCAGAATCGACCAAGGACAACATCAGAAGTAGAGTGACCTCTACTTTACAATCAGCCTCATTACCGAACAGTAACTTGACTGCTGACGAACAGAAAACACTTAAACTACTGAAAACAGACGAGAACATAGTCATACTGCCCGCAGACAAGGGACGGGTGACTGTTGTTATGGACAAGACAGACTACAAGGACAAAATGGACTCGCTTGTTAACGTCAAACAGACCTACGAAGTACTTAAACGAGACCCGACACCCGCACTGCAACGTAAACTTAACAACAAACTGCTTACATTGAAGAAAACCGACAAGAGCGACTTTCGACGCTACAACAGACTGAGGTGTAGTGTTTATAGCAACAGTTACACGATCTGTACAATGTACGTTAGGAATATCTTTCCAACGGACTGACAGCCGATCAGCCTTTACACCATGAGCAACACTGGTTTTTACAGTAAGCTTTATTTCACAATGAACAGTTTGTAACACCGACAATGTGTGACATGCATGGAAGCGTTACATTTGTAAACAAAGTCCTTACTGAACAAAATTTTCGTTTACAATTTTCACTACATTTACTTCCCAAAAACAATCACACGTAAAAATATGTACCTATATATAGCAGCCTTATACATAACAAAGCTGTGTCTTTTAAGTCAAACATAACAAAAATTTATTATTGGTGGCCTCCTATTTTCGATCATAATTAATATTAGCCTCCCCGCAGACGTCCTTTGGGGTTCGTTTGTCACGCATTCAGTGGGGGAGAAATGAATGCGTGACAAACGAACCCCAAAGGACGTCTGCGGGGAGGCTAAATTAATATTCGAAAAGACCATCTGTATTTCGGATCTCTCACAGTATTAGTGTGTGACATGTGTCACCATGCCAGGAAAATTCATTCTTTTACCCATAAGGGACAATTTAACAAGTCAGGGAATTTCAGTATAAGTTAGGGAAAATTTAGCTCAAAGAAGTCAGAGGGTGCACAGGCAGCCCAAACTCACATTACCAGGAAAGGGTGTAAAGTAATTTACTTACCATAGGTGACGCGTGACCTTTCTGCTGGACACGTCGGTGTCGTGCTACAGGCGAAAATAAGAGACTTTCTATGAGAAATAAAATACTGAGATCTGCGAACACTAAATAACTTTAAATCTAATTTTTCCTTCAATCAAATAATGGCTTTCGTCCAGTGTTGCGCTTACCAAGTAATTTGCATCATGACAATTAGCACTTACACGACGGTTGCAAGGGCGGAAATGACACGTTTACTAGGATCTTGCACTGTGAAGAAGTGAGCTCTTGCACCCGTCATGTAAGTGCTAATTGTCATACTGCAAATTAGTTGGTAAGCGCAACAGCGATCACAGGCTCTGGACGAAAGCCAGACGTGCCTCGAGGTCCGGCACAGTCATTTCTTTCACGCTTTGAGCTACATTATTATAAAGGAAAATTAGGCATCTCAAAATTTCAAGAAGCCAATATTACTTGCACGTTTGTTACCGTCCCAAACTGACTGTCTTTGAATGTTGTCCTTTAGTAGTAATTTAAAAATAACAACACTGAACTTCAAGTATAGCTTTACGCGTAAACGAATTGAAGGTGATTTCTTAGGAAAGTAATCTACTAGGTAAGGATAGCTATCACTTTAACAGTAAAATATTCTGGGACAATACGCGCGTACATGTGCTAAATTTGCTAAGAGGACTTATAGTACCTGCGTGTACACTCAATAATGTGGTCTAAGAACTACATGTACTCAGTGCTTGTGGAGGACTATCGCTGCACTTTTACATTTGCGTAGAAAGTAATATTGTGCCACGAAAACTACAGTACAGTAAAGTCTGGTACAACATAGTCAATTAAGTACATCAGCACGTAAACAAACAACTCTTACCACGATCCAGTCTCCGCATTCTGTTCACAAAGGCTTCACATTGCTCCTGCCAACTGTATATCTTCCCATAAGATGCTCTCACTGATTCAATCTCTTGAAGCCTCATTCCATGCCTCATACGAACAGCCTCTATTTCTTTCGCCCACTCTGCAGGATCATCTGAATTCACGATGCATGCATTGCCATGAGGAACATTCTCTAATGCTCTGGCAAATCCTGACCTACTGCCAACAAGAATGGGTAGTCCCGCAGACAAGGCCTCAAGTGCAACAAGACCAAATCCCTCTGATTTTGATGGCATGATGGCAAGGTCAGCTTCACACAACAAATCTTTCACTCTGTCTCTACTTTGTGTAAATTTTCTAACAGTCAACTGTGCTTCTGCAATCCCACACTGAAGAAGGTTTCCTCTAACTTCTTCTTGCTTTCTTTCAGGTGCTCCCACAAAGATTAGATGATAAGGTTTGTTTTTCAAACGCTGATCAGTGAATGCTTGAGCAGCAATGTTGTAACCTTTGAGTTCAAAGTCCTCATGATCCCCACGGCCAAATAACAACACTTTGAATTCGCCATCCTTGTAAGGATGATGCTTTGCTACTAAATCCCCAAACTCCCTTTGAAAAAGGCCTGGAGTAATGGACGAGACGTCTTGATCTGACTTGCATCGCTGTAAATATGAAGTATAGGCTCCTTTCAGTCTGGGTCCCACAGGCACAACAAGATCAGCAAGTTTGCAAAGCTCAACTTCTGATTCATGTTTTGTTTCACCTTTTGAAATGGGGTCACTGTAGCCTTTGTATCTGCTAAGGTCCTCTGGGGCAGTATGCACCACTTGTACCCACTTACAATTTGGACATTGAGCAGAGTCTCTAATGAATTGAACTTGCCGACCAAGTTTTACACTATGGCCAATAACGATGTCCATGGAGTGATCCTTGGGTGGTGAGTTTAACCAATCAAGACGATCAAATGCGACACGCCTCTGCGCCTCAACGACAGTGATTCCATATTTATGGGCTTCATTTTTTTCTTCATCATTGCAAGCTCCCTCGGGGACTAACAAAGAAACCTTCACTGCCGAATGATTTGACAGGTGAATAGCAAGCTCTCTGTTAATAGTTGACAACCCACCAGCAGATGAACTCCACTCACCCGCAAGAAGAGTAACATGTAACACTGGATCACTGGTCTCAGTATAGCAAACCTACAAAAACAATGACAATAACAGTGAATAGTTAGATAGTGACTGTTTTAGTACATTGTAAACTGTTGGTTCATCTAATTAATATAATAATAATAATAATAACAATAATAATAATAGTAATGATAATCATAACAATCATAGTAATAATAACAATAATAAAACTTCTCGCGAAGCGATTTTATAATCTCGTCGCACGTGAAGCGCGCGAGTATCGCGTGGGCTACGCTTGGTCTTAGCAGCACGCAAACTCGGTTGGGTCACCTATATTTCTCGCGAAGCACGCGCTCAACACGTGAAATGCGCGTGGTCTTAGCCAGCTGAAAATCGTTGAATCCGCCAATGACGTCATGTAGCGTTACGTCATGGAGCATTTTATGTTTCCAGGTAACATAGACTCCGCCGCCGATGACTAGCGCACACTTTCATGTTTTATTCATGAAGCAAGGCTGATGTGTTTATTCATCGTCTATGAAACAATGTCCACGATCGCTGAATCACGAACAACTTCCCGTGCAAGTGACACAGAACAACAAGCTCTAGTGGCTCTAAATCATCCCCGGCAGATATTTTCCACTAAAAATCCTCTGAAGGACGGCGACTAAAATTCAGCGCGAGCGGGGAAGACAACGACAACAAGAAGCCGCGAAGCAGAGAGAACATTGCTTAGCACAGTGAAGGCAACGTTTTCACACAGCGACCACAAACATGTACAAAGGCAGCAACAAAATACTACAGTTACACTGCAAATAAAGCCGATGAAGAGAGGGAACACCGACAAGATCAGGCAACGCTTGCAGTTTAAAGTCAAATTATCTTCTTCGATGCACGGATAGCAACAGTTACACGATCTGTACAATGTACGTAAAAAATATCTTTCCAACGGACCGACAGCCGATCAGCCTTTACACCAAGAACAACACTGGTTTTTACAGTAAGCTTTTTTTTTACAATGAACAGTTTATAACACCGACAATGTGTGACATGTAGGGAAGCGTTACATTTGTAAACAAAGTCCTTACTGAACAAAATTTTCGTTTACAATTTTCACTACATTTACTTCCCCAAAACAATCCCAGGTAAAAATATGTATCTATTTATAGCAGCCTTATACATAACAAAGCTGTGTCTTTTAAGTCAAACATAACAAAAATTTATTATTGCTGGCCCATCCTATCTTCGATCATATTTTTAAATATTAAATGTTAAAATATTCCAAAAGACCATCTGTATTTCGGATCTCTCAAAGTATTAGTGTGTGACATGTGTCACCATGCCAGGAAAATTCATTCTTTTACCCATAAGGGACAATTTAACAAGTCAGGGAATTTCAGTATAAGTCGGGGAAAATTTAGCTCAAAGAAGTCAGAGGGTGCACAGGCAGCCCAAACTCACCTTACGAGGAAAGGGTGTAAAGTAATTTACTTACCATAGGTGACGCGTGACCTTTCTGCTGGACACGTCGGTGTCGTGCTACAGGCGAAAATAAGAGACTTTCTATGAGAAATAAAATACTGAGATCTGCGAACACTAAATAACTTTAAATCTAATTTTTCCTTCAATGAAATAATGGCTTTCGTCCAGTGTTGCGCTTACCAACTAATTTGCATTATGACAATTAGCACTTACACGACGGGTGCAAGGGCGGAAATGACACGTTTACTAGGATCTTGCAAGAAGTGAGCTCTTGCACCCGTCATGTAAGTGCTAATTGTCATGCTGCAAATTAGTTGGTAAGCGCAACAGTGATCACAGGCTCTGGACGAAAGCCAGACGTGCCTCGAAGTCCCGCACAAATCGTTCAATTTGATGGGGAAATTATAAAGCTTTTGTGAGCCGATCTCTTAGAGAAGAAAAGGAGGTTTCCCTCTTAGGTTGGAGGTGAAAAAAGTCGCAGCAGACTTGAATTTCGGCGAATAAATGGCATTTTTGTTGCGACTGGTCCAAGACCCTGCGAGATCGAAGTGACGAGCCTTGACTTCGTCTTACGAAGGGAGTAACAGCGGTTATGCAATAAAGCTAAAAAACAGTAAAACGACAAGCAGACACCGAAACACGGTGGAATATATCGCAGGTAAGTCTTTTTTATTTATTTCATGGAAGGAAGAATTAGATTTAACGTCATTTAGCTTTCGCAGGTCTCAGTATTTTATTTCTCATAGAAAGTCTCTTATTTTCAACGGTCGACTATAACGCGACACCGACGCGCCCAGCAGAAAGGTCACGCGTCACCTTTATGGTAAGTAAATTACTTGACACCCTTTCCTCATAACGTGAGTTTGGGCTGCCTGCGTATTCGCCGAAGTTAAACATGTTCCATAGGCAGAATTTTGTTTCCAGAAATTAAACGACAAGCAGATATAGGGTTTCCTATAAGATCAATCCGTTCTGCACTTTACATTCACGATAAATTCATGTATTCTCATTCAGGATGGCTTGGATGGGAGTTTGGGCATTTATTTTGTGTACCAGACACAGACAACGTAAAAAAAAAGAACAAAAACCATGAGACAATACCAAGCAGGTTTTCGTTGAACAGAAAACAAAGAAGTGTTTTGTTTGACGTTATCTGTCACTGATACTGACAGATGTGTTTTCACACCCATCACATTGTACAGTGTATTTCGGTTACTAACAACAGCAAATAAAGTTCCTTAAGTCCAGTATCCACAAGGAGTAATATAATTATAAGAGAGTAAC
>OZ037781.1:28889236-28941736 GCA_964035525.1 Porites cylindrica | reverse complement strand
TGGAAATTGCACTTAGCTTGTCCAGCTAATTTACAGGCACTCCACTCAAATATTTAGAAACAAATAATTCAAATACAACATAACATTATTAAAAACCCCAACTGGCAGAAGGCAACCAGTTGGCTATTTACAAGCGTGGGCGAGAATTTGAACTCGGGACGACCGAGCACAAATCCAGCAAATGGCCAGAGCGGGACTCGAACCCGGGACCGCCGGATTGCTAGTCCGACGCGCTGACCACTCGGCCACGCTGCCTCCTGTCCTCCTCTGCAGTCCGCAGTCTGCGTTTTACACTGACCGGTTATTTTTTAGTGTGGGCCTACCGCGAACAGTGTGTGCATTTGTAAGTTTAACCCGGGATAACATGATTGAAACACCTCGAAACGCCGCGGCCAAATGTTATCGAAACTGCTTCGAAAAATTTCGGATCAAACGATATCCAAATCGTCCCTCACTCGAGTATCCACTCGACCTAACAAAATCGACCAATCACAAAATAAGGAAAAGAAAATGGACATAAAATAAAGAAAACAGCAAATTCAGATGACCTCTTAGGAAACAGGCAATTAAAACTGTCTTTCTGTGATTGGTGCATTTCGATCCTCTCGTCAGACGCCAGTCATCTTAGCGGTCCTCTTAGGAAAGGAAAGTTTTCTTCAACGGGTTCAAAAGGCCACTGTTTGTGATTTGTGATTGGTGGATTTCGATCCGTTCTGTGAGTTTCTGTGTTTCAAGGTTCGTTGCTTGTGATCTTATTGTGACAAAAACCCGACGTTAATATTCCAAATATTTTTGATAGATTTCATCCCTGGACTTCAGACTTGAAGATTCAGATTAGCTTTTGAGATCGTAAAAGTGCCATAAAGTGCCGTGTGCTAGCAGAGCTTTCTTTCCCACATGCCTCTTACCTTGTACAAGACGTTCGCATGGCAGACGTTCGCCTCGCTTCGCTTGTTTACTAGCCTTGTTTGCGTTAACACGTATTGCGTGCCTATTGCACATTTGCGTCAAAACAAGCCGTTTCCATTACTCTATTTGGGCCACGCCCAAATAATAATCATGAGTCATGATCACTTTCACAATTTTCTTCTACTGTATCCTTAATGACATTGCTACATGTAATTCCTATTTTAGTGTAAGTGATTGTGTTTGCACCTTACTGTTACAAACAATTAGTTGTCAAGTGTGATTATGTACTACAACAAGGGCAAACACTCTCATAGCATTACCAATTACCAGCATTTACTTGTTATTTTCAGTGCAGCATTATCTCCTACCATTTCATTCATTCACTACTAATGACATACTTCACAAGTAATTGTTATTACACTTATAATTGAAGATGGCATGGGTTAGCTGCATATTTGCATGCAGTTATTCACTATCACACTCATTTTCTTTTGAAAATAATTACACATGTAGGAGGGTCACATGGGGTGAACACGGGACCTTTGAAACATTGGCTACCTTTCCTTAACAGGGTCTAACAACACCAACCCCATTTAAATCCCAGAAAATCCTTTTTGATGACAGAGCACTGGGTTGAAATTTACTCCAACCAAGACGAGTTTAACTTCATCTCCTCTTCCAATATTAGAGCCAGTGTTGAAACCCGCCCTTCCAAGCTACACAATCTACTCCAATTCGCTCCCCTCTTCCATCCCTAACATTTTATGCCCTTCCCCCCCCCCCTTCCCCCGATCTTGGCGAGTTTCTGTGATACACGTACTTCTAGTTGAATATATCTGACTGAATTTGCAAAAACGAGGCTAAAGAGAGTTCAAGTGCATTTAAACAACTTGACATCTAAGTGGAATGGAAAGGCTCAACAATCACAACTCTATTGCTGGCAACAGACGGCAAATTTCTCTGGCAGAAGTAACAGGGTTTTGCGATAAAGTAAACAACACTGGAAACGTCGGGAAAGTATAACTATTTAGTCAGTCAAACTATGAGGCCCATAGCTAAGTCTCTACCGAAAAACACTAGCTTTAAATTCCACTATCTTTGAAGACAAAATAGCTGAGGCTTTCCAAGACAAAATCACCCGCACTAAACACTCACGAAGTGTTTTTATGCTTGGCACAAAGTTTTCTGGTGAAACGAGCTCAACTACATACCTGAGATCAGCTGAGTTTTGTCTGTCAACACCTTCGGGAAATCACAGAATAAACGACTTTCGCGGCAATCACAACACTTCCGAAAACTACTAATGATATTTCCACACTTAACACGGGCGAAACATGGTCAAATTACTCCGTAAAACTCTCCCTTTCTCCACATAAATCGCCACATGGAAACTTTTCTCGACTCACACGATTTATTCAAGATGTAAACCAGCGGATGAAAAGGAGACATGGAGCCCCCGCCTTCCAAACAATTTTTAACTAAGTCTTTGGCCTGGTCAGAAATAACATCAATTTCCATCTCGCCGAATAGATTTCACCACTAGAACCTTTCTTTCACCCGTGTAGCCCCAAATGAGACGAAATACGAGAAGATATTGCACGCAGCAGACTTTGCCAGCCGTGAGAATTGTTCCTTCATAAGGCTCAATGATGACAACCCACTATCAGAGCCAAGTTCAGTCTAATACGCGCGCTAATTTCAAACTGACATACATAGAGAATTATGGGAAGTTATGAAAAACTTTTTTGAGGGCGGAGGGGAGTGGTAGATTATTATCACATATTCTCGCTGGGAATGACTCTGGAGCAACAACAGAACACCGAATTGACCTTTTTTTCCAGCGCGAGCAACAAAGAAGAAGACGACAGCAACAAACCCCGCAGCAGAGAAATCTTCGCTTTGCCCAGCGAAGAACAAGCCGTCGACAAGAGACAGAGTAGATTCAACAGCGACAACGGACATAGTGTACAGACGGCTGTAACTGCGGTATCATTAGGGACCTTAAGATCGAGGTTTGTTCATTTTACTGCAAACGACAAACTGCGGTTTGCGGTTAACGGTTTCACGTTACCCGTCTGCCCATATTTGGGACTTAAGACTCGCAGGTGGTAATTGTAGCTCGCGGCTGCCATGTTTGCTTTCATTCATCCAATTACTCCTATTTTAGCTGAGAAATTGTCTTCAAAATTAGGTTTTTTTGAAACAGAATTCGATACCCATAAGCAAAAGAGTTCTAAAAAGTTGTATTTCTTCTCAAACGTTGTATTGTGATGTTTTAGGGTGCAGAAAACCTTGCGGTGAACCACTTACCTCTGAAGCGTGGTCTAGCCGTACAAAAGCGAACCTCAAACCGCAAACCTGACGGCAAGGGCTTGATCACGTGACTTCTTGACGTTCGCAGTTCGCGGGAAATGACGAAAAATCTCAATCTTGAGGTTTCTATTTCGCTGCCTCTGTATGCAATTCAGTTCAATTCGTTTTGAATGCAGAGGGACAAAGTACCGCAATTACCCTAGTTGTAGGGAAGCGTTACATTTGCAAACAAAGCCCTACATAATTAAACAAAATTTTTATTTAAGCTTACAATTTTCATAACATCTACGTTCCAAAAACCATCCCATGTAAATTGTAATATCTAGCAGCCTTAGACATAAACACAGTTGTGTCTTTTAAGTCAAAAGTAAGAAAAAGTTATTATTGTTTGCCTTCCATTTCGATTCTATTTTTCAAAAAGAGCATCTGCATTTCAGATCTCCTCAGCATATTAGTGTGTGACATGGTTGCCACTCTACTTCTTTTTTCGTAATATTTAAAATTCTTTGCCACATATATATTCACAGAAGTTAAACATGTTCGATTGGGAGAATTTTTTTTAAGAATTGGAAATTTAACAGCAAGCAGATATGGGGTTTCCTGTAAAATTAATCCATTCTGCACTTTACAGTTGGATACATTCATGTAATTAGTGGTCGAAGGGATGCCTTTGATGGGAGGTTAGAGGCCATTATCAGGACAAATTGTAAATTCATTTGGTCAAGGAAAGTAAGTGTACATTTGAGTGCGCCTCAGAATTTAACAATTTATGGCTGTGGTAAGCTCACATACGTTGAGAACGGCGGAACCAATCACCTTACTCACCTTCAACATGACTTTTATCTGGACATTTCATACAAATTCACCCTTGAATGGGTGTGTGTTTCATTCATGTACATGAGTAACTACGTACACTTGCACAAACTATTCGGTACTTGCTAATGAAGGCCTTCCTATAATCAATAATCATAAGTTATGATCACTTTCATGTTATCCTCATTGCGGTAAACTGCATCCTCAATGACATTTCTACATGTAATTCAGTGATTATGTTTGCACCTTACTGCTTTTAATACAAACAATAGCTTTCAAGTGCGATTGTGTACAAAAACAAGTACAAAAGCTCTCATCGCTGTAGCTCACTTACGATGAATATTTTTTCTCCAATAACCTGTATTTACTTGTTGTTTTCACTACAGCATTACTCCTGCCATTTCATTCACTCATTAAACTGACAGCCATACAGCATTGAAAACAACTACATCTGCACCTGAGAGCTATTGCATATACTACAATTGACACCCTTCAAAAATAATTATTACCATATATTATGAGGAGATAGCACAAGTTAGCTGTTGTTAAGCAAATGCCACCACATATTAGGCTGCAGTCATCCACTGTCACGCCCATCTCCTTTTGCCAACAACTACACATGAAGAGGGATCGAATAGGGTGAACACGACACCAACACAACTTTGGCTACGCTGCCTTAATGATGACAGCCCCATTTAAATCCCATGCCCTTTTTAAAGCCAGGGCACTCGGTTTGAGTTTACTCCAACCAAAACGAGAATGAGTATATCTCTGCTTCCAATATTACAGCCGCTGTTGAAACCCACCTTCCCCAGGTACACAATTTACTATATTTCTCTCCCTCCCTCCCATTCCTAATATTTTACGTACCTCTTGCCCGAGCTTCACGAGGTTCTACGATACACGTATTTCTAATAATGATAATAATTTGGGCACTAAGATAGGACAGGATAGATCCTCAGCCTACCACGGGGAGATGGACGTCCCCGCCCACCAGAGTCTGCGGTAGTACCTTTGGCAAGTGCTAGCAGCCCCTTAGCCACCCACATCAGGGGGCAATAAAAAAAAAACAACCTCTCACTTAATGGGATGACACATGAAGCCATGCAAGCAACAAGGACACGGTTGGGGGGAGAAGCTAAATATACTGCAGATGATTCAGAACGAACTGGCAAAGAAAGACATGGAAAACCCTATGAAGCTGAGGAATGTTGAAACATCTCCCCAAAGGAGAGTTGTGGGTGATGTAAATGAAGTGATTGGTATTTTTGACACCCAAGATATCAGTGAAGCAAATAGGCTGTTGGTGGCAGCAGCTAATGTGAAACCAAAAGGCTAGGAAAACTCGCTGCAAAAAGAAGTGATGAGCCATGGTGGAAGAGGAGGACCAAACAAAAGATAATGCAGTTGAGAAAATATATTAGCAGACTAGGAAGGATGGTAACTGGTCAACTAAGACGAGTCGAGATTAGTGAGCCGTTGGAAAGAAAATACAATATCCCCAGAAGGACCACCAAATTGTACTAGAAGAAATCAAACAAAGGGTGCCCACCCAGGCAGCAAAATTGAGGCGTCATTAGGAGAGAACTACACAGTATCTATTAGACAAAACAGATTGTTTGAATGCAATCAAAAAAGATTGTTTGAGGAACTAGAAGAAATTGAAAGGACCAGTGATGCGATACCAGATGCAGAAGAGTGCCGAAATTTCTGGGGTGGAATTTGGGAAAAAGATGTTAAGAATGAGCTGGGTGACCCGAAAAAGCCAGGCGAGGTGAAGATTTCTGCACCGATGATCAAAAAACGGCTAAGGAAAATGCCTAATTAGAAATCCCTGGGTCCAGATGGTATGCAGTGCTACTTGTTGAAAAAGTTTACAACCTTACTGAGAGAATTGCAACTCAATTAGATGAGTGTCAATGTTTGAGATCAGTGCCAGAATGGTTAACCAAGGGAAGAACTGTGTTGGTAGTAAACGACAAAGAAAAACGAGGTGACGTGTTAAACTTCGACCTATTACATGCCTGCCAGTGATGTGGAAGCTATTTACAGGGGTATATGCAGGGGCATTGACGGACAATTTATGAACATCTTGAAAGAAAGAGTTTATTGCCAGAGGAACAGAAGGGATGTATAAAAAAACTCGCGGGGCACAAAAGACCAGCTTCTAATAGACAAGATGATACTTAAAGAATTGCATAAGGCGGAAAACAGGCCTCGGGATGGTATGGGTGGACTATAAAAATGCATATGATACGATACCTCACTTGTTTATATTGAATGCATGATTATTGATTGCATGAACATGTTTGGTATCGCAGAAAACTTGACAGGGGTTACAGGGTAGTCCAAAACAACATGAAACAATGGAACACGGAACTGACGGTTGGTAATCAAGTATTGGGTGAAGTGTGTATTAAGAGACGAATCTTTTAGGGGGATAACCTTTCCCCATTACTGCTTGTATTGGCACTTATCCCACTAACACTGGTGTTGAGGAAAGTAAAGGCAGGATATAATCTTGGGAATAGATTACATATAATAAATCATCTTCTGTTCATGGATGATTTAAAACTCTATGGAAAAAGCGAAAACCAGGCTAATACATTGCTACAGTCTGTCTGAGTAGTTAGTGAAGACATCAGAAATAAATCTGGAATAGAAAAATGTGCGGTCGTGGTCACGAAGAGGGGGAGCCTGGTCAAGTCAGAGGGTATTGTTATCCCGGGTGAGCAATGAATGATGGTGATGTGGATGCATATAAATACCTATGGGTGCTTGAAGGAGATGAAATCAAACACACCGACATGAAAAGAAGAATTGAGAAAGAATATTTCCGTCCTGTACAAAAAGTATTGAAGTCTAAACTGAATGGTTGGAATATGGTCCAAGCAATCAATTGTGGGGCAGGGACAGTAGTGCTATATACGGAAGAAATAGTGCAGTGGGCGAAAGAAGAGTCAGAGTATGGATAGGAAAAGGCGCAAATTGATGACTACATCGTGCTTTGCATCAGAAGGCTGATGTTGACAGGCTTTACTTTAAAAGATCAGAGGGTGGAAGAGGATTAATGAGTATCGAGCACTCTGTAAAGAGTGAGATCAATAGTCTTAGCCGGTATGTTTAAGAGTTGTAACGGCCTCCTCTTGGAGGCGGTGTACAAGGAAAAAATTCTGAGAAGATAAGCCAAAAGTTGTGAGGTCTCATCATTACAGCAAGAAATAAAAGAGCGCTTCCAAGAGAAACAACTTCATTCACAGTTTTGGAGGAACACAGCAGATGTAAGAGATAAAAAGACGTTGGAGTGCCTCAAAAAAAGGCAGACTAAAGAAGGAGAAGGAAGGTATGATTGTGGCAGCACAAGACCAAGCATTAAGAACTAAAAGTATCAAGAGGAGAATCGACAAGCAAAATGTGTCTGCAAAGTGCAGAATGTGTAGAGAAGGCGATGAGACAGTTAGCCATATTGTATCGGAATGCACGAAACTTGCTCAAAAGCAATATTGATGTTGGAGGCACGACAAGGTGGCGCAGTGGTTCACTGGGAACTATGTGGAAAGCTGGGTTATGACAGGGGTGAAAAATATTACAATCATGAGCCACAACCAGTGTTTGAATCCACTAACAACAAGCTGCTGTCGGACTTCAAAACACCGTCTGACAACAAGATTGAACACAACAAGCCTGGTATTGTGGTATTGGATACGATAGAACACAAATGCTTGATAGAACGCAAATGCTTGATTCTGCTTGCCCATTTGACGTCCGAGTGAAAGAGAAAGAGAAAATTGATAATTACCAAGAAGTGAAGCGGGAGTTGAGACGAATCTGTAAATCGCGAAGAGTAACTGTGGTGCCAATCATAATTGGTGCATTGGGAACTGTCTCGAACGATATAGAAAAGTGGTTAGCAGAGATTGGTGTCACACGTCGTTTGGAATCATTGGAGAGAGCTTACTGGGTACAGCCAGGACCCTTCGCAAAGTCTTGAACACCTAAGGTCACGGGCGGTGCCCCTGACTTGATGTTTAAGGAAGACTCCAGCAAGCTATCCAGAAGCTGTGTTTAATGAGGATAATAATAATGATAATAATAATAATAATAATAATAATAATGGAGCTTTTCAGGGATAACTGAAACTAATATCACGGGTGACGAATTACTCCTTAATTTTGGCACGAGATTTCAGCGTTAATTTATGTGAAATTATAAAATTACCATGGTAACGTACGCGTTGGGTACGAGTCAGTACTAAGAAAACAGCAAAGTGAATGAAGATGTCAAGGCATTAAAAGATGCTTTGGAAACCCTAAACACACGAAAGAGCATATCAAGAAGGATTCTATCAGGTATGCTGTCGAAAAATTCTGAAAATTCTAAACTTAAGCCAAAATTTAAGCTCTAACATGTTCACTGCATGGAGTTCTAGATGGATAATCAATTTGATGAACACTATCAAAAACCTATGATTGTGAACGTAATTTGCCACCCACGTCATCAATAGACAAGAACGCTCTTACAAGGGCGTTCAGTCTCGCTTGCTTGGAGATTAGATCAAGAAATGAGGCGATTAATTCTACACGAAACGGGATTTACTCGCTACAGGTTTTTAACTTCCTACTTTATCGACGTAGAGTATTGCTTTAGGATATTTACTTTTTATTTGTTTTTGAACTGATTTAGTACGCATGTTAGCGACAACCGGAAATACGTCTGCGGTCGCAGGCTATACGCGGGTATAAATACACGAAAATTCAAGGGCCTCGATTCCAGGGAAATTACAGCATTGCCAGAGATCAAAAAAGTTATTTACATGGCACGTCATTAAATAAACCGCATTCTCATCACAAGGCCTTTTGCATACAATGAAAGTTTACAACACCCGACCATCGCAGTTTTGCCAATTAAGATTTTTGTTTTTTTTCGACCAGTCAGTAGTGTTCACTTGTTCAAAAGTAATCAACGCTTACAAGCGATAGAAGTCGTGGACCGACACATTTCGGAAAAGCTCTATATTTAATCTTTCCCAAGCTTTTATTCGCAAAGCATGCGTGGCTTCGGTCACGCAAAGATTCTTATTCCCAGTTACGGTCTCCGCTGGGAACGCCTGGCGCAATAACCCCCCTTTTGTGTAATAAATACTAAGAAAAACGGGTTGCAGCTTATGAGTCTCGCTGCTTACTTAAGCGAGACTAATAATTATAAGGATTTGGACAAAACGCAAGTGAAATTACTCCCTAATTTTACGAGCATACCTTTTCCCTGCTAGCAGAAGTCTCTTACAACGAGGCATCGTAAGAGACCTCCGCTAACAGGGAAGTATACCATTTGATTACACATAAAAATAATTTAAATAGAACATAACATGGTTAAAGATCCCAACTGGTAGGACGCGAACCAGTTGGTTATTTAACAAGCACGGTGGAGGATTTGAACTCGTGACTACCTAGAACAAATATAACTGGCAGGACTCGAACTCGAGGCCACTGAATTACAAGTCCAGCTCTCCGTCACGCTGCCTCTCTTTTTAGCACCACGCCCACATAATTTGCTTCACTCTTTAATAAAAAAAAAAATTATGATAATGGTATTTCTAATTCTTCACATTGATTCCTTGTCATCTAAAAATTAAGTTTCTTACATGATACTTGGTGTTGGGCAAAAAGAGAGCTTACGTGTATGTGGAGGCATTTAGTTGGGAGGCAAAATGGCTTCTTAAATGAATAAGAACTTATTGCATTTAACTCGTCAATAAGCGATGATTATATTAATCAGTGTTAATGGATTAGCATTAAAAGATAAACTTTATTTTAATACTGCAGCAGTCAAAAAAAATGAAAATGAAAGAAAACAAATTAATCGCAATTTAAACAAAAATTTGTTTAATCAACTAAGTTGATACGATAATTAAATAAATAAGCTCTTTATCAATTCCAAAAACAAACATTCCGGAGTACAATTCACATATATTGGATAAAATTGAAAAGATAATTATTAATAAAACAGCGTTTAAAACATTCAATCCTAATTGGAGTGATCACGAGTCCTTACCAAATAGAAATTAATTACGCATCAATATAATTTCTTTGAAATTCTAGTATTATTCTAGAACCAGTCATGCAATTTCATAAATTAACAGCTTATTGTACATTTAGAGTTTACAGTTTTGTTTAATAGTTTCCGAAATGATGGATCTCTTTTAAATCCAAAGGTAAAAATGGTACAAGCTATGAATTCAAAGTGACAAATATGACAATTCAATGAATTGCAAATATTTGTCATTTTTGTTTTTTTTAATAAAACACTTAAACCTCATACAAATAAACCATACAAATAAATTAAAGTTGACCACAAAACAAACAATACATAATCTTAAATTTCTTATATCTTGTGTACTCAAGGCACGTACCCCTCGGTTGACATGTCGGTTCACTGTCAGTCAATATGTTGACCAAGTCTTGGTCAATATAATTATTGGTTAATATTGGTCAACATGTCAGCTGACATAACAGCAGTATAGTATAATTTGAATAAAATATAGCATTTGTAAAAAGAATTAAGGAAAAAACTGACCTCTGAATTGTCCAGACTCTCTGTTGCTCTTATGGTCTCAGGATGATTGGATGAGGCAGCCATGGCTGATGAATAGAAGAAGAATATAAGTCCTTGTTATAGTAACATATTAATCACTAGGCCCACAAGTCAGATTATATTGATGTGACTCTCTCATGTCAGTGCTGTAGTTAAGCAAAGGTATTTATCCAGTGAATAGCGGTAGGAATCCCCCTATTAAACGAAAGGGTCCTGTCGGACCTACAGGCCTGGCGTTAGGCAAGGATTTGCAGAGCACTTCACCAGGTAGATTCTGTAGACACTGATGGCAAACACAATATTATAAAAGTCAACTTGCCAATGCACTTCTTTTAAGATTGACTTTTGCCTACTTGTTTGGCTTTTTGTTTATTGGAGGTGTTAAAACAACAAAGAACACAGGCAACCACTTTCCTTGCAGTATGTTCCATAATGTAATTGGGTACTGCTCTTAAATAAATGCCTCCTGTCTTATAAGTGCCCCTGCAATGGACGTTTAGTCTGTATGATATGAGATAAGTGCAGGTATGCATGCAGCTGCAAAAATAGCAAAATTTGCAAAAATTCACTGAATCAGTTAAAAGCAGTTAATGAGGAGGTTAGAAGGACTCCATTAAATCTGTGATTTTTGTGAAAACTGAAATAATAAATTTATCTTCAAACATTGGTGAAACATGAAAAAGACAATTTCAAAGTTGCTTTAAGCCACTATTTTAAAGTAAGGCTAAAAAAGCAAGGCTTATTGCGAAGCCACTGGTATGAAAATGATGTTTTACTTTCAAGCAAATAAAACTCACTTTCACAAGAACAGTTTTGTACTTAGCCTCGTTTTGAAAGCAAGATATTTAAAAACTCAGAAATGGCGACTGAGCCATCAAATGTAGTAGCTGAAAAATTTCAATGTTGGGGGAGTGGTGGGGAGACTGAGTAAGGCCTATTTTATATAAACGTCGTGCTACTGCCGTGCTACACGAGCTCGACTGTAGCTCGACTGCAGCCCGACACTAGCACGACTTGGTTTCAGACGTCGAATTTAATTCAGTCCAATCAGGGGCACCAAACGAGAACAGAGTTCAAACCAGTTAAACATAGCATTGTTAAACGTATCTTAGTATTTAAACGGTAGATACAGGCATATTTTTATCCCCTAAAAATTCTTCATCTGTTCGGATTTCCTAGCAAAAATTCTAGTGATCCCAAAATTATAGGATCAAAACTTACCTTATTTCAGCCAGAAATAAGGCTCCCGAAAATTCTAGGTGACGTTTTTGGGGTAAAAATCCGTTAAAAATGGGCAATTATACCATTTTTTAGATGTTCGAAAATCCTAGAAGAGGCAGGCAAGCAAGCAATTTGGCAACAAATGCTCCGAAAATTCTAGATCTCAAATCCTCTTCCGAACAGATATTTTCTGAAAATTGACGTTGGGTGCCCCTGTCCAATAGAACTGCTGTTGCCAAAAACAAAACACACAAATAAAGAAACGGTTTAGCAAACATTTATATGTATTGTAATGTATTTATAATTTATGAACTGAGTTCGGCACGGCGGTAGCACGAAGTTTGAAACCAAGTCGAGGTACTGCCTTGTAGCACGACTTGGTTTCAAACTTCGCGCTACTGCCGTGCTAAAGTCCAATTTAATTCGATCAATTCACATTCTGAATGTCAGCTTTCACGTGTAGTTTCACGTGACTTTTGATAACATTTTTTGTAACAAACCCCGAAAGTTCGGACATCTGTTCTCCATCTCTCCCACATACTGCACTTGTACAAGCTACGCGTCGCTATTAGAATTTGCGCGTTAACTTATTTATTTTCTTCCCTTTCGCTGTTTGAAAATCGAGTAGTTTAAGGTTCAAAATGTCAAAGCAGAAGATCAGGAGTGACTTTGACCGCCTCGAGTATGGTGAGACAGAAAAAATATTTGCCGGAATTAATTCCGGAACATGGAGTTTCAACAAGCGCCTGGAAATCTTCTCTGCAGTTGAAGGAATGGTTTTGCCCTGTGGATCTAAACTTGGAAAAAATTAAACTTATGATGCAGACACACTTATAATTCATGATACTGCATGTGCTTAAATTTTCATCTCGACCGTCTTTTATACACTTTAATTTAAGCTTATGCTTATCTTGCCTGAGGTACACTGCCTCCGTTTGTCTCTACACAATTAAATACAAAGCCAGTACATGTTCACAAAAGCCTGCACTTTTTTGCTACAGACATGTAAACAGGCTCTTCATTCAACTTGGCAGTTAGTAAATAATCAACATAAGCGTCTTTAAAAGTGTCAAGGTCCCTGTTTGCTGTAACAGAGCTGGGGATCCGATTTCAGTAGCCTTTTTTGATCAGGTCGCTTTATTTTCTGATTTTAACCGTTTATTTGAGTTACTTGGACCAGTTTTTGCTCCCTATAGCAGTAATGCCTTTTATATATTAGAATAAAGCTCAAAAATTTTAAACATTTTGAAAACGCTCATTGCGAAATTTAAGAAGAATTTTCATGTCAGAAACCCATGTTGCTCATACAAAGCCTTTGAGTAGAATGCAAAGTTTGTATGAGTCAAGCAGGAGGTCTAAGGTGACAAAACCTATTTTTAGTAATAGTGCAAAACCACGCTATTGAGTTCGGCACGGCAGTAGCATGACGTTTGAAACGGGCCTCAGTTGGTCACGAATCAGTGTGTAATGTTGAATTATACTGACTTATGATTTTATCACAATGTCTTGGCGTTAATTAATTGCCACTGAATAATCAAACAGCTCCTTTATTCCTAATAAATACATAAGTTTACTATGTAAGACTTGATTTCAGTTCAAACAGCGTTCAAAGCCGGAAGTGAGTTGATCGTATGATTTTCTCGTCAAAAACATTAACACTTTTCATCTCGGTTAATGCTGGTTAAAGTTACAAGTTACGATAAAGAGTATTTCATTAATACTTTTAGTATTTAGGGGGGAAATTATTTTTCTTGGACTTCTTTGTAATTAAGTTGAAGCTGCATTTTAAGCATAGCTAACGTAGATGCGAAAATTGCTCATTAGTCATATGGTCGTTAGTCAAAAAGGATACTTAAAGGGAAAAAAAAAAAAACGGTTGAATTAAAGACAAGAATCCTTACCCTGCTATAGCTACAGCTCTACGTTGAGCTTTTCGTTTCTCGCACGTGATGTTCTTACAGTAATATCTGCTCTAATATCAGACCGACGCCGGCATTCTGGCTAAAACGTTATGCTAGCCCACATATAGAGCACATTCATTATACGTAAGGTTTACATGAGGTACCGACCCCATATATGGAACATTATATCAGGAGGAACGTTTCTATGTAAGCCACATAAAATGTCCCGTCAAAAAAACAAGAGGATCGAGGAACGGTGGAATGACATCAACCTAGTCCTAAAACGCGGAACGGCGGAAAATTCACCCTCATTTTAGAACGCGGAATATCAAAAAAAAATAATAAATAAATAAAGAGAAGAAAGTACGGAGAAAGGGAGTACGCGTGCAGGTGTGACGAATTTTATTGCCATTGTAGATTTTCTTTTCTTTTCTTTTTTTTACTTGCCTTTTGAACTCAAGAAGGGATTCCAAACCTGCCTTTTAGCCCTGAAACCTCCAGTTTTCGGCGAATATTTCATGCCTCCCGTTCACATTCCTGTCCCATACAAACGATCACGTGCAGAAATCGGATTCGACCAGCTCCTCGACGAGAGATCTGGGTATGAGATTAAACAAAACTGAAAATGACTAATGGCACATTGACGCGCGCTACCTTGAGCGCGCACTTTAACAATTTCATAATTCTAATAAGTTAACTACCGCATTGATAAATAAGGGTTATAAAGTAACTAGAAATACATGCCGATCGCAGGACCTCGCGGAGCACTTCGGGGGAACGGCAAGAAGTAGGAAGTAAGGGAGATAAGCCAATAGGGAAGAAAATTTATAAATGTAAAAAACTTACGCCATATAAAGAAACAAAACAAAACTACAATAACCAAAAAAAACTAAAACCAAAAGAAAAAAAAGGAAGAGAAAAAGAAAAAGAAGCTGTTCCGCCCGGAATTGGACCTCTCTTACTACGCCACGTGGGGAACATACCATGAATGAGACGATAGTAAAGTGAAACCCCGCCTTGCGGCCACCTCGGTAATACCGTCACCTCGTTATTACTGCCACTTTTTTGGCCGCATACGGCAAAACGGCCATACATTTTGTAAAAAAAAAGCTCGTTAATACGGCCAATTTGTTTTGTTTGGCCCATTGGTGACCGTATTAAAGGAGTTTCGCTGTATTTTATTTGAAGCCTTAATTTCCCCTACAACGTCCGCCAGTTCGGCGCCCTGTTTAAGCTGATCAACCCCTGTTAAACACGAATAATTCAAAGCTATTTTTCAGGAGAACGGCTGGTGTTTTTACGGTACAAACCCAAACTTAAACGCATTACATCGCATCATTTTAAAGAACTGATGCCCAACTAAACGCAAACATTAACCACAAAGGACTGCCCCTCAGAAGACATGTGGTATGGCGTGATTCTGTGGGTATTGAGGGTTCTAGGTCAGGGCTTTAATCAGAGTGCGCGGATATTTTTCATCAGAGTTTTCTCTGGTTGTTACGCCATACTGACGAGCCCCAAAGAGGGCGAAACAGCTGTCTATGGCTACAATCCCCATCTGTTTTGAGTTCTTTCGGTGTCGTGTTTATGTCTTGCAGAGTTAATTTTCACGTAGTACGATCAGCATTGCAGTATTCTGCTTGCAGAATTTAATAGGCCAACTAAACGCGTATGCGAACGAAACAGGTGTTTTGTTACTCAGGTAAATTGACGCATGGGCCTCAATTCGGGGGTAGTCTATATTTAAGAGCTTTAGATGAAGACGCATAAAACTTTGCCAGTTGCACATCTTTAGTTTGTGCCAATTCTTGCTTTAAAGTTATGCAAATAAGGTCACGTGACCTCTATCGGCTGAAAAGCTTGTATTTGAAACGGCAATAATGCGATGACGTCAGGGCGGGCACCAACCAAACTTGCCAGATTTATAGCAAAGTGACAATTACGCTTTCCTTGCGATCCTCGTGGGAGTCACGCGCGGTGCACGCCCTTCGCGCGCGATGAGATTATAAACCTCGCTTTTACGGCCGCTCGGAATTATAGAGAACAGGTATAAACTTTGAAGAACTCTTTGGCAGAACAGTTTTAAAACACCCAATTGTACTTTGTTTTAAGCTTCCTCAAAATCTCCATTTCATGCCTTTTTTTTTGGTATTTGCTGTGTTATTTTGCTTTTTTTAATTTCACTCAATTTGCTAATTTTCCTGAAACCGTCCCTTTAAGGTAACGTTATGATTCATTTATATTTTCTAACAATCATATGTAATCATGCGTGGTGGTCGCTTACGCGTTACGGGAAACAGAAAAACAAAAGAATATGTCGAATTTCTGGTTTAAAAGCTGGTCGCGGTCGTTAAGAAATTTAATTAGTGGTCTTTACGAAAGAGTTTTTGAAACAGTATTTGACTGAGTAACAAAACGGTTATTTTTAAAGTGGTCGCTTCGAGGTGGACTGTACAGCCCCCGAAGATCGCCCCCCGAAATGATCCCGACCTTGCGTAGTCCCTGGGCCTCATTAATCCGCGCGGATTAATGATGCCCGTCGCTTATTTTTAACCATGTTTTATCACTCATGTTTTATTAATCCATGTTTTACCAATCCAGTCCTGTGTTTTATCACATGAAAATTTTTACACGTATTCCATACATGTAGGTGAGATAAATACAGGAAACGCAAGGTTCCATGCACAGTTCAGTTTGTTTACACAGCTTTGATCAAAACATTCTCAGTTTCGAGAATAGTTTATTCTAAACCATAAGAAAAGATTTGAATTAGAAGTTGAATTTTTCGCTATTTCTCTTTCCCTTTTTACATTTTACATTCAGTTCATTTTATTTGCCGGGAAGTAAGCCTTAGAAATTAAAAGGACGTTTGATCGATTCACGCTCTTCTTTTAAACTTCATAACGGAAGGACATCTGAGGGAATAAGTCAGCACAGAATCTGATTGTCGGCGAATTTCTGTAATCGTCCATCGTTCCGCTAGTGATAAGCTAAAACAAGAGACTATATGTATATAGAATGAGTTGAGACACTTCGCCCAAAACTGGTTTTTTTTGCGTTTTACTAACTTCGAAAGGAGGAAATAAAGCTTTCCTCCCCCATCCCCTCCGTGCAATGTTGTGCCCTTGTTCTAGCTACCTATAGAAAACAACAAACACCCCAAATTTGAATGGAGGGGACAGGGGATGGGTGCGGATTCTTTTGTTCTCCGAAATTACCCTAGTTAAGTACAATGTCTCAACAATTTTGTGGCCGTACGTCCTTTAGGTAATTGAATTCATTTCTTTATGCTGGGATGTAAGACCCCTGGTGGCTTTTTATTTGTTGTGTTCGACTTCATCATACCTATTTTAGAACAATTAGAATAAGGCGATTTCGTTATTTTCAGTGCGTGACATTTCGTGTCACGCTTAACCGTGCCTTGACATCGTGCAACGTGGCGCGTCGCTCACGATTTCTTATTCTCTCCTTTATCGAAACGCATCGAAACAAAGAACAAAGTGAAAAGGATAGGAAACTTAATAGATTTCTAGGCATTAAAGTAATTATAATGGATAAAATTGCTCTTTAGGAGGAATTTCCACGAGTAACAACGAGTAACCACGATGAGTATGAAAGAAAAACAAGACGCTATGGAAGCGTATATTTGGGCGTGGTCGTACTACGGGTATGATACTTTGAACATGCCTTATTGCAGCTTAAGAACTGTCATCATATCTTACCAGAGAAGTAAAATCCTTTACTCCAGTTGTTTGCTGAACCACACACATTGTACAGTGTATTCCGGTGACTAACAAGGGGAAATAAAGTTCCTTAAATCCAGTATCCACAAGGATTAATAAGAGAGTAACACATTGCATAAACTGCTATAGCGCAGCACTGTTTAAGTTACCTTTAAGTTCATATATATCCTCATTCCTATGTAGAGTCTGAAAATATTGTACTAATTTATGCATGCATGGTATTTCCAACAATACACGTCCCCTCACTATGACTGTTATGATACATATCTCTAGCATGAGAATCAAATACATTATATCCCCCAGCCTCAATGCTGTAGATACCAACACCAATAATTGCCACCGTTAAAATGAATGAGTTGTAGTTCAGTGCCCGAGAGTGTTTCAAATGCTGTGCCCTGTCAGTGGCATATACAGTAGTGATGGATGTTACAAGTATAACTGTCACTGTATTCAAGGTGGAAAAATTGCTCAAACACTGTAACCATTCCTGGCAATTCTGTTAACATTGACATAGATTGTCTGCAAGCAGTGACAGACCAGAATATAATTGAATACCAACAATCATTATTTGAGTCATATCATCAACTGAAGTAATCTTTGTTATCTTTCCGTAAATTAAAGCGCACAGAGTCAATGCGACACATTGTTGTCCAACATTTTCCCCAAACACTGTAACATTTCCTTGACAGTATGAAGCATTAATTGCTTTTGCAGCATCTATATAAACTGAAGGTCCTGAATTCTTCCATCTATCAGTAGAAAGCTTAAATTGGCCAAAATTAACCCGGTGATTCAAACTGTTGTAAGCACTATAAAATGGATAATTGCATGTACAGAGAGGCAAATTCTTACTTAAAAGCCTATTTGGATATCTCACCCTACTTAAATCGCCTGTGCTTTGATGCTTAGATTACAGATACACCTTCCCTCGTTTACGAACTAGTTTTGGAGTTGCCCTTTAACCCTTTAAGTCCCAATAGTGCGTCGCCCACAAAATCGCGGGTCCCGACAAGCCTTGCGGGCTTAACAATGGGAAGCCGTAAGAGCGGCTTTCTCTCAAGTGCAAGCTAAACTCCCTCGAGGGAGTTAAGTGATCCTCGCTTTACGTCCGTGGAAGGACAAAATTTAAAGAGGCACAATAGCAGCAATTAGTATTGTTTAAAAGTTTGAAAATGTTCTCTTGCTGCTTTACTCGAGGTGAAATCAATCATGTGTTTCTCAAGCATCAAATTGTATCTCGCTCGAGCGACGGTCGCCACGAGGAAATTTGCAATCGATTTGTTGTTTTCAAGAGCAGTGGTGTTAGAGCGGTTCGGTTCGTATCTTGCAACTTAGATAAAACAAAAGACCAAATTAAAATGCACTAAAAGCTTTTAAAACGAGATGTAGATTCTCCGCTTGAAGACATGGAAAGACCGTAAGATCGTCTAAAGTTTCACGCCATTGATGCATTCATCGCCCTGGGCTCTTTTCCGAATTAAAGGTGAGTTGAAAACTTGCATTCTTTGTTGTTAATAATTGTTTTCTGCTAGCTTATCCGAAATGCATAAATCTGTATCATGTTGAAAACGAGGAATTGCACAATAACCCAGCTCGATCGATCTTTAAAGTAAATTAGGACAACCAGTCTGTTCACCGTGTTTATATTTCGAGTTTTGCTATGTTTCGATGTTTATTATGAATATGTTCCCTTCAGACAACATTAATTTCTTAGGCTTCTGCGCTGAGGAAACGTCTGAAAACAGTACACAGATTTTTATGACTGACAAATATTATTGTTATATGACTACAGACTCGTCTTTTGGCCATTGCACGTATTTATGATGAACTTCTAGATTCTCCTTTCAAGTATTATATATTTCTACTGATTCAGATGGGAGAATTTGTCCCTTAGTCATTTTCTTCAGCAAATTATTCATTTATGTTGATTACTTTGTTAACATTTCCCCCCAAATTTTTAGAAACAGAAACTGAGGTAATGGATAATACGATTATTTAGAAAGACCTTAAATATCAATATTATTGTTTTGGTTTTCAGTACAGTTCAGAAAATATGCAGGGGACACCTGTTATGGACACAAAAGATCGGGGATGGCCAATCTCTGCCCCATTCCAAATAAATAATAACAAAGAATACATCGATGCTCGCAAGGGACTTTCCCCATATGGTTTCTTTAATGATGCACAGCGTAAGAAAGGAGTATTTAAACAGATTGAACTTCTTCTAAAGCATTACAACTTGCAAGAAAATGACATTTTTATGGATTTAAAAAAGAAGGAGTTTATTTCTGCTGAGGCTTACATCTGACATTGATTGCCGGAATCAAGCTAAGAGACCCGACAAGGGCTCAAATACAGTGTGCTTGGACACAGTTGTGCAGGTTCTTTGCAAAAACTATTGTAAGAGCAACCTTTGAAAATGACTGCCACAGAGAAGATACAATTTGTCAAGAACTGTGCCTTTGCTTAAGTACACCACCTGCAGGCAACGGAGAGGTAGAGAACTCTCCAATTACTCCAACACAAAGGCGACCACTACAGGGGTGCATTAGGATGAAACCTGACTCAACATCTACCCTTGTTGAACGACTCATGAGTGGGCAGTCTTTAAGGTCAACCAAAGTAGAGGAGAGGGTCAAAAAGCAAAGTAAAATTTTCATTGATCTGGCCACAGAGGTTCATCATGGATCAAAGGTTTGTCAAAAATTCCAGTGTTTCCTTCCCCTCAATAAGTGATGTTTGTTTCAAAGCATACGGTATACTCAAAAATTATGCTTTGCTACTTTCTCTGAAAGAAAACACTGTCCCTCCATCTTGTTTACTCCAAACCCCTAGCCATTGTAGTTGGTCTTACATTGTACAATAGAGTCCGTTGGCAATAATTATAAATAAAATTATGGACTGTACCTCCGTAATTTATGGAACTAATTCCATATTAATTTGTTGTCTCCATATATGTTTTCTAAAGAATCTTGAAAGTGCTTTGCCTAAACTGTGGCTTCATGTACATGTATGTCACAAGGATATTGCTGTTTTAAGTTAACTGAGAAAAAAAATGTTTTCTTTAAAATACACAATTATAACAGTCTGTTTTATAAATAGCTAGATTCCTGGACATGTACATTGGAAACCCATTGATACAGTCACCATGGGCCAAAAAAAATTTGGCCGTATTAATGGGTGACCGTATTAACAAGGGGTTTTTACAAGAAAAATTAATGTATGGCTGTTTTGCCAGGTGGCCAAAAAATTGGCCGTATTGCCAAGGTGGCCACAAGGCAGGGTTTCCCTGTAGTTGTTTAAATTATTTTAAATCTTTTTTTGTTTTGTAGGTTGATCTTGTCTATGGTATTGTACAATCTGTGGGGAGAAACTTTAAACCATCAGAAAGTGATCATTCAACAATGGACTGGCAAGGAGAACTGGAAAAAGAAGACGTCATCATGCTGACAAAACTCATTAGAAACAAGCAGGGTGATACTCTACCATGAAATTGCAGCAGCAGGAAGTGTCCAAGTTTCTGCTGCAACCATACTGCAATTGCAAGACCAGTGCAATTCCAGCCAAGTTATTGAAGAGCTTCTGAAAGTTCTTCCTCTTGGTTGTTTATCACAAAACAAAATGTAAGTGAAAAGGCCAGTGCATTCCACATTTCTGACAAGATTTAGACTAGCCTATTCTTTCCTAATCGTAACAACAGAAAATGTCCACACATTTAACCTAAATTTCTTTTATAAAAAATTCAAGTGATAAAAGTCCTGTGCATAAAATTCTGCCAAAGATGTTTTGTGGAATTGCAACAATAGGATTTCGTCCACAAATATAAAAGTTAAAGCAATGAATTAAGAAAGGGGAAGCCTAAAATGGTAATGATATCTTAACTAGGCTCTATCATGTACATGTAGATATTAAGTACTAGGGCCCTAAGTACCGACTAATAAGGGACATTAAATGCAATAAGTAAACTGTTTTTCTCCTTCACATGAGGATGTAGGTGTATTTACAAGGAGACAGAAGTAGAGTTTGCACATTTTCATATCAGGAATTTATCATTCTTGTTATTTTCTCAAGGTTGCAGAGCTAAAAGCAAAGTACTATGAAGAATTTGAAGCCATCATGCAACCAAAGAGGACTCCAACAGGGTACCGTATTGAGCCAAGCCGTTTGATTGAATGTCTTCAATTTTTGTACCATTGGTTACCAAAAGAACAGTGGTGGCATCAGTATGGTGATGGCAGGAAATATGGGAAAAAAGATAGTGTGATGATGGCAGTAACTAATGTAAACAATGAACAAAAATTAAATGGAATATAGCTTCAAATTCCCAAGGAAATGTGGCCCATCCATGTCTTCTACCAGAAGGACAGTCGAAGAAATTAGGAACTCAACATTGGGGACGGTCATGGTGGCCCAGGTAAACTGAAATTTTAGGGGATGTTTCTATTCCATGGGCCCAGTTGTTCAAAAGATGGATAGCAATATTAAACTGTGGAAAATTGCTATCCACAAACCATAGAACAATGCGTTGGTTTCCTTACTACTCATTCAGTTCATAGTGATTTCACTGGAGGATACCAGGGTAATGCTATCCAATACATGTATTTTGAAGCACTTGGTGCTGGAAATTCCCACTACAATTGCACATTAAATAATGATAATAATAATAATAACAACAATAATTTTTTAATAGGGGCATAACAGTAGGGGCATCATACCCGTATGTCCTTGTCTCATAGGTGAACAAATTTATGAGCCTACATGTATACAGGTAGTTTCTGAGAACTCAAAGACACAACTATTGATGGTCTTGGTGAAATACTGAAATTGCACAGAAATTCACATATTCTTTAAAAGTATCCATCTGGTATTTTTGTACATTGTAGGCTACTTAAATGAATGGATTATGGAATGCCAACAACAAGGACACAAAGTGTTTCTTGGGGCAGACTCCAAGTTTTTAGATGCTATTGCTGATCCAGATCTAAGTCCACTTTTTCAGGACAAGTGGAATTTATGGATGCAGTGCTCTGCTTCAGAGAAGGGAAATGTTTCACCGTCAACTGGCATGAGAACAGACCTTAATTTGCAGTTTGATCGTCCCCACCCAAAGTCCTTACTTCCTGACTTAACAAGTGGTCATTTTGTTCTGTGCATTGACCATGGCTTTACCAGAGTAGTGGGAAATCTGGTAATGAAGGTTGCCAGGACAAGTGTTGATCTAGAGTCAAGGTTAGTAAGTTAGCAATTTTTTGTGAAATGCTGAAAACAAAATAGTGCTACGTTTGAGTAGAAGCAGAAACGCCCTTACCAAGAGGTTTGATTTTAATGGTCATACCATAGGATTTTGAGTGTAATTTAAAAGTTAGAACCAATTTCTGACACTCCCTAATTTACTCTGAGACTGAAAAAGTTAAACTCTGGTTAGTGGTACAATATTTTAGCATGTAGAGCAAGTTAAGAAACAGACATAACAGATCAGGGTCATTGAGGCGAATTAATATAATTTTTAATGCACCGTTCCTGACTGGAAAGTTGTTACAAGTTGGAGATATGGCTCTGTATGGTTGTACACTTAAATTGTACAAGCTAGAATATATATGATAATATAATTGAACTTCCTGACGAGTAACCAACTACTTTTGCAGGTATGGCAAAGAAAGAAGGAATGCTGCTTTGGAACATCTGGTGGGTAACATCAATGCACTTGGGATGTCAGAGGGGGACACTTTGAGTTGCCAATTGATCCAAAAGGCCAACTTGGTGACCTTAGCCTCAACAAGTCTCAGGCATACACCATCCTAGCATCCCCAGAGGACTTTCATGGCAATCATTACAAACACATCTTGGACAACGTATGTATTGAACTTACAGTATATTTTTGTCGTATAGGAAAGTATCATTATTGCCTTATTGAAAATACAGTTGAGTATTAGGCAACTTAAAACAAGGAGTATGAATTAACAGAAAATTACATCAACCTTCCTGTTTCATACCTTAGGTGCTTCCAAGCTGTGATATGCAGGAAATGTTGCCGTTAAAGATTACTGAGGCTCTCCAAAGAACTTCCCAAAAGATCTCTGACATTGAGTATGTGAAATTAATATGGTGGCACCTCTACCAAATGTACAGAATCCTGTGAAGAGATGTAGCTAAGCTAAAAACAGACTGTGCCCAAGGGTCCAAAAATGTTGAGGATTATGAATTTGGATTGCAAGAAGATGAAATTGAAGCCTAAATTCATCATGCCAACATCTTTCACTCCCTAACAGCTTTTCGTTATGGTCATCATGAATTGACCCCCTACATGATGAAATTTGTTGATGTGGTTCCAAAGCTTCTACGCAGCCTTCCCTTTAAGTCACTCATGCGGGTTGCAACTGAAGGTGGTGAACGAACCCATTACATGCACATTTGTTTCTATTATCAGGTATATTTTGATGTATTTATTTGTATAATTATTAATTCAGCTAAGGGGCTGTTTGGCCCTTTCAGGTTCCAAAATCAAATGATTTTATATTGCAGAACATACTCAATAGAATTGTTAATCGACTAATATTGGCTTTTTTTCAGCATTCAACACGTGATAGTGGCCTCAATAAACCTGACACAATTCTCTCCTTGCTTTCCTGGTCATATCGCAACTTACGGGAAAGAATTAATGATTGCACCGAAGAGGTCAAGAGTGATTTTGACATTTATGCAGCAAGGCATGTTGCTGCTTACAAGATCCAGAAATGGTGAGGTTTACATTTTTAAAAGTCTAATACTGGAGATTTCAAGTATCTACAGTCAAACCCTGTTTTACAGACACCTCATTATTACGAACAGTCTGCTTTGTACCTGGAGAAAGAAACCCTTACATCTTCTCTAAATTTAACCCACTTTTACGAAAACCCTGTTAATAGGGACACTTTTTAGCCCCCTCAGTATCCGCATTAACAGGGTTTGAGTGTACTGTACTTTTTCTCTGCTGCTAATCCAGGCGTTTTAATTTCCCCTCTAAACTGGACAATTGACTGCCCTCTTTTCCTTTTTATTGTATATATTATTTTTCCTTAGTTAATCTTAGCAAGTCAAATGTATCTTATTTTTAGAAATTATTTTCTACAACTGTTATATATTTTCTTTAATAACTCAGATGCTTTTTATTTTTAGCATTACGATTATTGTAAAGTGCCTTTGAGCTCATGGAAATGGCGCTATATTAATTCTCGTATTATTACTTTCAATTTCCATTTTAAAATCTGCAAAGTATATAATAATGACACAAACACACTAAATGGAGCCTTGCTAATTGAGTGATGATAACATTTTCTTGTAATAATATTCTTATTTGTTGCAGGTGGAAGACTGTTTATATTAATAGCACGCCCATTATTGAAGTCAGACAATCCAATAACACTGCTGATGTAAGACCTAGACAGCTGCTTCCTCTACAAAAGATGGACTTTGTCCTAGTTGGAAGGATGCCTGGTAAGAGTGTGAAATCATTTGAAGTTATAGTTATTTTTACTTTTGCTTAAAACCTGTATGATCATCAGTATTACTGACCAAATCACACAGTCATCAGCAAGTATTATTAGATTTTCTGATGATAGGAGAATAAATTGAATGGCCAATTCTGATATAAAAATTTATACTTGGTTGCGAGGCTTGGGGGGAATGAAACAACAGAAATCATCTTGAGGCACACTAATGAATGGGCTGTTCTTTTGTCTGTTCTCCTCGTTTTGGTAGGAGCTACACAAAAAAAATTTACTGAAAGAATTGAACAGCAAGGTGGAAGAGTTATTTCCATGCCTAAAGACAACCTGCCACATGATGGTTGCTATCTGGTGTTTATTGAAGATGAAGTAAAGAGAGAGAGCTCCAAACTGAACCATGATTTATTGTTGGCATACCGAAGGAGATGGAAGATTGTAAAGCCAAGCTTTATTGACTGGGCTACCAAGGAAAAGAGAGTTCCTACATTTTCAGAGCATGCTGTAGACTTATCCCCTCTTGAAGCTTTGTCATCTGGCACTTGTGGTTCAGTGCAGCAGTCTGTTGATCAGTTACGGTTCAGATTAGAGGTTATATTCTTGACAATGATAACAATAAGTACAGCAATAGTAATAGGTTTCTTCACACATCTTCCTTAATTTTGTGTCCCTCCTAAAAGCATTTTATAAAGTGACCGGTGTTCCCCTGTATTTGTACAAAGAATTTCATATTTTTCTTTTTTTATTATTTTGTTTCAGCAAAGACATATCTGGGTTTGCAGCCCTTAAGAGGACAATAAGAGAAGTAGATGATAACAGCCCAGCAAGTCAACCTAAGAAGAAGCGAATCCACTCCAAGAAGAGGGATGTTATGGTATCGCCTAAGAAGCCTCCGAATGCTTGGCATGTATTTCTCAGTGAAAATATGCAAGAGATTAGTAGATTCAAGCTACTCATGATTACCTATGACATCTTTAACATTAGATGTTTGGTAGTTTAAATTCCTTAATTTTTAAGAATAATATATTTCCTGAAAACCAAAACATTTATCTTAAGCTGCAAATGTCTTTGAGGTCAATGATTTTTATATTTTAATTTGCTGGATACATTTTAGCTTACCTGATCTGATAAAAACAAAACTGCTAGGTATACAGCTGAGTCAATAAAGGCTCCTTTGGGCATTGGAAATTGACAATTGGTTTGCCTCCTACCAGTTTGGATTTTTAACCATGTTATTTTCCATTGGTTTCATGATTTATTTCATCACTATTATTATTATTTATTTATTTATTTTATTTTTTTAAGCGATATAGTTAGCATTGTTGTCAATAAAATAATTATTGTTATTATTATTATTATTAATTTCCAATGCCCAAAGCAAACTTTGCCGAATTACATATAGTTATATCGTATGGGTTCAGGTAGTAGACTCTCTGTCAATAGACTAAATGACTTAAACTTGTCTGAGGTTGCAGTAGGCACACATTTTCTTACTTTTTCTTCCTTTTCTAATGGTCTCTATCCTCTTTTGAACCCTTCGGCAAAACAATGTCTCGGAAGTACAAGAAGAAGAAGAAGAAGAAACTTTATTAATTTATACCGCTAAGGGTAGCCCCTTCAGACGCAAAAAGCTGTCTGTTATCAATGGGAGCCCTGAGCAACAACGCACAAAAACCACACTAAACATACAAACATTACACTAATACAGGTAATAATATAAATAGAAAACTATTTTCAATTAAAAGATTAAAAGATGTAAAACACGAAATATCATTAAGATAATTCGTTAAAAAGAGTGCAACCATAATAGAAGGATCTTTTTGCAATTTCAGTTCTCACGGCAGGCGTACATTAATTAATTAATTTAGTTCATCATTGTTTATTGCAGAGCGTGAAAAATAACCAGTCTTCAGGTCGAAATGAAAGGGGTAGTTTCGAAAACGAAGCACTCGAAAACGAAGACCGAAGCACGAAGCACCCAAATCTCGAAAACGAAGCACCCTAAACTCGAAAACGAAGCACCCAAATCTCGAAAACGAAGCACCCAAGACTCGAAAACGAAGCACCCAAAACTCAAAAACGAAGCACCCAAATCTCGAAACCACTGTAGGTTGAAGGACTACAACTTTAAGTCTTGCATGACGCAAGCCAAACCAGGTGGAGGCAACGGATGCGTAAAAGCCTTAAAATGGCCAAAAATGGTAGTTCCCTCGTCCGTCCACGAAAGCGCAAATGGTCTGAACATTCGACCACGTTTATTTCTGATTGAACTTGTTTCAAATTGATCACGTTTCACTGACAAGACTGACAAGCGCTGACTGTTACTGCTGATTCCTTATATTGTTTAGCTCGAGCCTGCCCCACACAAGCGCTACAGCGCTTCTGATGTTTTTGCGGATTTTCAAAGTTTTTTTCCAACCTGAAAACTTCGGGTCGCACTTAGCAATGTCCACCGTTGACAGATTTCTACCACAAGGTAGTGCGACCCATACCTTAGTCAAGGTAGGCTACGTGTAGCCGCACCCTCCCCCGACAAAAGAAAACCCATATAAACTCTTTAAAATATTTTTCCGTTTTCCTGTTAAACTGTAAAATTCGTCATGCATCTACTACCTGGAGGGAACTAATTCGAAAATCACTATGTTTGCCCATTTTCAGGAATATCACAGAAATCGCGAAATAAATTAAGAGTTTACTTTGGGGAAGCTGTCACAAAATTACAGAAGTTTGTATGGCTCTTAAACCATATTTCAAGAGTCATGACTTGATCCCTGTTCAACCTTAGAGCACCAAACTTGGTCAAATATCCAATCTCAACATGTCCTTTTATACGGTGGTGTCAGTTTATCTATTAGTTTAAATCTGATACTCGTCCCAGTGCCCTACGCAACTCGAAAATGGCCAATAGTCAGGGCGACGGAATTGCATTTGCAACACCTCGTAGTTCTACTTGAATAGTTTTAAACTGCATTCTTTTCGTTGTCGTGCTTGATTTCTGCTGTGTTAGCATTGGTGACTTGACAAGGGACTGTATCGTGTTTTTAAAGGACAGACAGGTTTCGAGTTTTGGGTGCTTCGTTTTCGAGTTTTGGGTGCTTCGTTTTCGATTTTTGCGTGCTTCGTTTTCGAGTTTTGGGTGCTTCGTTTTCGAGTCTTGGGTGCTTCGTTTTCGAGATTTGTGTGCTTCGTTTTCGAGTTTAGGGTGCTTCGTTTTCGAGATTTAGGTGCTTCGTGCTTCGGTCTTCGTTTTCGAGTGCTTCGTTTTCGAAACTACCACTGTACCTTAGCTATTGTTACAAGCTCGTTATGTGGAATTTTCCCATAGTGGTCAGCTAACAAATTCGATGTTGGCATGAAATTTTTACAGTGCTCACACCTACATTTTGTGCACAAAACAAAGGAAAAACAGAATAAATCCATGAGGTCATCATCAAAATGTTTTGCCTCAATAAGTTAATAACCAAAACGTTTTCCTACTGACAGGACACCATGACCCACCAGCAGGCAGGGGGCTCTGTATGCAAAGGCTGACTCATCCCCAGTTGTCTCCAAGGGCCTTTCCACACTAGCAGACAAAATCGGAATGGTCTTTGGAACATCTAAACCGAAAAAGTATATGGTGCCAATTTTTGTTTCGAAGAAATTTATCTGCACAGGAAACTATTTACTCTTATCGGGCCATTTGATTTGATGGGACTTTATTTGTTAATGGAAAAAAATAACGGCTTTACAACAAATGATTGACAAGAAAAACAATTCTTGTTTATTTACTCGATTTTGTCCAGTTTTTACACAGGATAAATTTTGTCCCCGCTGCCTTTGAAGATTTCCTGTCTGAGACAAAATTTGTAAAATTGAGACAAACAATTTACATTTGTTAAGCATTGGTGATGACAAAACAATTTGTCTAACTAAACAGCTTTTTTGCTAATGCAGATAGGCCCTAAGTCTCCTATTGTTCAGAAGAGAAGTGCAGTCAGAGGGAGTGTTAGCTAGGGATGATAAGTTCACCCTTCGCTCAGGTTTTTCGCTTTCTGTCCCCCCACGTGAATTTTTCTTATCCAACTAGATAGTCAACTGAAGGCGACTCAGATGCCAATGGCTATGAACAGGGAGCTATCACTTGTGAGAGACTGGTATGAAATTGGGTGGGCAAATATAACACATTTTTTGGCTGAAATGAGCTAATAGTCAACCTCTTTCTAGTGTTCTCTCTTACTTGTCCCTACAGAGCAAGAGAGGGGTGAGCAGGGATGAGAACTCTGTTAGGGTAAAATTCCCACAAGCAACATGGCCTTGAAACAGCAACATAAGACAAGACAGCCTGTGGGGAGCAGATGTTTTTTCTGCAATTTTTTTGGCAGGTGAAACAAGAGCTGAAAAAAGTGTCTGCTTCCCACAGGCTAGAGACTATATGAAATGGCAACAAGTGACCTTAAGACAAGTAAAACACTGACAAGGACATGGACTACTCCTCAAAATGTGAAACGACCATATTTTACATTCAGACAGAAGGGACAGCACCCTCCTCCCCCTCCTTCTCCTTAGAGGACCTGAAAGAGGTGAGAGAAGGAAAGAACCCTGGAAACGTGGTTGGATAATAGTTTAAAACTATACTGCACAACACCAGGACCTAATTTTTTCAGCAGCACCCCTTCCGCAATGAACCTTATTAGGGCTTTGTCAGGTATTATTTCACCAAGAAAAAGGTGACAAGCTAGATGAAAACATCACAGCAAGTGTCTTGAGTTCCAATAGGTGTTGTTCATTCCAGGGTTTCTGTGCTGGTATACGAGATCAAAATCCAAATCCGATAAACTAAAGATTTTCAAGATATTGAACTTTAATAGCAAAAAAACTTGAAGGCTAAATTCTCAAAAATCAGTAAGCCAGGGGCTTATTTATACACCTGAGAAACTTTAAGGAGAGCAATTTATAAAAGCGTGGCTAAAAAATGCTGCACTTGTAATTTACAAGCGTAACAAGTTTAATGTTGAATTTGTCCCAGGACAGAACTACCTCAGGTGTGTGTCGTAGATCGCATCAGATTAATGTTTCAAGAGCTAGATATCAATATTCCACCTTCCACTTACCAAGGTCCATAGAACATTACAAAATGCGTGGATGAGCTGAACACCCTGTCGTCGAAATCCACATCTGTGAGTGAAATCACATTGTCGCTAAGGCTTGGAGAAATAGTGGATACAATAACAAAAACAACCGCGATTTCTTTTGCAGCCATGTTTTCCACAAGGCCACGTTTAGTTTTGTTGGGACTCCGCGGGCCCCAACTGTATGAGTGTGGGCTCGAATACCGGTAGACTGGTAACTAGTTTTTCCAGAGACTGCATCCAGTGTTCCAATGTTCCAGTGTTACAGGCAGCCCAGACTCTGTGGGAGTTCGTTACACTTTCTATGAAAAAAAAATCCGTCCTAAATTCCATTTTTTTTTTCATAAAAACGGTTAATATACAATCAATCATTAGCCTGAATTTCATCCGATTGCTTCGAGTCGTTTTCTCCTCTCAGCAACTGAGGGAGTAATAACGACTCGAAGTAATCGGATGAAATTCACGCTAATCAATCATGTCAAAAGTCTGCAAAGTGTCTAGAGGTAAACCAACACTTCAATTCATTTTTTTGTTGTCTCTGTCTATCGCCAGGCTTTTAATATATATAGTCACTTGATCTCCCTTTTGCCGTCGGAAATTCGGCATTGGACGTTTTGGGGGCTAAATTTTGGTCCAGGGATTTTAAGACATTATACTTCAAAAGTAAAGAAACTGCAAGGCTAAATTCCTTTTGAGACGAATCAGTAAAGCAGGGGCCAAAGAGAAGGAGAGATTTTAGAGGAGGGGGGAAGAGAGAGAGGAAGGTGTTTTGGGTCAGGCCTCCCTCTCTCTGCCCGCCCCCCCCCCCCCCCCCCTTTCTAAAACCTTCTTTCCCCTAACCCCTAAGGAAGGACTGATACTCAGGACAGACAGTTTGTCGTGTTGATAACAGCACGACCGCAAAACCGCAAATGATGTTGATTGGCTAATGATGAATCATACTGTTCGGGGGGAGAAGGCGTCCGTAAAAGTATCTGTCTCAGGCGTTTCTCTCCCTTCGCTCTCGCTCCCCTTTTCGCTTCTCTCTTCTCCTCCCTCCTCCTCTCCCCTCCTTCCTCCCCCCAGAAATGCCTGATACTCAGGCTAGGTAGGGGCCAATTTGATACAACTTTTACAAATTTAAATAGTGTGGTTTTGTTTCCAACTTCTGAAACGAAAGGATAAGATTACAATTTTTAGTATTAATTTTGCCCCAGTACAGAACCCTTTCAGGTGTGTTGTAGGCCGCATCAGATCAGGGTACGATTCCACCTTCCATAAAACATTACAGAATGCGTGAAAGAGCCGAACACCCTGTCGTCGAAGTCCACATCTGTGAGTCAAATCATCGTTGTCGCTATGGCTTGGAGAAATAGAGGATAAAATAACAAAAACAACCGCGATTTCTTTGGCAGCCATATTTGTTCGCAAGGCCACGTTTAGTTTTGTTGAGAATCTGCGGGCACTAACTGTATGAATGTGGGCTCGAATATCGATAGATTGGAGACTAGTCTTCCCAAAGAAAACCCAAGCTCAGAGGCGAGTGAAAAAAGCCTCATGTTGCTTCCTTACTGATACGATGCGATTTTAGCGATTTCTTTTATTCCTGTGTTTCCCCGTTAAAGTGAGAAGTTCATGTAGTCCAGAACCTATTGATCAAACTATTGTAATTCCTAAGGTAATATTTACATTTTTAAACTTCAATTGTTAAAGTTTTATTGAGTTGACGCCATGATACAATACCGTGGGACCTTTCGTGCAGGCCTACACGACAAAGAACCGAAGTCGGTAATCTTTGGTAAACTGTAAGTTTATCGATGAGAAAAAAAAAATACATCATTCACCAAATTGCACAAAAACAATCTTACCCTGAAGGCCTTAACTGTAATTCAGGAAAAGGAAAGTAAGGAACGGAAGACACTCGAATAAAAATATACGAAAGATTCAACATGACTACAAAAATAGAACTTCTAAAGATTATTTCCTTAAACTCTACTACAGCCTTGTGTAACTAGTTAAAAATATTAGTACTGTACTTCCCTTGCAATTATGAGTACTGTAAAACCCTGACCCCTGACTATATTGATCTGCCTTAACTTAATCAGTTTTATTTTGCAACCGAACGTTTTCCCACAATAAAGGAGGTTGAGGCGTGCAGTTACGTCTAGGGGGAGATGCGTCATTGATACTAATTAAACTTAGTATTAGTCTATTGTGAAATGTTAGGCGTTCTAATATTTTTCGTAAATCGTAATAAAATTTTAAATAAATATATAATTTAACAATTTATTATCGCAGACAGTCAATTTCTATAAAGACGCTTAAAAAATGTACAACACCGTGAAACTTTCTGAAGCCAAGGTGCGATGTACGTCTGATATATGTTGCTATGCTTATTAATAGCCTATTGCTTTTTCAAATAACCTGTTTAATTCCTGTCGCGGTCTGAACATCTTATGCCAAGATCAAACGTCGAACTTTTCATGTACCGAGCCAAGTCCCTTCAATTAAGTACAAGAAAAAATCAACGTTTTGATCAGTGAGATCCGACATGTAAAATGTGGGTCGACCCATGAATAAAGGCCCATCCACACTATTAACGCGTTTTCGTTTTAACACGCAAATATTTCGATGCGTTTAGACCTTCCCTCCACACTAATTCGCTGAGCGTTTTCATCGAAAACGCACCTGTCAAAACATGGTATCCGCTGACCAGCGTCGCCTGAACTCATCGAGGTCACGTGTTTTTGAAGTTTTACACTGAACAGTTGCTGGCTTATAATGGTTCGCGGGCTCAAGTTTTTGTTTTTCAGTTATATGGTTCTCCCCTAAAATTAAGTATAGATCTGTAGATTTCTGCAATGCTTTAAAGTCCATTGTAAGAAGAAAATTCAAAATGCATCAACGGAAGCTTCGCTTTTAGCTCTAGCTATTATACTTTGACTGGTAAGCATTGTAGGTCATTGTACGTCGTGAAAGTTCAACGTTTGAAAATCAATCGAACAATTTATATCATTCAGGTCCACCTAAATAGGAATTAAGTTTCGTACATGAAAATTTTGATGTTTGAGCTGAGCCTAACACTCTATTTATTATCCCCCTCCCCCCCCCCCCCCCCCCCCCCACTAACACACACACACGCACCGCACTACCCGAAGGACTCTGTACAACCTTAAATATACAACCGGCTAATGCGTGTCACGTGTCCAAATCCTTCATGTACAGTCTACTCACTACAATCCAAATAATCGTCCCTCAGATTTTAATTGACGCAAAAACATACGCACTGTCAACTGTTGTTCCTTTAAGCCTTCACGTTGGGTTGGACGCTTAACGATGAAAGTTAAAAGTCGGGATAAAAGTCTGCCCTTTAAAAAGGGCCGAAATATTCCGGCTTTTAAGAAAACTAAATAAACGCTGACCACTGATCTAAAAACGAACCTTTTTCCGCAAGGTATGTTTAACTTCTGGCATTTGTTTAAAGACTTTGATTTCATTCTTGTTCCCCACCGATGGTATGATGGCTTCCATGTTACTGACTTTCTGGTTGACTACTGTTAAAATATCTAGAAGGTGGTCATAAACAGCACGTTCACGTAATGCCTCAACTAGGCCGCGAACATAGAAGCTTCCAAGAGCCTCATGCCTGTACGATACATACTTATCGACTGTGGAAAATGCGTACAGAAAATCTGCATGTGTGGGTACTTTGGATGCAGGTTTCTTCACTGCGTCGATGGGGGAATCAACTTGGTTGGGACCAAGCAGTTCGTAAGATGAAATAGTGGTATTAGCGGCAACAGACACCCCCTCGTCTTCTCCCTCACCTCTGCATGCCTGGATGAAAAACAGCTTTGGCTTTCCGCTTAGCGTATCGCAATTGCTGAACATATCATGAAGAGTCTGAATAGGTATCGTGTCACCGTCAGAACAGAACACCTCACCACTCCTGCCATGACTCATGAGCCACAGCACAAAACAATCATAAGCACTGTGATCCTCACGGGCGATGTAGTAAAGTTCGTCTAAGAGTTGTAGTCTTGAAAGGTTCTCTTTCGTTCGTACTGAAAAATCGAGAGCAGTAAACAACGCTTCAACTTGACGAACATCTTCTTTCGACCCGTGACGAGGTGACTGTTGTCCATGTTTAGGATGATGAGCAAAAGATGCGTTATTAATGATCAGCGTTATTCCCCTTGGTCGAGCTGTCATGTTGTAAACATCATCCGTACCAGGGTGATAACCTGGACAGACAACTGTGCGGCAAAAAAAGAGAAAGTTAAAACGATTAAAATGTCTGTGCTGTCTATTCCTGACCTGACTGTAAAATAGATATGTATAAACAAAAACTGTACTACGTTGGACTATAGCAGTTAGCAATAAAAAGAAATGATGTCCATCGGCCATTTTTAAGAGAATTGTAAAATGTTAGCATACCTATTCATAAGGATTATACGGTAAAATATTAGCAAAGAAGCGAATAGGCGTCCCGTTATATCAACCCCTTTTTTGGCCCAAACTAAAAGTCCAGGTAGCCATTCCCTTAATCTTTGACGTCGCCTTGGTAAATACGAGGAAGGTGAGAGGATAAGCGCAGTTGGTGCACAGCCTTCTGTGGGGGAAGTCCCGAGTTCGATTCCCAGGTGTGACCACAAATCCTTCTTTCGACTTCTTTCCTTTCTGTGTGGCTTTAAGTAGCTTTAAATACCCGTAAAAAGGAGCATTGATGGAGAGAGGGGGAAGAGGGCAAAGTGAGCGCACCGTCGGTCCCAAGTTTTTGTCAGTCAGTTGCAATGAATAATTTCGAGCTACCAAATTAAAATATTAAAGGACTCTTTACCTTTTAACCTTTAAATACGACCGCCCCGTCAGTTGCGACCAATTAACGAGCACTTTTAGTTTCTAGTCGTTGTTTATCCTCTAACACGACTGGTCGATGCCTGGCCCAAAAACTTTTCCCTAAACTAGCAAAAGTGTAGTGTCTGGTTGGCAAGTGAAGTTACTTTGAAGTAAATATTAATAATTTCACCAATTTTATCGTTGGTGAATATTACTTTCGTCTGAAATAACTATAAGGGCTGATTTCCTTTTCCTACATTTGTAAATTTACCATTAAGTATCAAGTTATCTAACCTTTGGCTGCAAACCATTTTTCCAGCCCGAAAACCGTCGGGACTTTAACGTCTACGTTACTTGGACAATGGCTGAGTTGCCCTTCTTCGAGAACCTTAAGAAGGCACAGGCAGTCCTCGTGGTCACATGAAACAACATCGTGATAAGAACACATTTCTTCCCTCCGCAGACAGCCAGGACACACAACACAAAAATCACACTTCAATTTGCCCAACCAGGGGAGTTCACGTCTAAAGTCCTGTACTGTTTCTTCCAAGAACGTTCGAACAAGAATCGCCAATTCTCTTACTTCGAAAAATGATGCTCCGCCGGCTGGCTCTGAATGCGTCAAGATGATCTTAATGAATCGCTTTTTGCACAAAAGAATCAGCTGATAAATTGACTTCTTCTCTATGACAAACCTGGAGGCCGCAAGAAAAAATCTGGGTGGCTGCGTAAATCCACTCTTAGAGCACCATTTGGTGATTCGTGACACAAGCTGCCAGAAGAAACCGTGAGGAACAAAACCCCCCAGAAAATGCAGGTACAATGGACATGGATCTGACGGTGATGGCTCCATGTCACAAAGGGCGTCAGGTGGCGTCTTCAGTTGACAGGGTACAAAGTACATTTCATTTGTTGGCGAGGTGGCAAATTTGACGATCAATCCGAACTGCTCCATCATGTTCAGGATATCCTCCTTGATCAGGCCTTGCTGCTGGCAGTGCTTGGAGAACACATGATCAACCAACTCCATGTGGAGGGCACCTGTCGTCTCCATTTCCTTCCAAAACTTGGAATGTTTCGGTTCCTATAAAAAAACCGAAAGAAGGCAATTCTTCAGAACGTCAAATTCATTACTGAACAAACTCAGGATCTTTTTTTTTTTTTTTCAGGTACTACAACAGAAGAAATATAAAAGGATTTAAATAAAGTACATGGTTGAAAAAGAAAACTAGTATTAAAACAATCAGTCTGGATCAGGAAAAACATTTGGCGGTGAAGTAAGTTCCTAAAGAACTTTAAGAGGAGGGCTTCGAAAGTACAATCCCATAATAGTTTGAGAGGTAATAAAAAGTTTCAGATAACGTACTAACATGATGCATTAATAAATGTATATGATCCGAAGCTTCCAAACTATTACGGGATGGTTGGAAGCAGATGACTAAAATCACTGGTCGAGGCAGGTCGGCGAAGGAATATCACAAGGGCTTTTGTTTACTTGTTTGTTTGTTTTAGTTTTTTTGTGAAGTAAATACACTTTTTCCGCTGAAACACATTAATAAAGTTGACGTCATAAATAAGAAGTTTTGTCGTATAGGTAAGCTAAAACTCGTATGTCACATAAAATCACTAAACTGCAATGAAGTTATGTTTCGGATATGTTGTCTGCAGCTTTGCTAAATGCAAACATTTAATTGTCCCTGCTAGGGTTCCCTAATATTTAGCCAGTTTTATGACTGCACATATCAACAAAGAAAATCCATCACGAAAACGCCGAGTTGGTCTTAGTGGGTGTGATATTATCAAAACATGATAATCATCATTAAGGTAAATGAATCCGCCACAGTTTTTCTGCGGCAATGGTGATGCAGAGAATTTATAACAGGGTGGGATGGTGTTCTCCGTGGAGGGCACTTATACACTTGAATGTGCTTCACTTACCATTTCGTTAAAAGAACGAATGGTTATAAGTTGCCTGATGACCTCAATGAGCCACTGAGCCCGAAGCACAACTGTGTTGCGTTGTCTGACAATCATGCCGAGGTCATGATAGAAATCCAACAAAGTGGCGACCTCATCTTCGTCTTCAATAAAGCAAACTTTCTGGATAATACCTTGAAGTTGTTCGAGGTTTAAATAATGTACCTTTTCAGCAATCAAAGCTTGGACAACCTTCTCGAAATTAAACCATCTGGTAAAAAAAATAGAAAAAAACAAAAGCTTAAAGACGAAGTTTAAGCATCACTTAAAGATTGATCTCTTCTACTAAATTAAGCAAATAAAATACAGTTATACCAGTTGACACAAACTTGAAATCTAATCCTCAAAACCAGTGCAAATTAGCCTGCGAATAAAGCCTTCTCTTCTCACTGAAATCGCCGCTATGGACGTTTCGTTTCTCTCTTAAGAAACGTCCCCAGCCGCGCTGAGGAGCGATAAGGGACGGCTTTGTTCGCAGGCTAGGTGCAAAATGGATATCGCGGCACCGTACAATCGCTGGTATTTAAGGAAACGGGTTTTGCCGCCATTTACAACACGTTTTTTCCCTTATTCATTATTCAATATTCGCTGCGTATAATAAACGAGGACTTACTAGCGAAAGCATTAAGTGTCAGTTTAAGTATCAATAAAAGTTGCGAGTGTATCTGGTGCAAAAATTAGACCTTGTGTGTCCTTTCCAGCGCTCCGCATAAATCCGAATGTCACCTCGGCATATTTATAAGTGTGCTGGAACTGCTGGATGAGACCTGAAAATATATTCTTCGTGACGTCAACTTCTTCCGTACTCTGATAGATTAGCAGGTGATGACCAAGTTATTATATTGTATAACATAAGCTAAGCGGTTTTTCACCCTATCCTAAACGAGGCGGTTAGAGCTGAAGATTTTGCATGACGTCACGGCGTCCATACTGGTGTTTCTAAACAATGAAACGGCTGCCATGTTGATGTGCCAAACCACTTCTGTGGAAGCTGAACTCTTTTCGTATGCTTTCGCTTTCGTTTGTGCCAATAAATTTGCATAAACGCTGGCCACGTGAGTGAAAACGCACTATAAACCAGCCTGTTCCAGACGTTCAGATTTTGGAGAGGGCGCAATATCTAAAAACGGCCGTTTTTTGGTGAGCGCTTTCAGCTATGTTGAAGGTCTGAGTACGGATGAATCGCATCCTGGTATCCTATTCATGCTGTCTTAGTCTGTCCTGCATAGATCTCCATTTTTCCCGGATTTAGACTCAGTTGGCGCACTCTTTCAATTTTGCAAGACAACAAGGCCCATGGGGTCTACTCATCTCCTAACTGGCAAAAAGGATCATTTTCGTACCGCTAGCCACGATTTTTAAACAATCTATTTGCTTAGGGGTTTTTCCATCTAAACTAAAGTGTGCTAAGATTATTCCAGTATTTAAGGACGAAGATGACACTCTGCCCGAAAACTACCGGCCTACATCACTGCTCTCGATTTATGACAGGATATTTGAAAAACTTATGAACTCCAGACTTACTACGTTTGTCAAAGATTGCAACATTCTCTAAGATCAGCGATAAGGCTTTTGCAGTAAGCAAAGTACTCATTATGCTATACTTGACATTGTTAACACTGTTCTCCAAAATATGGACAACGGTAAATTTTCGCGCGGTGTTTTCATCGATCTCAAGAAGACTTTTAATACTGTTAACCATGAGATTTTGTTAGCTAAACTTGAAAATTATGGTATTAGAGGTGTAATCAACTCCTGGTTCAGATCATACCTGACTAATCGAAAGCAAACTTCGGAAGTCAATAACGTTGTGGCTTAGGCTGAGACGACCTTGTGCGGCGTGCCACAAGGCTCAGTCCTCGGATCGCTCTTATGCCTACTTTACATCAATGATATTTACAAATCCTATTCGTTATTTGCCTTTATCTATTTGCTGACGATACCAGTAGTAATACTTGCAAATAACAACTTAAAGGAACTCGAATCACTAGCTAATCGAGAGCTTGGGAACGTCAACGAATGGCTAAATGCAAACAAACTGTCTTTGAACATGAAGAAATCAAACTTTGTAATCTTTCGCCCAAGGCAAAAGAATATGCCCTTCATACCTAGGATTAGAATTCTTGACTCCGTGACTAACGCCTACCCAAGCCTTGAAATGAAAGACTATGTAAAATATCTTGGCTTAATGATTGATTCAAATCTTTCATGGAAATATCACATAGAATCTATCTGTCACAAAATCACAAAGTCGATAGGAATTATAGCTAAGATTCGATATTTCGTCCCGCCTCGTGTTTTACTTACAACTCATTAATTGGCCCCTACTTAACTTTTGGTATCTGTGGTTGGGGAAACTGTGCCTTGACATTTCAAAGAAAGGTCGTAACTCTCCGTACCCTTCTTTCTCAAATCGAATTGCGTTCCCCTTCCTAGCCTATTTTTTCAGAGATTGTAGCTATTTATTGTCGGATATCAATAGACAGACAGCACCAGTTAGTATACTCAATCAATTTGTTAAAACAAGTCAGATTCATAACTAGAAAACAATATCTGTCTCTAGCGACTCGTTTTATGTTAAGTTCTCTGGAACCGATAACGTGTATACCTTTTTCACGAGAATCGGTTCCGAAATTTGGAACTCTATTCCTCATTCGATTAAAATGCGTCTTTTCGTAAAAAGATAAAGGAATTACTACTAAATTTCTTGCTGTCAGAAGATGATGAAGTCTCCCGTCTCTCTTCGTAATCCTTAGGTACTTGCTTTGTTTTATGTTACTTTATTATATTTATTGTTTAGTAGTGTCTTTACTGTTATTATATAGTCCATCTATAGATAAACCTTTTACTTGTAATATGTCTTGAGCTCCCCTCGTCTCGACTGGTTCATAAGCTATTTGCGTGTGGGAAAGAAATGTAATTAGTTATAGTATATCCAATTTTCAATAAAATTTGTTGTTGTTGTTGTTGTTGTTGTACTCGCAGGAAATCGTTTAAAACGTCTTTTTAAGCCGGAACGACTAACTATTATCTACTTTAGAACGAGGTAGATTTTATTTATCGTGACCCACTACTGTTATAGTACTACCGTAGGGTGAAGGGCTGCCTGTAAGAAATAATGTGGAGCAAGAGTTTTTCTTGACTAAAAACTTACCGAATTGGTACCTCCTCTCCCATGTATGGTTCTTGTTTTAAGACTTCAATCATTCGTTTCTGAAGTGCGACAACTCCGTCATCAGATGAACCTTGGGTATTATCGACTGAAAAGAACGGACGGACAACATGACTTTCATAGTCCTTTCCACTTATTTAATTCTCTTTGAATCTGCAATTCCATTTCCTTGATGTCTTGATGTGGTTCATCTGCATGTGTTCCTACAATAAACACTGGAGGGCGACAGTAAGGCAGATCCTCCAATTTTGTTGTCCTTTCACTCACGTCTGGTTTTAATGAACACATAGAACTGAGAGACACCAGCCACGACAACAAATTTTCCAAATTGCTTTCGTTATTTGGATTAGCGAGAAGAATTTCATGGACTCCTTGTCGGAAACAAGGCTGAGCGGTTTCCTTTAAACCTTTGCTGAGGTTGTACACGAGCATATAAACTGCTCGCGTCGATAAAAAAACTGGGTAAGATGCATAGTAAAGATGTTGACCAGCGAAGTCCCACAGATCAAGGGTGATGTGATGTTCAACTGCTGTTGTTTCACTTTGAAGGTCTAAGCCTTTCAAATGTTGAACAAGATGGTCCATAAATTCTTCTGTAGGCAAACTGGGATCGACTTTTAAGTCAGTTGGGACGGCTGTATTTGCTTCCTTTTCGTCGGCTTTACCAGATGCACCCTAAAACGATTTTAAAAGGTCAAAATGATACTCTCAAACGCGACAGAACAAGAATAGCCGAAAGGCGAATTTCACTGGGCTGCCAAGGGCGATATTTCCTGGGGGAGGGGTCGCTGTACACGTCCACACATTCAGGCCACCACATAATCTTGTTGCTGACCATTGTGTGACACAGCATCGCATGTGAGAGTTAAACCTAAATTCATTTGAACATTGTATCCTATTGGAAGACTTTCGTAACAAGAAAAATGAGTGCCATTTTTAAGTCAGGGCTGTATAGTAACTTTTCAAATTCCAGCATTATGACTAAACATAAGCAAGTCAGCCATCTGGCAGGAAACAATGAGCGTTATTTTCACGCACCACTCCCCAATCCCTCTGTCCACCGAACCAGCTTTATATATATTACGCGCGCACTGACTAAAAATAACTGTTGCTTGGGTTAGACAGAGAATTGTGGGTAGGGGCGTAAAATACTCGTTTTACTTTAGCTGTTATTTTTCAAGCTCATCCCCTAGCCTTTTCCCTTAGAAGAAAAGAAGCCCAGGTGATGAGGTTGCATTGACTATATTTTGGGACATTTCCAGGAGGAATTTTTAACAATTATTCCTCGAGCCCAAATGGGCTTCATTTTCTACAAAGTAGTCTGTTTAACTGAATCACGCTCATTCGGTTATGGTTCTTGAGATCTCGCTCATTGCAGAAAATATTTGTAAATGTTGTCTACGACCCTACAGAAATATGAAGTCAAAAGCGGCACAAGGTTACATACTGGCGGTAACGGGCAGGTGAAGTGTGAATCGATTGAGTGATTTACACTTGCTAATCCTTACAATTGAGTCAACTGTGAGAAAGGAGTTTTCACTGGGAGTGAAGCGCTGATCTGCCATGTTTACACTCGCTCCAACAAGGATGTCTCTTCATGCCCCTCTCCTGGAACAAAATATAAACTCACGGGGGGGGGGGTGGGGTTAAACTGACCTGATTCATTTGAGAGTTAAAGAGGGTTGGTTTCTCTTCCATAAATAGCTCCATACTTGTTTCTTGTTCCTGAAGTTCTCGAGGATCGTCAAATCCAAACTACAAGATAAGCCCATAAAGACAAACCTATTTAATAGGAACCAATTGTATCCAAAATCTTTTAAAGGCTCTTCTTGGAAAATCGAGAAATCACAAAAAAAAAGCGCGGCCGCGCAGTTGGTACTTAATGTCATACGTGTTCGTTGGGGGATTCGGTACAAGTCGTGTAATATCAACACAAGGCCCTCAAAGTGCACACCGAGAAAAATCCTCACGTTTGGTGTTTATCTGGCCAATATGGCATGAGATACAGGAAACAAAAAAGCGCAAAAAAAATTTACTAAAGCTACTTGCAAACAGACGCAACAACTCCCAACAATGTTGGGAGTTGTTGCGTCCGTTTTCACGTAGCTCAACGTTTGATAAGTTTAAAACTTTGCGCAACAACTCCCAACAACATGCAATAGGGTGTGCAAACGGATGCAACATGTAACATCCAACAATGTCGCGTCCGTTTGCACGAGGCTTTAGAGATATATAGACGGCCGGACAATGTATCCGGCAATTTATATATATCTTACTAAATTTTTGCGAATTTGAATGGTTGTATCCAGATTAAAACCACATTTGAGGATTTTGTAAGGCTGGCTGTGTTCTTTGCGATTGTTGATAATCCCTTATATGTGCACTAGTACTTAGTCCCCTCCGTATGAAATCCGGCAATTAAAAAAAAGGGCCTTCCGATAATTACCAAGTCAACGACGCTTTGTTTTCGTTACATGCAGTACGAGCCTGAGAATGTTTTGTTTGTTAGCCTGGAGTTTCTTTTCAAGTACCACAAGGAACATGTGCTGTGTGCGTTGGTGGCTAAACTTCTCTGAAATATTCCTCATCATATCCTGCCACTGCGGTGCTCATTTAAACTCTTAGTCAATAGCCCTCTTTCGATATATTAAAATTCTAAGATGACTCCGAGGCTTTAGGGATTTAGGGTCAAAACTGCAAATTTTTCACGACCCCATATGCATTGTCTCGCAATTACCAGAAGAGACTTGAGCACAAAGAAAATCAAACCAAAATAATATAGAAAAATAACCAGAAAGCCTCAGATTCATCAGCTAAGTCATGTTAGAATTTTAATATACCGAACGTGGGCTATTTACTTTTAGTACAATCCAACTAGTGGTCTATTAGCAATGCTGCATTCTGATTGGTTGAGCTACTACCAGGCTATATGTTATAGCCCACTAGTATCGAAAAGCGTGGGATTTTTGGCGGCAAAAAAGGATTAAAGTCTAGCTTTCAATAGCTAAATTTTTTTTCTTCTCCATATTTTTTAACAACTAGTTAGATTTTACTAAAACAATTATTCCTCTCGCCCTCATGGCCTCTGATTCGGCCAGACTCGAGGAATAATTGTTAATTAAGCGACCGCTGGACTAAGGACTGCGGAAGCATGACATTTACACACAATTATAGACAATTTTAAATTTAGCGACTACGTAGCCTAAATATCAGGTGTTTCAGGGGGAAAGGGGGACGAGACTGAGAAGCAGAAAGCAACCTCGTTCCCATCTCCTCTCCCCTAACCCCTTAAGATAGGTCTGATACTCAAGCAAGCGACTACGGGGCTAGGAACCGCGGTAGCAGTAAGTTTAACCCGAGAGCTAGGTATTCTGAAGTTACTCCTCTTTGGTTTACCTGGACTAGATTAACATTTCCCTCGTTTTCGATTTCGTTGTCTTCGCCATTGATTTCCTCATCTCCTTCTTCTTCGTCGTCGGCATTCTCTTGGAGTTCTCTAGCCACCATCCTTGCAAGATCAGCGGCAAATTGAGAAACTTCCAACTTTTCATCGGTGCGTTTCCAGTTCTTTACTAGATCAGGGTCTACTTCGAATTTCGAGGGGTCAACTTCGATTCCGTCAGTACTTTCTTCCTCAGGGTCAAATGGCAGCCCTAAGAAGGACTTCTTCAAACTTGTCTTTCCCGCACGATCTTGACCTATCAGCATGATTCGGGTTCGATACACCTTTACTTTTCCAGTCTTCAAAGCATTTTCATAGGCAATCTGTGCTCCTGGTCCTCGTGCTTTGATCTCGCTCGGAACTAAATATATAAAACAGTTGTAATATAGTTTTACGTCACAGATGTTTTGGATTGTAATTGTATGAAAGGGTCGAGCAAAACGCAGAAGAAAGAAAGATAACGCAAAGAACCTTTATTGTTTTTAGATACATTTTGTTGCCATTCGTCTAGATTAAAAATCGTATTCATTTTACCCATAAACGTATCCATGAGCAAAGTGTTTTTTAAAACAGTTTAACAGTTTTACAGTTTTAGCATTTAAAAATGCTGCAGTTAGACAGCTCCTACTAGCATTTGTACCACAGCGATTTATTTTTCCGTTTCTTTTTCCTATCCAGCTAACGTTGACCAAATTTGAAAGACGTTTGCAGATATCGGTACAATTGTCACCGATTGTGCAGATTACTATACATTGCACTCATTATCTGTCTTCTCATTGGCTACTTAAAAAGCCTACAGCTAATGATTTCCGATAAAAATATCAATTCAAGTTCCTTGCATTCGTTTTTTTGTGATATCCTAAATATTTTTTGTGATATCGGCCTTCGGCTCGGCTGATAACACTTACCTTGACCTTCATTATTCCGGATATCACAAAAACCTCATCAAATAATTGTTTAATATCGACAAAAAAAGGGATAGCAGAAGGCGCCAAAGCTTAGCTGTTTTGGCAGCGATGGAAAAAATGGGGGAAAAAAAACAGCAACTCAACAGACTTAAAGTTACGTATTGTTGTCGTACTGGGGTCATTTTTCGATTCACGGTACGGTAAGAGTAGACGCCAACTTTACATCGATCGAGGTAAGTATGTTTTTAAACGGAAAAGATTTTGAATGAACAATAAAAAAATTATTGGATTCGGCTTTCTTATGATCTCGGAGGGTGTTATCCACCTCGGCCTATGGGGAGGGGAATAACACCCTTGATCTGCATGCACATAAATTAGCAATTATTAAAGGAGCTGTGTCACGAAATCCAGCCAAATTAGGAAATTACAAAATGCCCGTTAAATTAAGAAAAATATAAAAATAACCAGCTAAAACATTAAAGGAAGGTTAAAATAACACAACAGAAACAACAGATGCCACGGATGGGCAAAACTGAAGAAAATTGAAACGGATTGAAATCAGGGTTTTTGAAAACTGTTCAGCCTAACAGTCTTTCAAAGTTGATCCCTGCTGCTTGCAACTTCAAAAATAACGCTCAGGAGACATATTTGTTTGTCTCGGATCTCTGATTTTGTCATTTACATGTAATTTCTTTGCTTACTTTAAGTTCCATAGCAATGGAGGGCGAGTAATTGGCAAAATTAAACAAAATGAACTGTACTGCCATGACACAGCCCCTTTAAGTATTGACTAAGGCTGAGTGTGATCTGAAGAACAGCTGTTGTTGATTTTTGATGTCCTTGCTAAAAAGGGCAGTTCGGCTATTTCTTCAGTTCGCAAACGTGTAAATTTTCCCGCCATTTTCTCCAGCTCTACCCAAAAAGCTGAGCTGAGCTAACTTGCCTTTTTGCCTTCTGCTGGATCGCTCTGACTTCATAATATAATTTTTATGCGTGTATAAAACTAATTACTCTTGAAAACTCCCACCAACCTATATTATAGAACTAGCTAGATTGTGTACATTTTTACGTATTACTAACTAATTATTCTCTGAAATTTTGTATCTTTTGTGAACACCATACTGCTTATATTTGTTTCTAATGTGTGTTTGCCTACGCCCCACCTGGAAATCAGCTTGTGTTGTGTGTGGCCAGCGTAGCAGGGGCGGATCCAGGATTTTTTTTAGGAGGGGGTGCACTCGTCTCTTGCTCTACTTCATCAACAAAAAAAAACCACGTAGTTTTTTTTTGCAGAATACCAGTTGTATTAGAAAACCGCAGGTCATCTAATGGGGGGGGGGGGGGGGGAGGGGGGTGCGCACCCCCTGTACCCTCCTCCTAGATCCGCCTCTGCGTAGCGAAATAAATGTGTTGATTGACTGATTGATTGATTTATTAATTGATTGAAAGACTGATTGATTGATTGATTTAGTGAGTGAGTGAGTAAGTGAGCCCTGACGTTTCCAGGGCTTCTCGGTTTCCGTGCCTTGTTGGACTTATTTTGGCAATGAGCCTACACTATTGACGTCATTTTTTTCGGATATCGCAAGCGTTCTTCAGACGCGGTCAACGCTAGCTGGACGAATCGTTTACGGACGGAATTTTACCTGTTCTAGCACTGGTTTGTTTCATGATGTGTGAACGCAATTTTTGACCATCTTTTGATAATTTTAGTTGCATCGTAGCTTGTAGTCTGTAAGAGTGTAAGAGATATTTTTTGGTCACTTTCAGCGGGTCCTCCTGATAAATGCTCTTTATTTATAAATCATTTTAAAATTAGTTTCTAAAAGGACTTAACAAAAACGTTACATTGAGTCATCCTTACCGTGCTCAACTGTGTGAGTCGGGAGGTAGCACCAATCTAGAACAATATGTGCTTCTTCTTCCAATTGCTCATTTTTCATTGCCTTGGCAATTTTTAGCGCTTGTCTGCTGTATTCAACGCTTTCTTTAAATTTGGAAGTCAAGCGGTATAACCGGCCTAGAAGAATACATGCTTCTGCTTCCAGTTCACCATTTTGCGACTCCTTGGCCATTTCCAGTGACTTTTTGCTGTAAAATTCGCATTGTTCATAGTTTTTACTCGCATTATGCGACCAGGCCAAAACAAAGCATGCTTTTGCTTGCAGTTCCCGATTATAAACTTGCTGAGCAATCTTCAGTGCTTTTTTGCTGTATGCTATGCTTTCTCTTAATTCGTGAACCCTGTAATATGACCAAGCTAGAGCACAGTACGCTGCTGCTTGCAGTTCCCTATTTGTCACATCCTGGGCAATTCTCAGAGATTTTTTGCTGTGTGATTTGCTTTCTTTGTAGTCTTTAGTCGCATCATTCGACCAAGCTAAAGCATAACAAGCTTTTACCTGCAGCTCTTTATTATTCATCTCCTTGGCACTACTCAGTAAGCGGTTGCTGTATTTTTTGCTTTTTTCATAGTTTCCAAACATATAATACGACCAGCTCAGAACATGGTACGCTTTTGCTTGCAGATCCATATTTCCCACTTCCTTGGCAATATCCAGTAATTGATAGCCATATCTTTTTCCTTTTTTATAGTCACCAACTTTATGACATGACCATGCTAGCACGTGACAAGCTTCTGCCTCCCGTTCCTCATTTCTAATTTCCTTGGCAATACTTAGTAATTGTTTACCATATTCTTGGCTATCTATATGTTCTTCAGTCTCGTAATACGACCAAGCTAGAAAATGACACGCTTTTGCTTGTAGTTCCTTATTTCCTACTTCCTTGGCGATACTCAAAGATTTGTTGCCGTATTCTCTGCTTGGTTCATAGAATGCAACCTCGTAAAACGACCAAGCAAGAACGCGGCAGGCTTTTGCCTCCAGTTCCTTATTTCCCAATTCCGTGGCAATCTTCGCTGATTGTTTGCCGTATTCTTGACCTTGTTTATAGTCTCCAGCATTATAATAAGACCAGGCTAGGTTATAGTACAATAATGCTTCCTGCTTTTTATCTCCAACTTCCTTGGCAATATCTAATGATCGTTTTCCAAAGGCAATACTTTGTTCATACTCCTTGACTTCATAATAAGAGTCGCACAGAACCTCGCACGCCTTTGCTATTTCCACCTTATCTCCCATTTCTTTGGCAACGCTGAGCCCTTCATTTGCATTATCTATGCATTCCTTAAATTTCCCTCGTGTTTTTAAGTCTTCAGCTTTCTTGATTTTTCTCATGGCACTCGTTACACCTTTCATACTCTTCTTTTTCCCTGCCCCTGATATCATCTCTAAAAAAAGGCTTTAAACTGTTGAAAAACGAATTATAATAACAGCTATATTCACGCACCCGTTTTCGACCTCGTTTTCATCGAGAGGAACAGAGGCTGGTTGTTTATTACGCGTGAGGCTCGTGCCTGCCATTTTGAGATTTTGAGAAAATTTAGAAGGTTTTCAAACCGACCCCCCAATTCTTCATGACCCCCCATAAATTGTACATATTGTGAAAGTGACCCCCTCCCTGCCTGATTGCGGTGGAAAGTATACAGCGAATATTCTTGCTACAAATCCTGCCGAAGCTCACCACATACTTTATCTACATGTACAATCGGTGTTGACTATTTACCGCTGTTCAAGAGAGGATAGAGCTTTATCCTCTCTTCAGCTGTTACATTCAATTTCAATTCATGCTCATTACTGCATTGTACTACTTTGATGAAATGTATAAAATTGCTCCCCAGGTAGCGCTCACTTATCTCAAGATGACCCCCCAGTTAAATGGCCGGCCCCACCTCATAGGTAATAAACTACCAGTCCCTTAGATAGACACATGTTCTTGTTTAGTTGCGCTTGTGGAGGTGTACATCACAGCAGTCACAGCAGTTATCGGGGCACTTAACGAAAAAATTCGTTTACTGAAAAAAATATATATGTTTCTTGCGTGTCGTTGTTGGCGAAAGACATTTTGCTTGTAACTTTCCTTGTATGAATTATCCCATGTACTTTAACTTTTGAAACTTGTTAATAAGTTTACCGGAAGGAAAACAGGAGAAATTTAAAAAAAAAAAAGAAACAGTTGATTTTGCCCAATAACCCTCTTCTTGAAACCTCTATAATCGTGGTCCCCCGGGAAAGAGGATCAACTCTTGTTGAACGACCTTGAATGGAGCTGTAAGGTGGGGGGGGGGGGGGGGGGGGTTGTCAAAAGACCGGGACTAAACGGGTGAAAGAAACCTCACAGACCCACCAAAAACCCAGGCCCATGGTTGTCTCGAAAACTCACACCCCCTAAAATACAAACGCTTGCTGTCGTCTTAAATACCTTTAATTTAACCTAACTCTAATTTTTGGAAATGAAATATAATGAAATTAATTGAATGTCAAATGCATTGCCGTAGTAGGCCACCGTAGAAATAAGCTAAGAAGTTTTCAGTTCAAACTCATCCACAATATTCTAATTCCAACCAACCAGTGCCTTTGGAAAATGTACGTTAAATCTTCTCCAAAATGTTAACAATGTGATGCTCCCCGTGAAACTATTAGCCATATATTTTACGAGTGCCCTGCTATCAATATTTTTTGGAAAAAGTTATAGATTGGTGGAATCGTAAACGTTCTGAAAACATAAATCCCAATCCAACGGAAGCTCTTTATGGATACAATCCTGAATCTAACAGCTTTCATACTTTTAACCATTATCCCTTAATTGCTAGATATTATGTTCACTTAGCCAGAAACAAGTTTGAGACTCCCGAACTGCAGGTTTTCATTGTTCTCCTGGAAAATCCAGTGCGAAAGAGAAATTGCAAAAACAAACGGAAATATCATCAAATACAGAAATAGTGGACCACCCTGTGCATTTCTGATTAGTGTTGACTTATAGTCATTTAGCAAACGCGCGCTATTAGTATTTTTCTATTTGTTCTCCCACTTGTTGTTAATGCCGTGGATCATTCGTCCATTTAATTTTCAATTCAAAAACAAAATTTGAAAATAGATGTGGCAATTTTTGATTTTCCAATTATTTTCTTCCTGCATACTGGATGAACATGTTTCATAACTCTGTTCACCGTTTTCCCCTGTAAACAAATATGAGAAAATAAACACACAGCTCTTATTTTCTACAGTCAATACGAAAAAAATTATCGAACTATGGATATTTTAGCCATTTGCGGGAAAACCGTTTCCGCAGTCATTTCTCAATTACAATGACGTGAATTTGGAAGAAAATTCAAAATTGAATGTTGCGATCAATTTTCAATTTTTGTTTTTCGGAATAAGAATTGATCAATCGATCGCATTGCAACTGACAAAAGTAACAAAAGGAGAGGACCCAAGTGCGGAAGTGCCCAGGAGGGGAGGGGTAGGGGCGTAGGGACTTAAGTGGGAAGGAAGGAGGAAGGGGCCTTTTACTTCTCCCTGCTATCCTCAATTACAGGGCTTATTTTGGCCTAGAAGGGTATGTGCCCCAAAACAGGTTGTGGATATCTTGCTATTCAATAAACCGGCTCCTGACAATTTAACTGTTTAGCGTATGAATTAAGGTTGGCGATGAGTGGTCTACATGTGCGGTAGCAACAATTAAATTCCATGACGTTAGTTTAAATTGAAGGCCTCGGCGGTACAACCTTACCCAAACTTTCCTCCATGCCATCCCCCCCCCCCCCCCCCACCCCCCACTCGACATTTACCCTCAAGGGGAGTTCGTTTGAAGCGGATCTGGTAAACAAAATTAATACCACAGTTTTTTTGCAAGACTTAATTAATGGTTATACTGGCAGCTCTCCTTTATTATCCTAATCATCATCTCTCCTATACTTCCTCCCTTCTCCCCCTACACTTGAAAGTTTGCTCAATACTACTACTACTACTAATAATAATAATAACGCGAATATTTATACAGGATAACCTATCAGTTCTAATAAAAAGAACTTTTATCAAAAGGGTCCTGTAATTATCTCATAAATAGCTAAAAAATAAAAAATAAAATCGACAGAGGAAAATAAAATAACACTACGAAATCTAAGATTCAAAAATCAAAATCTGTAAAAATTATTGACTTATAAGACTGAAAAGAGTTGTAAATTATGGAATACTATTGAAAAAAATCTTTTAAATTACTCTTAAAAAGAAACCTAGAATTTAAATTCCTCAAATGCCGCGGTAAAGTATTGTAAACTAGAGCTCCTTGAAAGGCAAAACTTCTCCGTCCAAATTCTAATTTGGCTTTGGGAAGTTTTAGTGAACACCATTGTTTCTAGTGTTAATGTTGTGTTCAATTTTTGTAAAATATCCTTTAAAAAGGGAACAGACGTTATCCTGAAGACAATCAAACACAAGCTGGCAGGACTGTCTCTTTGTTAAACTCTCCACTGTCTGGACTTGATCATTTCTACCAATGACTTTCTGACTTTGACGTTCAATGCTTTCAATTCGACTCTTACGGGAACGTGACCAACAGAGACCCAAAGTTCCACAATACGTAATGCACGCTTTTACAAAGTGAACAGCTAGGCAATGAAGACTAATCTACAGTTAATAAAAAGTACAAAAAAGCAAGACAAATTCAAGCAAAAAGACCCAACCGAGCAACAACTTACTTCCTACCGGGTTCCAGCTTCTCATATCACAAGTGGTTTTCCCCGTGTATCCCATTTTTCAAGCAAAACCTTCTTACGGAACGCGAACTTAAGTCTTCCTTTCCAGGACGCTTCTTGTAGAAACAATACTGACTTGTGAGTGTGTTTTCCCCTGCGTAACAACAATATCCCTCACGAACCCGATAAAGATTTAAAGATTTAAAGGCTTGTTTATGGTGGAAAGTGCACTTAGCTTATCCAGCTATATAGTTTACAGACACTCAAGTCAAATACTTTGAAACAAAATTCAAATACAACATAACAGGATTAAAAACCCCAACTGGCAGGAGGCAATCAGTTGGCTATTTATAAGCGTTGCCGGGGATTTGAACTCGGGAAGACCGAGAGATCAAATGGAGCAAGTCCCCAGAGCGGGACTAGAACCCGGGACTGCCGGATTGCGAGTCCGACGAGCTTACTACTCCTCGGCCACGCTGCCTCTCTCGATGTTTATGTCGCCCATATTTAGACTGAAAACAGCTCCAAGAAACTGTCGCGGACAACTACAAGGCCCCTTCCTGCCCACCATGTCAAAGGCGCTAAATAATGAAATTGTATGTTAGGAGCCGACTAGATAGAAATCCACAATCTGTACAGCGGCACAAACCCATCTAGGCCAAAAGAAGCCCTGCAAATGAGGGTGGCATAGACAAGTAAAACTAAAGTCCCCTTCCTCCTTCCTTCCCACAATAAGGTTTTAAGAACCAGAATTGAGACATGTACCAGCTTGTTATTAACGACGTTTTGACCCGTAATGGCAATAATTTTTGGAATTTCCGGCTAGGTCAAATTTAAAGTCACACTATATTTTGAAGAGCAGAGAGGTGTACGACAAGGCTGTATTCTGTCGCCGCTTTTATTTAACCTTTATCTAAACGAACTACTATACCCTTCATTCTAAATAACAATGCTAAAGATTCTATCTTACTACCAGATGGTTCTCACTTAAACTGTCTACTTAATGCCGATGATTTACTTCTAATATCTACCTCGGCAGAAGGTTTGCAACAAAGTCTTGACAGACTATCAAAATATTGTCAGGATTGGCTTCTTAAGATTAATCCAACTAAAATTTATGGTTAGCAATGTAAACATTGAAATCGTCAATAATTATACCTGTCTTGGAGTGAAATTTTCTGCCAATGGAAATTTTACAAATCACAAGGAAAACTTAACAGAAAAATCGAAGAGATCCTTTTTTGTCGCTCGTCGTCTAGATGTTCTAAAATGACCAATTCACATTATCAAGAAACTGTTCAATACTCTATTTCTCCCAATTTTAACGTATTGCTCTGAAGTTTGGGGAATCTGTGATAAAAGTGATTATAGCCGCTGGGATAGAGACTCGATTGAGAAAACGCATATACATTTTTGTAAGATGTGTTTAGGTTTAAACAAACGTCCACCGAATGTTGCATCGAGAAATGAACTTGGTAGATTATCTCTAAATTTACAAATAA
>OZ037781.1:28809236-28884236 GCA_964035525.1 Porites cylindrica | reverse complement strand
TGAGCAAAACAAATTGGATTTTTTTACCGGAAAAATCAGCTTTTATTTCGCTTTTTATTGAAGCACCGAATTCGAAAAAACAAAAATTAATTTTTCATTATTTTGATTGTATCAGGTCCAGCTTTTACCTACAAAATAGGTAATTTTTTTTTTACTTTACCTATTCACTTTTATTTATTTATTTGTTTACTGAACAGAATCATAGAAGGTACTAAGAGAAATTCCAAGCTTAGAGACAATATTTTTCAACAATTTTGTGACAATTGAATCACAGGGATATGAATTTTGGTAAAGGCCTCCTTAGTGAACAGGAAGGATGTTCAACACATCCAGTTGACTCTGTCTTTGGTCGCAGGACCAGGTCCAGCGGCAGGAGTAAAGATCTCCTTCTTTCCACCTCCTTCCAGCACTAGGGTTTCCCCTTCCCGTCTGAGTGAAGTCAGACCTTCCAGGATGGAGGTAGCCTCATTCTCCAGCTGCTGGAGCTCTGGAGACGGCATCATCATTGTTGACATGACTGGTCCTGGCACAAGATTACCATCAGCACCCTGAGTTGCATCGCAGGATATAACGTTGGCCACCTCGGCTGCAATGTGCCAGGCTCCTTCTCCAGTTTTCTCAATCATCAGCTTGAACCTCCCCTGCCAGTCTCCTTCCACCCCTTGTCTTGGAGTGGGAACAAGCTGGAAAGCATCCAGGCTAGAAGTAGCAGTCTCAGAGATTGTCACACCCTGTCCCACTTCATCCATGGAAACTGCTGGACGGAACTCCATGCCACTGTAGCCAGAAATATCAAATGCCACTCCCAATCCACTTCCATTTTTAGAGAATGCCAGCACTGTTTTCTCACCAGGCTGCTCCAACCGCATTCCAATGACATCACCATCACCAAACTTAGGTCCCCAGCGACTGGTCACCAGGCTACTGCCATCACTCAAGTTGCCTGGCCCGCCATAGAACAATCCCTTCATCCCCCAACCAGCCGCAAACTTATCCTCAGCAGAAACTCCCACCCAGGTTCCGGAACTTCCAGTCACTTTAAACTCCCAACTCCCAGTTCCGCCTTGACTCCAGATAGCATTCCCCTTGGAGTTGCCACTCCCAGTAAAGCTAACCTTTGCTCCAGAAACTGTCAGGTTACCTGATCCATCGTCTCTCCATGCCATATTGTTGAACTGATACTAGGGCTGGGTTCTCCTGTGTTAATGTAAGTAAAGGTTAGGCTACACTTTTAGAATAAGGTTTATAATTGACAAGGCATCCATGGGAAAATGTCCCTACAAAAAGGAAGAGCGTGGGGACATTATTTTTGTGTGGAGCCCTTCAACAATAATAAAATTATTATTATTACTATTCTTTGTTAACATGTGTTTTTTCTTCAGTTGATGATGTCATCTATTTGAAAAACCACAGACCATTTTCATTGCATTGAGAGTTCAAGTATTTATCCTCAAGTATAATTTTTTTCATAGGTTTAAGATGTCATCTTTTTTGTTTCACTGGCTAAAATATAAAAACAATGGTGTTTGGAAAAATGGATCACCTTAAACGCCCCATAGAAAGTGAAATCTTGGGTTTAAAAAAATCAAATAAGCCTACTAATTCTACCCTGTGTGGCTGGCAGGTTTGTTATGTGCTGGGCATTTTCTTTATGGGATGGGGAAATAAAATTTGACTTGCACCCAAACTTGTGGTTCTGCTACCAAAAACAACAGCACATCCCCCACTAACCCACCAGCTGGCTATAACTGAATCAAACGGAATCAACTGAAAAAATCATTGAAAATTACAACTACTGTAAGTGCTGACAAATTTAAGATAAATAACGATATTATTATTTTTGCCTAGAAGTTAATTATTCATGTGGTAACCTTTTAAGACATTACAGTATATTTTCTTTCTTAACCATCAGTACCATCAGGATCAACAGAAAACATTTATCTTTATCTCAGCAGAATTACATGAAGGGTTATAAAAAAGACTATTAAAGCAATGTCTTTTTACCTTATATCCCCTTACATTCATACTGTTTGTTGCATAAAATTTCAATCATTTATGCATTTAAATCATCATAGGGGTGCTTGCCATTTTGCCAAACAAGCCGGTTAGAAACCAGAAGATCTTGCCAAGTGAAAACGTAATAACATTATTCTCGAAGCAAAGTTTCCAACTAGGTCAAAGCATTCTATTTAAGTTAAGACCTGAATTCTGATTACTTTTTGCAAGGTGAGACTTGAAATTTGGGAAATTGAAATGGTAAAGTGTTGGCCGGACAAGACTGACTGCTCAAAATATTAGTTAGGACTAACTCTGGATTGGATCAGTTTTTCTGGAGAATTTTTAACAGCCAGACATTCCAATCATATTTCAAAACAATTCCCAGCAGAGATTTCAGCATCTGTAAACTCAGCATTATCCCTTTTTTACCTCTAATAAATTACAAGTCCATCTTGTTAAAACATTTTGACTTCATGGACTCAAAGAACCAAATAAATTCTGAAAAATGTATTCTCCCCCAATCTCATTTCCAGTAACGGGCATGAAAAGTAAAATGTTATATATTTGTACATACCGATCTTCGTGTAGCAAACAAAACACTCTGGCTTTTGCAGTCTTAGGCCTTGGCCTCTTCAGATGTGTTGATATCTGTACAAGCTGAGCTGAAGTATGAAATAAGAAAACAGACAGCAGAGTTTTTACATCACACACACTCCAGGCAGTAGGCCAAGTTTGATGCATAAATTACCTAATGAATTAATAATTTTGCATAACCAGCCACTTACAGCCCATTGCACTCTCTTCCTTTCAGACATTTGATACAGAGAAACTATAGGTATTAGTGTAGAAATAAACTTCACTTACCTCAACTTGGGCTGGAAGAAATCTAGCCTCACTGTGTATCTGGTACGTTTGTTAAGCAGTGGGTATTTTCTTTATGCAAGGCAGAATATTCGGCTTGCTCCCAAACTTCCTGCAGTTCTGCTGCCAAAAAATGACAGCACTCCTTAGCTAACTAACCCCACCAGCTACACACGCTGGCTAATTGAATCAAATGGAATGAACTGGAAAAATTAAGGCCTGCAGGTGATTTCCACTTGCTGTAATTAAAATAAAGCAAGACCATTGTAACTGTTGATGACATAAATGTTTTTTTTTCTGCCTTGAAGCTAGTTAATTATTCATGTGGTTAAACCTTTTTAAACAATATTTTATATTTTCCATCAGTACTATCAGGAACAGCACAAAAAAATTATCTTGGTCTTGGCAGAATTATATGAAGAGTGAGAAGACTATATTTATTATAATGATGTTCTGTTCAATGTTTGTGCTGTAACATTAATAAAAAAAACCATTAGGATGATGCTTTTATTACGTTTTGCCAAACAAGCTCAGAAACCATTGGATCCATCCATAAGTGCAGGAAAACATGATAATAACAACACTATTCAATAATTTAAAGCAAAGTTTCCAACTGGGTCAAAGCAATTCCGCTTTTAAGTTAAGACCAATATTCTGATTACTTTTCACAGACAGTAAAATTACAAGAAAATTGGTAAATAGAATGGTAAGTGTTGGCCAGACAAAACTAACTGGCAAATTGGTCTAAATAATGGACCAACTCTACACTGCAGAAGTGAAAATTTTCCCCCGGGGGGAGGGAGTACTTGGGTTAATGTTTGCTGGGTATGTGCCGTTGGCCTATCCCATTTTAGTAAAATCCAACTAGTGGTCTATTATCAACGCTGCATTCTGATTGGTTGAGCTACTACTAGGCTATATGTTATAGCCCACTAATAGAGAAAAGTGCCAGGTTTTTGGCGGCAAAAAAGGATTAAAGTGTAGCTTTAACTAGCTAAAATTTTTTTATTCTCAATATTTTTTACCAGCTATTTGGATTTTACTAAAACAATTATTATTCCTCGAGCCGAATGGCCTCCGAGTCAATATAGCCCATTCGGCCTTCGGCCTCATGGGCTATTGACTCACAGCCCATTCGGGGTCGAGGAATAATTGTTAAATAGTCTATTTTTTGGCCAATTACAGACCCCATCTTAGTCACCTTTTGGAAAACGTAATTTTCACGATCCCAACTTAGTCTCTTTCTATTTATGCATCTACCTTATCAATATGGTTTCAAGCGGTGGAATGTAATGCTGTCAAGGCAAGCGTATTGTTAAATTTAATAAACAACAACTTTCTGACTTTTTTAACCGAGAATCTTCCCATTTTGGATCCCTTCTTACCCCAAAAATCCGAAAATTTGCGACCCCATTATAGTCACTCCAGTTGAGAAAATGCAACCCCATCCAGCAACACATCCCCATTAGCCTCTTGTGAGGGAGTACCCCCCCCCCCCGCCCCGCCCCCTCGGAAACTTTCACCTGCAGCTGGACATCGACCAAAACTTCCAGCGGAGATTTTGGCATCCATAACTCAACATTTTTTCTTCTCATTAAGTTACAAGTTACCACTATTTTTGTTACAAAAATAATATTTCAATATACCGACGAGCCTCTGCATGCAAACACCCTGACATTACTGAACTCCTCCCAAAAGTGACCACAATTTTCCCAGTCTAAGCCAAAGTTGGAACCTCTCATACCCACTGAACATAATTTTTAATTATATTTCTCAAAATTATGCATGCTGGTTATGCTTTTGTATCAAAAATAACCACTGAATACAAACACCAGTGGCAAAATTATTTAATGCAGGGATAGTCTGAAGGAATTAAGCTGGTGTCTAAAAGTTGAAAAATTACCAAAAGACTGAGATTGTAAATGCAGGTTTTCAGCTTAGTAATCAACAGGAGACTTCTGTCCCATATATTTAATAATTGTAATAAAAAGCGGTCGTGGTCATCAACTAGAAACTTAGCAGTTTGCCGACATTATGAAATATAGTTGATTGGAAGAAACATTTATTGTTATATATATTGGATGAGGTTTTTTGTGATCAAGATATAAAGTGTTATCAGCGAGCTGAAGGCCCGAGGCTGATTAAAACGCACGTCTAATAGCAAGACCTTGATTATTTAGGATATCACAAAACTTGAATAACTGTTTTATGACTTTTATTATGCGACTGTTTTGAAGAAAATAACGACAAACATACTGTTGCAAGGAATTGTTATTGGAAATCATAACTTGCGCGCACATTATAACCTACAGATTATTAATTAGTCAGTTATCTGCTGGTAGATAACTATAACTAATCAGCAGTACTGTAGGTTGCACTGATTTCCAAAATAGGCCTCTTAGCCAATGAGAAGACAGATAGGGAGGGCAACGTATGACAATCATAAATGATATTTATCTCCTTTCTCTTCATATACTCATCTTACGCTACTAACATTAAGCTTAAGTCTACTGGTTAAAATTAATCTCTGCTATTTTGTAGAATTTTGGAGTGGGGAAAGAGTGCTTATATGGGGTCTAAGGCTTATATGTCTTCAACCGGTAGAGGAGAGTTATGACAAAGGAAGTGCATTCAAAATGTTTAAGGTTAGAAAAAGCTCAAGAGCCGTCGTGGTCACGTTTTCAGTTGCAGGTATGAAATGTAAAATGATGCAACGTACATACCTCTTCTTGTAGCAAAGAAAACGGGCTTTCGCAGTAGGCCTCCGCCTCTACAGCTGGGTATATATTCAAAAGCTGAGCTGAATTATTAAAACAGACGGTGGAGAAGGTAGCGCAGCGCGCGCAGACGAATGCAGACTCTGTGTACAGCACGCACAGGAACCCCAAGGTCGATGCATAAATTACTTTTGAATAACCACTTACGACTTTAGGCCCAGTTCAGACGTCGTGCTTCTGCCGTGCGGCTGCCGAACTAAATTCAGGAATTAAGTTCGACAAAAGCACGGCAGAAGCACGGCGTCTGAATCAAACTTTTGAATTAAGTTCGGCAGGCTATTAAGTTCGACAAGCGCTGCCGTGCTACACCGCTCTGGCACGGCAGCGATTCAAACGTCGTGCTTCTTCCGCTCTAAACAAAATTCATAAATTATATTAATGTATTTTGACGAGATTGCGTTCCCATGGGGAGTTGGGAGAAGAATTGTCTCGAGGCATCAGTAAATCCTGAATTTGGTTCGACTCTGGCACGACTTCTGAATCAAAGTTGTTTTCCTGCCGTGCTACAGTCGAACCAAATTACAATAAAGTTCGGCACGGCAGAAGCACGACGTCTGAACTGGGCCTTACCGACAGTTATTGAAATTAGGTGAAAGTGTAGAAACAAACTTCATTTATCTTAACTTGGGCTTGTTTTTGCTTTTTCTGCGTTATAAACCCAGAATCAGTTTATGTCCATTTTCAACTTCGTCATATAAAGAAAGCCTGAATCTTGCTAGAAACTGAAAAACTCCATGAAAATAATGAAAAACCATAACTTTTGCGTTTCGTTCTTCGTCTGTATCATTTAATAATATTACAATATTACACTGTGGTTTGGAAAATATAGACTGATGGATTAATTGCAACTGTTGGATGTCACCCCGCGTGTACGGCTCCTACAACTCGCGTGACATGCCTGATGGCTCAAGGCGGTACATAATTAAGGTCAAAATATTGATATACATCAGACTAGCGGAATCGCAAATCACAATTGGTCGTCATTTCCGTTTTTGCTCTCGTTCATCATGTCCGGTAGTCTGCTACACAGCTGACACAGCCATTAGTGGGGAAGAGCGTTGCGTGACCACACTAAAAACGGCTGTGTAGCAGACTACATGTTCGGCAGATTGGAGTGCAACTCGTAAAAGCCATTACGTTTTGGCAAGAATCAAAATTTTTATCCCCGATACGTGGTATTATAAGCCGGGACAAAAGCCGATTACGGCTCCTGGCTGGAGTCTGGCTAGGACTGGGGTTTAAGCCAGTCGGTTATCTTAGAGATTTATACAGCGACATATTCATTTCAACCTGTTCGCAAAGAGATGATAACTTAGTCAGCCTAGTACTAATATTATTTGCGTTTAAACTACACAGAAGGCTTATGATCAACAAATAGAAAACAAGGATTGGGATCCAGATTAGAGATAGAATGGAAGCCTGGGTAATACTTATACTTCCTGGATAATAGGTGTTCTGGGTGTTCAGAGAACCGAGGTCAGTTGCCAGAACAGTAGACTGCTTTTTACACTTAAATTTTTTCTTATTTCGACTCCCGGTTTTAAAAGCCCTATCCATATTTCCTCAACCCTGTCCGCAACCGCGTCACTTGGCCCTCTGTAAGATTGCCTTCTGACGCATGATCGGTATCGTGGTACGAGATGGGGCGAAACTTATAGTTGAGATGAATGGTTTGAGAAACAATATTGCCAAATGCCCACCGTCTGTAGAATACATTAATATTTTGTGTTCTAGATGACAGATTTTATACCGATTTTATAGAATGTAACAGTCATTTTTACAGCTTAGTCTTTGAATTAGCGCATATCGGGTTTACTTAACAATGTTAACGGGGAAATAAACGGAAAAGATGTGATTTTGATTAAGATGGCCATGTCGGCTGTCTTTCAAGTTTAGACGATGAACCGGTTGCGTGACAATAACCTTCGCAGCCGCTCGGGTCGGAGTCACCCAATGCACTTCCGGCCCGGAAGACTACAATCTTAGCCAGATTAATAGAAAACCTACACCCCCCCCCCCCCCCCCCCCCCCTCCCAGAAATGGTGCGTGGCGGCTTCATCCTTGATTCTGTCCAAAATTGTAGTCGTGTGAGGGCGATGCTCTTCCGAAATACAGTATCCATCGGATGTTTAACTGCCGCCTGGTTAGCTCAGTTGGGAAAGCGCCGGTCTGCTGGGGGGGTGGGGGAGGTACTGAGTGCTGTCAGGGAGGTTGGTGATAAGAGACGGCAAGCAGCGGTCTGTCGTATTTTACGAGGCTGGGGACTACGTTCAAAGTATAGAAAGCAGCAAAGAGGAGCTGGCCATTGCAAGGGAAGAGGGAAACGGAAAGAGAAGCACAGTGTGCGATGTTCTGGCCAGGTATTATCTGTGCGTCGGAGGATACAAACAGAGTATTGAGTACGGCAAAAATAGGGAAAGAGAAATAGACGCACGTGTTGTTCTTTCAGGTTCGTATTATGAGGTTGGTAACTATCATGATCTAAGCGTAGAATGTGGCAAACGAGCCCTGAGTATTGCAAAGGAAGTAGAAAACAGAAAAAGAAAAGCGGACGCATGCTCTGTTCTAGCCTGGCCAAACACAGCATAGAATACGGAAAAGAATAGCCCATTTCCGAGTTCTCGCATTTTAGAGATCTGGTGCCGAAATTGACTAGCGATAGTGAGGCTAAGTGCATTGCATCCTATCAAATTCCAGAAACAAGCGTAAGGCATTGTAAAGGAAGTGGGAACAGGGCGCGGGAAGCTGCCGCGTGCTCTGTTTTGGCCAGGTCGTACTACGAGATTGAAGAAAACGACATAGCATAGAATAAGGTAAACAAGAGCTGGTTACAGCAGATGCAAAAGAATTTCGGAAGGGTAGTTCAGGGCCCAGTTGTTCGAAGGCCGATGAGCGCTTAACCCGAGGTTAAATTTAACCCGGGTTTCTTTTTTTTCTTGTGTTTAAAAGCATTTTCTCGGATAATTTTTTCCTGTTATTTTTAAAGTTTTCAATAAGCAATTTGTCGACAAAAAGAATTAAAACTGAAATGCTTTTTAAGCTTTCAAATCTGAATTCAAATCTCGCACTAACCCTTGGTTATCTTAACCCAGCTTTGAACAACTCGGCCCAGGTAAAGACGGCAAAGAGCTCATAATCGGTTTCATTATTCCTCTAATCAAATGCACTGTTAGAATTCAACCCCTAGCCCCTTTTGTTGTTTTTAAATTACTGGTCGGGATGAAATTAAAAGACTCAATAATAGCTTGACCTCGTGGAGTTTATTGAACCGAACATTTGCGATGCTATGACTTATCAGTTCTACTGAACTGTTTTAATAAAAGTGACTGGACATTAATTGCAAGACCAAATAGAATGCAGTGTTTGAAAGAACTAGTATACCACTGTGTTGTGATGTTTTACAATCATGCCAAGGTCATTATAGAAATCCAACATATAGTGTCAACTTCATCCTCTCCTTTGATGAAACACACTTTCTGGATAATTGTCTGAAGCTAATCGAGGTTCAAAAACTAGTTTATAACCATGGCTTATAACCAGCTAGCTGTGGGGAACGTCTAAGGCGAACAGTTCATCTTAGGATTTAGAATACTGATAAATGTCCTCGTTAACTAATTAAATTGAAAAGAAAAAGTTTCTAACTGACTAAACCACTTAAGGTGCCAGTTAAGTAAAACTTGCTATTCGAGAATAGTAGAAATCTATCAAACTTGTCAAATAGATTCTTTCAAAAAAAAAAAACTATCCTGAAAAAAAACATTGGCCGTTTTTATACTAAGGACGCATTATCCGTCTGGGTGAACTTGGGCAAACATTTGTAGTTCGTCTGGTATTAAAACAGGCTTAAGACGCATTATGCGTCTGAACGAACTTTCCTTCGAAATTCGTCTTCAACAACTTACTACGAAAGGTAGTTCGTCTGGACGCATAATGCGTCTTGCGCCTGTCTTTATACTTTGACACGCATAACCAATTGAACTACAAATGTTTCCCCAAGTTCATCCAGACGGATAATGTCTCCTTACTATAAAAACGGCCAACTAATAATTTGTTTTAAAAAATGGAAAAAAGAAATACAGAAATTTAAAAATTAATGTTCAGCTAAGTTTATCCGGCTAACGATGGACCATGTAGACGAATTTGAACTGTATTTTATTCCAAGGATTGTCAGGCTCGATTCCTAAAGGTTACAACACTCCAAATGGTCCAACTTCTCAAGGACTGCACAAGATTCCATTGATTCACTAAAGGTTCCCAGATCATCAAGATGGCTACAAGAACACAACACGTTTCCGATCTCCCCCAGATGGCCTAGCGCTCTCCTAAACTCTTACGTCATCGCGCACATAGATGTCCAGAAATACATTCTAAGTGGCGCTATAAAGTTTGTATTTGTTCGGTCATCCGAGAGGAACTTGCATTGAGTCTTTTCGAAATTGCATGGTCTTGAGTATTATTTTCCCGAAAATTTTAGATGCAATTTGACGTATCACGAAAGTGAGACATTTTCTGATTTCTCTCTCCATTGCATTTTTTGAGTCCGAAAATTTTAGGTTTCCTTTTCTCTAGGAAAAATAGCCTAACTTGGGAAGTAACGTGTGAAAATTAAACTTCAGAAAATTGTAGGGAATTTATTAGATACGTTTCGAAAATTGTACAAGAGTGGAACGATCATCTAGCTAGTTTTTTTGGGCGTCCTCAAGTAGTAGAAAATCCTACAGGCAACATTTGCTTCTCCGAACAGATATTTCACAGAAAGCAGTCGTTGGGTACCCCTGACGACTGAGGCGGGAAAGCTAAAAACATGAATAAGGCGGACAAAATATGGCAAGAAACCCATGCAATCAACCTCTAATTGGATTGGATGATTTTTCTTTTACATGAGAAAGATATCTTGTGGGGTAAAACCCATTTCTTATCATTCTTATCACAATTTAAGACCGTATGGCTTCTAGTTAGTATGTACGAGCAGTACGTATGAAAAATAAAGCTATTTATTTAAAATGACTTGCGATCAGGCTGGTCCTTTTTTTTTGGCAATTGCTGATGACAAGTATTGATTTAGCAAAAGACCACATAACACGAAATAAGAGTGGATGAAACGTTAAACTCGATGCAATTCCAGGTCAAGGCATCCATGTACCATTGCAAACTTTAACAGGTCTATTTAAACGTTTCAATATCCAGCTGCAGTGGTTCTAGTCCAGTCAATCTACAATCGGCGACAAAATGAGTTGAGACACTTCGCCCAAAACTGGGCTTTTTTACGTTTTATTAACTTCAAAAGGAGGAAATATAGCTTTCCTCCCCTATCCCCTTCGTGCAATGTTGTGCCGTTGTTCTAGCTACCTGTAGAAAACAACAAAACCCCAACTTTGAATGGAGGGGACAGGGGAGGGGTGCGGATTCTTTTGTTCTCCGAAATTGCCCTATTTAAGCACAATGTCTCAACAATTTTGTCGCCGATTGTCTGACTCTCAAAAGTGGCCGTACGTCCTTTAGAAAGGTAATTGAATTCATTTCTTTATGCTGGGATATAAGACCCCTGGTGGCTTTTTATTTGTTGTGTTCGACTTCATCATACCTATTTTAGAACGATTAGAATAAGGCGATTTCGTTATTTTCAGTGCGTGACATTTCGTGTCACGCTTAATCGTGCCTTGACATCGTGCAATGTGGCGCGTTGCTCACGATTTCTTTTTCTCTCCTTTATCGAAACGCATCGAAACAAAGAACAAAGTGAAAAGGATAGGAAACTTAATAGATTTCTAGGCATTGAAGTAGTTATAATGGCTAAAATTGCTCTTTAGGAGGAATTTCCACGAGTAACCACGAGTAACCACGATGAGTATAAAAAAAAAAATCTGATTATCTTTTAAGAACAAATTTGGTTACTCGTGGCCAGTCCCCTCCTGACCTGATAGTTTCTACTGTAAAGTACATTCTTCAAAGACCCTTATGGGTATATGGGCAACGAATCTGCCGCTCAGATTTAGCGATGCTATGCAGCTTTGCTGTGCGTTAGAAGTTGGAACATTTTTGCTGAAAATTCTCCTGCGCATAGCAATCATGACTATTTTATCGTCCATCCCACCCTTATCAAATAGCCAAACTTTGAATAAACACTTCGAACTTACTAGGGATATATTCAGATACAATATATTACCTGCCATTGATTCCTAACGATCACACTTAGTTACCAGAGGAAAATCAATCATTCCGTACCTGGTTATGCTGCGTAATTACTTGAAAACTCTACCGAGTAAAAAGATTGTCAAAACTAATTTTCCCTCCAAAAACACAGGTAAAGGATTATATGGGTATCTTATCTATCTTCTGAAAAACGACCCGGTGTATACAGTGATCTCAACTAGTTACTGTCTCGTAACCGGTGCTAATAAGACAACAGCGCGTAGATTTCGATTCAGACAATCGGCGACAAAATGTGTTGAGACACTTCGCTCAAAACTGGGCTTTTTTACGTTTTATTAACTTCAAAAGGAGGAAATATAGCTTTCCTCCCCTATCCCCTCCGTGCAATGTTGTGCCCTTGTTCTAGCTACCTGTAGAAAACAACAAACACCCCAACTTTGAATGGAGGGGACAGGGGAGGGGTGCAGATTCTTTTGTTCTCCGAAATTACCCTATTTAAGTACAATGTCTCAACAATTTTGTCGCTGATTGTAGGTATTCTCGAGGCTCAACATCAAACTAATTGCAACAGAGTTGTTTTCAAAGCCATTTAACTAAGGGTGGCCTATCTACTAGCAATATACTAAAAATCCGCCAAAATCCGTTCAGTGGAACCTGTCAAAATTAAGTGTTAAACATTTTGAGCTTTTAACAGAGGGTCCCCACGTTAGCTGAAATCATACGTGCAAACAAAAAATGCAAAAAATGTGATTGTTACTTTTATGGAAAAGTGAAGGAAGAAAGAACAACTGTTACCTAGTTTTCGGTGATAAAAACGAAGTGTTTCTTTTTTTCAAAAAGGACAAATATTAAACACGGTTGGCTTTTGCACAGGAAGCCCATGCTCCAGTAGGAACGAGGTTGACCCCAAAACAACGGGAGGCTTTCAGAGTAATAGAGTGAATTATTGACTGTAAAACTACAACAAATTTAGTCCTAAGGCTTTAAAACCGAATAATTGATCATTAGCTTTTAAAATATATCCTTTTAAATTTTTAGCAGATTTCTGTTAGCCGCAAGGGTAAGAAAAATATATATCGGAGCTGGATTTCAGTCAAAAGACTGCAATTTTTGTTCGGTACGTTTTCAAACATCCAGCAAGATAATGCTTTGGGCTTAACGTTGTTTGATCACTCCCTGCAAAAGTCTTCTTGACTATAACGTTTTCAATTTGATCTGTTTTGACTGATCACGATCTTTTTGGATCCGACATTGAGCAAGATTGATCGTACACGGTTTTTGCAGTGGTTTTTTAACCTTTCTTAATTTTGCATTTGATTAACGTACCAACATCATATATCCTCAATTAGTATATACACACTCAGTGATCTTGGTAATTCAAGCAATCTGATTGGTTAGCTATCTCGGACTATGACGTTATATTCACCGCGCTAGGCGGTAAATATAAAGCAGAACAAAATCGCTGTCGTGAACTGGGTGTTTTAGCCAAAGTTTCGTAGTAAAGCCTTTTTGAAAATACACGAATATCCAAGTGCTGATGACTTTCAAGGCAAGAAAAGACTTCATGGTGCCTAAACAGCGTGATTTATTGTGAAATGGTTTACTGTAGCTGACTTTTTTTTTTGCGTTAAGCTATGTTTACCACTACAGAGGAAAACGAGGTCGCTTTGCCAGTGTTTTGTGATTTCGGGATTTTCTCGCAAGACCAATTTTGCCTATCAATAGAAGTTGATTTATGAAGAAAAGAGGAAGGCAAATATTTTCGAAAATTGTACGTGCCAGCAAGTTAACAAGGCAAAGAACTTTGGAGATAAACAACGCTCACCTTGATCGTAGCCGCTGTTGACAGCATTTGCAAGAAGCGACTAAGAAAACTTTCTCATTCACGGTGAGTTGACAGAAACAATTAAAGCTCTACTTTTCCTCTTAGAATTGGGTAGTAATTTAAATTTTCGGCGTTTTCTTTTAAACCGTTGATGCTAAAGCTTACAAAACTCGATACAAAAAGATTAAAAGTATCATTTGCCATGTTTGAAGATACTGTAAAGATCTAACTTTTGCGCATCCACTGTTTACGGCTCCTCGTTCACGCATGAATTCACCTGTCAATCAAAGTAATCGTTTTTTAATGGTTTCCTTTCTGATTCTGTTGAGATCACTTCGTGTGAATATACTAAAACAATTATTCTCCTCAGGCTCAGTTAATATTGTTGAATAATCCCCTCGACTTCGTCTGGGGGATTATTCAACAATATTAACTTCGCCTTCGGCGAATAATTGTTAAATATACATTCAAGTTTCACTTTTTTGAAGCTTTTCATTTTCTTTTTGTTAAAAGTGAATTGGAGAAAAGGAGAGGATAATTTTACTAATTCTTACGATACACAACAATGCAGAGTTTTTGAGCAGGTTAAGCTCCAATGCCTATGAATTTGATAAGAGGGAAATGCGTTTCATTTAAGGAAAAAGTGTTGTTACCTTCGCAAAAAAAAATTATAAAGGTTAACGGAACAGTCATCGCATAAGAACTTTGATTTCAGCTAACGTTTGTTTCAATGGAACGAGATAGTATAATAGGAAAGCTGGTTTTCAAGGGACATATTAACTCCGAGTACCAAAACAGTGCGTATGTAAAAATATCTTGTAGGGGTATATGGAGTAATGGAAATTCCCCATAATTCGTGCAACTCAGTCAAAAGGTTAACATGCAGTAAATTGAAGTGTTACACAACACTCACCCAAAGGGAAATATAGGTTCCGCAAAAGAGGTAAACCATAGAAGGTAAATAAGTCAGGCAAGCCCATTAATGTCGCACAGAAGTCCAGTGCTTTCGCGCCTGCAATTATTTTCAGACGTATAGGATCCAATGATCGTTATAGAAAAAGAGATCTTCATTTGCCAATGGACGAAAATAAACTAGTCAAGGTTCAGTTTTGATCTCACAAAAGAAATGCAAGGAGGGAATACAAACGCCTTTAGACCACAGAGCGATTAATCTACTTATTCATCTTACCAAGAAATGAAGGGCTGCCGCAGAAAATGCAAACTGAACACAAAAATAAACTAAACTAACTCTGAGACTCGCTACAAGAAGAACATATAACAAAGAACGATCACACTGCGCTTGGTTTTCTGGATTTCCCTTACAACAGATTCGGCCAGGTGTAATGAGGAGGGCAGATCGAGCGTTACAATCTACCAAAAACCAGATAGACGGAGTCCCTGGCAGAATATTTTTTACTCAGTAAAGTAGGGAGTCATAATCCTAAAGAAGGTTGCGCATGTGGCGAGAAAAAAAAAAAGGATCCCTGATTTCGATCACACATATTGTGTCCAAGGTTTGAACATAACTACCTCACAAAAATCGATTACAGAAAATGGGAATAGGTTCACTTTGTACTGATGCAAAGCTATCGTCCGTTGCACACATTTAGTAGCATGTATCCTTAATTCAGCATGGATGAAATTTTTGCGACAAACTGTTCACCATCAGGGTTAGCTAACCTGCGACAAACTGTTCACCATCAGTCAGCTACTAATTATAAATTTGCATCCATGTTGCAGAATACGAAAAATTACCAGCCTGTACAACTGCTAAAATAATTACTGCATTTCTGATATTGCGCAAAAAAAACAATTACTAATATTTTTAACCATGTTAACACAGACTGACTAGTAACTTCGCTTTTAAATACGGTCATAGCAAAAAAAATTAAAGCTTGGAAAACAGAATGTAAAGACAGACGAGTGGCTGGGCAACCTGTGCAAAGCCGTCAAGACGAAACACTCACCCACGTGTTTCTCACCAATTCAGTGGGCGTTTTTTAAAACAAAACTACCCAAAATACACTAGCGATGTTGTATCGAAAATTCATGAGAAAAAAAAATACAAATATCAGATGTTTTGTCTGAATTTGGGATCTCCCTGAAATTGCGTTTCCTGTGGTGAAAGTTAAAAATCTTTATTACCAATTTTTCTCATGTTTCACTGAACCGATTTTGGCGGGGCCAAATAACCCCCCAGCCCCCAGTTGTTTCATTCTCGCGTGGGCACTTTTTTTAAGATGGCGACTTGCAAGCGTGCAAAGGCTCCTGGGTTTTCAACACTGGGGACTCGTACTGAGATGGGTCGATTTTGAATGCTATTTGTGGGACCTGGGTACTATCCTTGCTTTAATGGCGCCTTTTTTCAGATTCTTTGTTTCGAGAGCTGCAATTTGGTGTATAATGAGTCTAGTTTGTTAAAAAATATTCGGATAAAAGCAGTATGGTAGGAGACGAAAATGGCGAAGCAAGTTCGCCCCAAGAGTGCTCAAGGTGTAAAGCGATCATAATAAATTTTGAAGTCATACGAAGCTGGCCCATTGTTTTGTTTTGTTTTTTTTGCATTTATTCATGAATATTGCAGCGACGTGAAGAAAAACTCCCGTAGGTCTTTTAGGTTATCTCATCTGGCTTAAAACGATGCTTCCCGCTGGCAGAGTTTAACGGCCTTAAAAGAGAAAGACCGAAAGCAATCCTCGACGCCAATGAAGAAATAAGCAGTCTGAGGAGAAAGCTCGATGAGCAAGCGGCGGAGATTGAAGTTTTGAAGAAAAAACAGCACAAACTCGAAGAACGAAGCCGAAGAAAGAAGCGAAAGGTTAGTATTTTCGTATTAACATTGATAAAGTGGTGGTGTGACTCAATGATCACTTGTTTATAATTGCTTAATTGTTAGTTTATGAAGTGTAAAATATTCAAGTGAACTGAGCAATATTTTTGACACTATCAGACATTTATTTCTATACCCTTATTTGCAAATGATAATAATTTAAGATGATGATGATAATGAAAATATTATTTTTATCATATATAACAAAAGACTACTTTTTTGGTGCAGGTAATTTTTCAAGGTTTTCTGTGACATGTATTTAATGCTAATTCATATAAATTTTTCTCATTTGAAAAGTATTGATTTGCTCATTTATCCTTGAAAACACATGTAGATTGCTGAAATTGATGTTGAAGATCATTCCCTTGGGGAAGCCAAAAAGAAGAAGGACGATAGACGCCCCATTGTCACTAGTGAACTCTGTCTCATCCAGTGAGAAGCTAAACCTGTCAAGAAAACGGTTCTTGATAAGAAGAAGAGAGAAGACCATGTCTGCTCTGAGGCCAATACATGTAAGTGGATCGGCAGTAAAAGGGAAGGTGTCATGTGAGGACGATAGTTCAGTGCTTAATGGTTTCTGGTCAAGTTGATTTGCGCTGCATCAAAACCTGCAATGACTAATTACATCAATAAATCATCTCAATGTATGCATGAGATAATTCCAAAATCGGGTGAGAAGTACGCGTGTGCTGTATGAAGGAGGCCTTATTAGCAAAAGGAAGTACACAAGCATAAGAAACAGTTCAGATGTAGTAAACGAAACTGGGAAGAAGAGGAAGAATGTGAAAACAGAGTTTATGACTGGATGTGAGGTTCCTAAAATTTTACGTTACAAAACTCTCATGGCCTTTATCAGAAGTATTGACATTGTTGAGGTGCTTTCCTTAGAGAACCTAGCTGCCAAGTATTGTGTAGAGGCATTCCCTGGTGTATATAGGCCACTGAAATCATTTTTGCTGAAGCTAACAGACCTTTACCTGGTGATAGATAGCAAAAGCCCTTGTCTTCACTGGTTTAATGGGGAAAAGGGAGTGTTGTATGTAGCTGTTGGGGCAGATGGTGATCCATTTCAAAAGGACAACGCTGCAACTGCCTACCTGGTGAGTCTTCTGAACATCCTGAATAGAGTGCAAAGTTGCCATGACAACCACCTCCTAATGGGTTCAAACTGTGCTGAAGATACCCAACTGATGAAAAACTTTGACAGTGAGCATTTAATGAGGGAAATGGAAGAAATAGGGGGAAAGAAGTTAACAACTGCACAGGGAAACCAGGTGGACTTATTATGGGTCTCTTGCATTGCAGCCTCGTACCCAGGCCAGTTCGCGCTATTCGAGTTACATCCGAGTTATAGCGCGAGGCCTGGCAAAAAATGGCAAAAAGTCTCAGATCTGCGTGAAAAAAGTCCCAGAAATTTCTCCACGAAAATTCTCCGTTTTCTGCGACGATCACGGAATATTTCGGGCATATGAGATGACATGTAATACATCTCTTCCAAGCATCTGTGGACCATTTAATCTGATAGCAACGAAATGTGTTGGGTGTTTTTTTCCCATAAACACTGGCAAGTTAAGCATATTATTTACAGTTTTGTTCGCTACACGAAGCTAGAAAAAAGTTTTTTGGAGCTGGACATGGGACGATTACTGTACACTGTACTTAAGTCTGGTTTCCATATGATCGTCTGGATCGTCCCGATCGTCCCAGTCGTCTCAAAAAATGTTCAGACGATCGGAACGATCATATCGAAACGCTACCCAGACGATCGCAAACGACCCGGACGACTGAGACAACCTCGATCGCTTGGATAGAGTTGAGTTCTATCCGGACGATCGGGACGATCATATATATTTTGAAGCGATCATATGGAAACGCTCCCAGACGACTGAGACGATCGGGACGATCGAAGGCTATCCCAGAAGTCATCACTTTTATTTCAGTAATTGAGAATAAATTCGGCCCGGATGGCGCTGAAACCGAAACAATAATACACAAATGTTCGCAGCGCGTATGGGCGTTATTTGAAATTAAAGAAAGTCCGTGACATCATTAGTTTTCGAAGAGATACTATGTCTTCGGGGAACTCTTCTAGCTTCTCAATGCCGCAAAATCAAGAGAAAAAGCAGATACCAAGGTATGAGGTTCGCTTTACGAATAAAAATCATCCATCTATGTGGCTTGTTTGCAAGACACGCGCAAAAATTATATTGTCTGACCCAGAGACATCGCTGACGAGCCCGCGTCTCTTGCCTTTGAGGCGATCGAGACGATCATATATATGGAAACTACCAATCGCCCAGTCGGCCAGATCGTCTCGAAATATTTTGAAACGACTGGGGCGATCGGGACGATCCGGACCATCATATGGAAAACAGGCTTTACACTAGTTTCAAAGGATTAATTCTCACCGAACAAAATGAGTGTGTATCTCTAAGTTTACAGGGCTTTCTTGTTTGATTGTTGGTAGGAAAAATCACGAGAATCATTTAGAGAACTTTAAACAGTTTCGTTTCGTGGGAAAACCATAAAAATCCCTAGATACATGTTAGGTTTTCAATTATCGTGTACTTGATAAGGCTCATCTTGTTTTGCTGTCAGGTCTCAAGTAAATTATACTGTTGGGGGCTTGTGAAGCTCGCTAGGCTTTAAAACGAGAGGACCAAGACTCTGTTCTTTCTCTTTAAGATAGCAGTTTAATCTTCAACAGCTACTGACAACAACTCTACTAATTTTACTAGCTTACACAGCGAATTAAATAACCAAATTGTAGACTTATTTTGGGTTAGCTGACCGGAAGAGTTTCTGTTGAATATCTTATCGCCTATATTGCAACAGGTTTGCTATAGTTCGATAAGCCTACACAGCCGCATCCAACAAGTACTAAAGAACCAGTTGAATGCTAACAGTGAAACTGCCCAGAAGGACAAAACATACAAAACAGGAACTCGATTGTGAGTAAAACTCAAGGTCAGCTGTACTCCCCCAACAAGCCTACTTCAAAGAACCAAAACTAAGCTTAACAAAAACTTCAAATGGATAATGCTAGACAAAAACTCAAGAACTAACCATGTGGGGAAATACATTGAATCTCTAAGTCTATAAAAGTCTATAAACTGTTTATCACGAAGCTAGCAAAATCTTAAAAATAGCAAAACTGAAAAACAAAACTAAAGGGCAACTACCTCATAACAATACCTATTATTTAAGAGGAATTTTTTAAACCTGCAAGCAACTACTTATTCAGGGGTTTCAAAATGTTTTGAAGTAGATGGCTGACTCTGGAAACGTACGCGGCTGTGACAATCAAGGGCCGCTAGGCCGGTGAAGCTAGGGTGGTGTAGGGTAGCCAGTGACATAAAATCAAGTAGCCAGCTTAATTCTGGCGGTCGCCTGCTTGTTTTGAAACCACTGTTATTGTCTTGCAAAACTTGGTCGGCCAAAAACCGAACAGAATGGGTTGGGGGAAATAACTTCAAGGCCAACTTTAGACCTATTTCCACAGATTTCAGTGCCATTATGGTACCATTGGCTGAGCTCTACATGCCATTTTGCTGTTTGAAAATGCTTTTTGCTCATTAAAATAACCCAGTGCCCTGAACTTGCACCTTTTAACTGTTTGCTCTTAAAGATCATGCAAAACATTATGGTTTGCTATTTTTAAAATAGTACCAAAAACTCATTTTATTATTCTATATATCAAGGCATGTGTTCAAAACAAGGCCCAACTCCGCGCGAGCTCTGCTTGCATTTCGGGTTACGTACTTTCCGATAAGGAAAAGATTTAAAATATAAACAAACAATTGTGTTGGATAAATCTGGCCATGGTTGTGGCTGGTTTAATGAAATCAAAGCTAACAGAATCACAACACATCGATACGTGTAAACCGATTAACCCACTGAATAAAAAATGGGGCGACAAAAATCCTCCACAAGCCACACAACTCTAGCTGAAGCCCCACAAAAGAAGCAAAGCCCGCGTGAAAGCTGGAAAGCGAAAAATTGTTGGACAATTGTAAAACTATGAAGAATAAGAAAAAAAACTTCAAAACTAAACGTGACGCCAACGAAACCGCAGCCCTTGTCTGAACAGTGACATTGAACGTCTGGTACAAATTAGAGAGATTACAATCGATAGAAAAAATTCGGACTTAAAATTGCCAGCCAAGTAGCAGCCCAATGACTGACTTACCCTACCGGCATTAGAACAAAAGTGTTAAAAAAAACCGCCTAACATTAAGACGAGCGAAACGAGAGGTAATGCCAACCAAGTAGCAGCCCAATGACTGACCTACCCAACAGGCATAATAAAAGAAGGAGCTAAGTCACACGAAACGACAACTAATGCCAGCCAAATAGCGGCCCAATGACTGACCCATTCAACAGGCGTAAATTCAGAATGAATAAGATTAGGAACTAACAACTAAAAGGTTAGTTAAAATGGTTTTCTAAGCCCACCAAGTAGCAGCCCAATTGTCTGACCTACTTTCTACACGTGGGTAAATCAATTAATTAGCGTGAAGAACTTCCGACCTCAAATAAACTTTTTAAAGTTTATTTAAAAATGCGTCGGATTTCAAGCGACCAAGAGCACGAATTTGCGCATTAGAATAACCTGCGGCACGCGCCGTCAACGCGAAAGCTATGAGTTTTGTACCGACTACTGTCCAGACCACAGTAAGATCAGCACTGCTGAAGTGCGACATTGAATTGGTGAACAGAAATGGGAGTCTGATCAGCGTGACAAACAAGTGGCCCGGGACGATTTTCCCTGATATTACAATACTGATATAGGGCTGTAACGGGGCAAAATGGGAAAGAGACATCCTTTGCAAGTAAAATGTCAAAAGGTCTGCGACTAGCGTTATGCTTATACTCGGTAATAGTAATCTTTGCCCCGTGCAGTTGGCCTTGACGAAACAAAAATGTTAAATTACTGTACTGAACGACAGTAGGCGCAAATCGTGTGCTCTTGGAGGCCAGTTCACCTATGCGAAAGAGACCGTAAAATGCGACAAGAAACATCGCCGAAAAAAGTAAACTCTGAAATGCCGAAGAGTTAGAAAAGGGAAGAGAGCGAATCAGGTGGTGCAATATGGGCCTTGTAATTGGCAGACGAATGTCCGACGGCTGTTGACGGCTCAAAGCTGTCAACAGCTTGTCAATTAGAAAAGATTTGGTAGGGTCATTAAAACCTTTGAGCTTATGTACATAGGAAAAGGCAGAAAGATATGATTTGATCGTGGAACAGGCCAATTGACGAAACGAGAGGTAAGAAATAAAACGAGGGATACAAATAGGGGTCAAGGTAAAGGAGGATTGGTTGAACCGTACAAGTGAGGATAGAATTGGCGGAAAACGACCCACGCACGCTGATACAGCCGCCCCGAGCTAGCCTGTTCCAGGCTCTCAGATAGTGGGGGAAGACGCGAAAGAAAAAGGCACGAAAAGTTTCCTCTCGTTTTATTTTCGTGTTTGATTTTCTCAATTCAGCGGACCCGACTATCTCGGAACCTTTAAAAGGCTACCGCGAGCTGGCTGTGAGAGTTGAATTTAGTAGACCTGTCAAGTTAGCACCCAACTCTTCGGCAATAGGTTCTCGGGGATGGGGGTCGGGAAATGGTCGGCGCAAAAATACCTGTTTCACTGAAAACAAAACTCTTCTGCTAAATCTGTACGTTCTACGTCAGACAGTGCTCTGTGCAACACAAGGTAAGTTGCAGCTGAGGCGTCCCTTTGTCGCCAAGCCATCAGCAAGTTGTATGCTTTTTCAGAAAATTCATCACCGCGATAGTCATGTTCCGTTATCTGTGCTTCATCGAACTGTAGCAGACGACCAAGGTTTTTCCACTTTAGACTGATTTTTTGTGACAGACGTTGTAGTTCATATAGTGTTGGACTGCCCCCTTTGATTTCTGCGAAAAGAAAAAAGATCGAGATACTAAGCGATCGCTCCCTCCATCTTCATACCGACGGAATAAGGCATGCACACGTAACATGGTCTCTGTGTTTTATGGCCCATACCCAGGAGGGGGGTGGGGGAGGGGGGGGGGGGGGGGGACACGACTAAGCGAAACTTCGTATACTTATGATCCACCGATTTATGACATCACATCCGGTTGCAAAGATGCTACTCTGTTTTTGCGCGAAGCACAAAGATGGACGCCCGATGCTATTTGGTTTCCTCGCTATATTTTCACCCAAAGGCAAAGGGAATTATGTATCTTGAATGCCGAGAATGTTGAGAAGGTATATAGCCGGCCTTTCAAGCAAATGTCATGACCAAACAAAGAAGATTTTGTATTATTTTAATGATAAATATTATGCAGCTGCGGGGAATGTCATGGCGAGTCTTGCGATGTTACAAAACGAGTGTCGTTAAAGTTTTGCTGCTTTTGCGGCTTCTGATTAACCGAAGTCATCAATCAAAATTGCCTATCCTGAGAGGAATAGAATGAGAAAAACGCCAATGGCTGCAGTTTAAAGTGTACACTGCTGGAAGGCTTTATCACTCCACATAAAGTTGCAGAAACTTCCACTCAACTGCATGGTTTTGAGAAATGTTATGGCGAGTCTTTCGCTGTTTCTAATCGAGCGTCACTCAAGATTTTGGCTTTTGCGGCTTCTGATTCATCGAAGTCATCAATCAAAATTGCCTATCCTGAGCGGAATGGAATGGGGAAAACGGCGATGGTCACAGTTTAAAGTGTCAACTGCTGGAAGGCTTTATCACTCAACGTAAAGTTGCTGCAAGCTCTACTCAACTGTTGTGTTTGACCAATGTCACAGCGAATCTTTCGCCGTTTCAAAACGACTGTCCGCTCAAGATGTTGGCTGTTGTAGCTTCTGATTTACCGAAATTGTCAAACAAAATAGCCTATCCTGACCGGAATAGAATGGAGAAAAAGCTGGTGGTCACAATTTAAAGTGTTAAGTGTTGGAAGGGTTTATCACTCGACGTAAAGTTGCTCAAAGCTCTTCTCAACTGTACGGTTTGAGCAATGTAACGGCGAGTCTTTCTCTGTGTCTAATCGAGCGTCACTCGATATTTTGACTTTTGCAGCTTCTGATTCACCGAAGTCATCAAACAAAATAGCCTATTCTGATCGTGAGCGAAATATGTAGAATGGAGAAAAATCGTGTGGTCACATTTCAAAGTGTTTACAGCTGGAAGGCTTTATCACTCGACGTAAAGTTGCTGCAAGGGCTCTTCAGCTGTTCGAAGACCCTCTGGCATGATGTCGCATAAGGTTAGTAGCTTTGCTCATCTAGGATTTTTGTGGCTGCTACTCGTAGTAGTAGCGCACTATGTTGGCACTTTGTAAGTAAGAGTGAGTGTAAGTAGTCCTTACCTTCGGAAAGTGCTCGGGATTTTGACGGACACTGCCGACACCGATGCTTGTTGTTGTCATCGTCGACTATCGTGGTGAACAGAAAGCTTCCTTCGAGAAGCACTTGTTTCCCTTTTGGGAACGAACTGAGAATTTCTTACGAGACACAAATGAGTTCAACATTGATTCTCTAATGGAAACGAAAAAATTTCTGCTGTGTTTCGAACTGCTCATGTCTTTCACGGTCGGCAGTTATCGTCGACGCGAAGGTGAGCGATCAACAGCGACGGTGTTGCGCGCCTTGTCGAAATATCATCGGTTGTAATTGAAGTAGTTTTACTTGCCATATGCTCCTTGGGTTTTGCCTTCCTTCTGTCTTGTTGGGTGCATTTCAAAGTGAGATCTCTCTCTTTCTGATAATGATTCTGTGCTATTTGGCAACTGCAACCAGGTACAGCTCTCAATTTACGTTTCAAGTGTTTTTCCCCAAAGCGGTTTTCGGCTTTTCGTTTTCCGCCGAACCGAAGTGGTATTTATTGCTATGTTACACACTCTTATGGTTCAAAAGCCATTGTTTGGGAATTCTCCAGTCCGTTGACCTTTTAAATATGATGCAACTCATGCACATTTTGAGCAGATTCAATTAGAATAGGACACCCATTTTTCGTTGTAGTTGTTTACAACATTATCTTACAGTGTCTAGATCCCCGGCAGCCGTTCGTGGGACAGGAACGCGTGACGAACCCCTAAGAACGTCTGCGTGGGAGGCTAGGTATCTAGTTTTTTGAAAACTGTTTCTAGCCTCCCACGCAGACGTTCTTAGGGGTTCGTCACGCGTTCCTGCCCCACGAACTTCTGCTGACTTGACCGGAAAAAAACGTAAACCAGTCACAGTAGACTTCCAGATCTGGGAAGTGCACTTTAAACCTTGAGAAATTTTGCGCTTGACTTTATAGCTCCAGAAGAGATCAGAAAGGTCTCATGAAAGGTGAAGACCTTACAGTTTTAGGACAAACTACTCATTTAACTCACAAACGTTCGTACTAGTGGCTACCCTCACAATCTCATTGAAAACAATTACCTCGGAGGTTAAATTTGCTGAACGGAAGTCGGCTTTACTACAAAACAATAACGTGTGAAAAAAAATTCTGCCTCTTTTTAAGTCTTACAAGATATATCCCCGCCGTTGCATCGCCCAAAGAACAACTTTATGAGCAAATGACATCTTGTCCAGCCTTTACAGAGAGAAGTATACAAAAACCCAACGCTTATCTCCTAGATTCCCGTCCGGAGCAAAACTCTTTGGTAACGTATAATACTCTACAGAGCTTGTACGTAGGTGTTTGGCTTGTCAACACTTTGACTTCAACAGCGCCGATTGGATCTCCCACAATCTGCATGTGATCTCCGGCTGATATTTGCGAACAATGGGAAAGGAATTTATCTTTCGGTTCAGCAGACGTTCGTGGGACAGGAACGCGTGACGAACCCCTAAGAACGTTTGCCTGGGAGGTTACTAGATACCCGGCAGTCAGAAATTTTGACCAATCTTTTTTTCTCGAAATAGCTCGATTAATTCCCCTTAAAACACAAGATATTTGTTTAGAAATCTCAAGCGATTGTGAATATTGCCTTGGTTTAAAAGTAGAAGCGAGTGTCGTGCGTGGGCATAGAGTGAAATCTCAATGTTTTCGACGCTTGAAAAATGTTCAAGTTCAGACACTGAGTCAATTCCCGTATCCACAGAAGTTATCAACAAGACCCCACCAGAGTAGTTAGCTAGTGTTTGTTCAGAAATGCCAAGCGATTCTAAACAAAGGGTTCGTATTGTTGTGGACAAATTATTCTCTGAGCTTGCATTAAGCATATTCTTTACATTGTAAAATCTTGACTCACGGGTACGGATTTCAAAATACTAGATGCCCGGCAGTCGGAAATTCACGTCCAATTTCTGCAATTTGCACGAAATATCTCATTTAATTTGTGTTACATATAATAACACCAGGAAGTTGTTTAGAAAACTCAAGCGATTTCAAACACTCCTTTGGCCTTGAAGAAGAGGCAACTGTCGAGCCTGGGCATAGAGTGAAATCTTTTTGTTTCGACACTGTAGGCTACACCGGAAGTTGAAGGGCACTCTTCTGCCGAGTCGACAAATGTATAGTCCAGTCAATCTAGGCATTTTCGAGGCTCAACATCAAACTAATTGCAACAGAATTATTTTCAACGCCATTTAAGGAAGGGTAGCCTATCTAGAAACATATTAAAAATCCGCCAAAATCCGTTCGGTGGAACATGTCAAAATTAAGGGTTAAACATCTTGATCTTTTAACACAGGGATCCCACGCTAGTTGAAATTATTCGTTCAAACAAAAAATGCACAAAATGTGTTTGTTACCTTTATGAAAGAGTGACAGAAGAACGAATAACTGCTACCTAGTTTTCGGTGATAAAAAGGAAGTGTTTCCTTTTTTCAAAGAAGATAAATATCAAACACGTTTGGCTTTTGCACAGGATACTCATGCTCCACTCAAGGAACCCCAAAATAACAGGAGGGTCACAGAGTGGCAGAGTGAGATTTTAGCTGTAAAACTACAAGAAATAAGGCTTTAAATCTGAAAAAATGAAAGCCGCTACTTAATCATTAGTTTTTAAAATATATCCTTTTTATCATGTTTCTGTTAGCCGCAAGGGTAAGAAAAATATATATATCTAGTTGGGTTTAGTTTAAAGAACGTTACAGCCAAAGTAGAACTGACTCCCCTCAATCATTGTTCAGTTTCTTTCAAAGAAGTCAACGTAAAAACTAAGAGCGCAGCCATTGCTTTTTTTTGTTTTCTCCTCGCTCTTTCCATTTTCCCTTTCCTTGTTCTTTTCTAGGAGGATTTTCGGGAGCCTCAGCGCTCCGGAAGTTAAAAAATTCGTACCGTCTGGTTGCTATGAAGTGACGTAATCATCCCGTTGAGTATCCATCACCGTAACACTTTTGCGGTCAACTACCGCAGCGCTCGTAAAGTACTTTAATTAAAACCGTGTTCAAAACCCTGTAGGAAGTCTGTTTATTTTTGAGTCGATTAATGCACTGCTGACTTCCACGAGGTCAACTTTTGCATAAATTATCAAACATTATGTTAAGCGGGAAATCTACCTATGGTTCGCGGGAGAAGCAACTTCTATAGCGGCGCAAGACAAATGTTTCGAGAGTCGAGGATGTGCTCACAAACTATTCACTATGCGACGAAAGGAGATATCACTGGCATGATACCTGCATGTAATGGTAATTTTTATCAATCCAGGTCGCGCCGTGTTCGCTCGAGAACGCTGTGACAACTTCGTTTGGCGCGCTTCTCAATACTTCCAAAACATGTTGTAATCGGTAAGTAGACTTAAGCACTTAGTATCGCCAAGCCATTCGAATCAGTGTATACCCAATTCTTTGTCTGAAGATTCGCGCAAACACATATACCAAGTACATCTGGATGGAAGAGGAAATTGTCTCCCTAAACGCAGCCAGGTTATATTTTGAAGGATGGCGGCACAATTCAACGCGTCTTCCAGGTCAGCCCTAATTTATAGTTCGTAAGAGTATAAATTGCGATCTCCCTATTTTCGCTTAAGCTTTCTTTGATAAAACTTCAGTAGAAACAAAACAACGCAGACATGACATTCTCCTGCATGAGACACAATCGGCTGAAGGAAATATCTGTTTACAAGTCGGGTAAATTATCCATTCTTGCGCACCGCAAAATCAGCTAAAATCAGTCGCTGGAAACCTGGCATATTATTAAGCCTGAGCGCTTCTAAGAATAACACGTTTAGAACTTTGACGGGTAGAAGAAAAAGGCAGTTGTTCTATATCCTTTCTGGTTCATCCAGGTAGAAGTCGTGGGATATTATTATGCCTGAGCGCTTCTAGGATATATAACACGTTTAGCATTTCAACCCGTAGCCGTAAAAAACAATTAGGTATATCCTTTCTGGTTCACCCAGGTAGAAGTCCTGGCATGATATCATTATGCCTGAGCGCTTCTAGGATATATAACACGTTTAGCATTTCAACCCGTAGCCGTTAAAAAAAATTTAGGCAGTTGTTCTATATCCTTTCTGGTTCATCCAGGTAGAAGTCCTGGCATGTTATTATTATGCCTGAGCGCTTCTAGGATATATACAGGGTCGTAACCAGGTATATGGGATCAGGGATCACAGTCCCGGGATCGGGATCATAGACCCGGGATCCCGGGTCACAAGTCATGGGATCAGGATCAGCCATTTTTTGTGTGTGTCTTTGAGGGATCAGAGATCGAGCTTTTCAGATACTTCATTATTAATGACAAACTAGAATACTTCGTTCAGCAAGGAAAAAGACCTCTCTTCAGGTCTATTGAAAAAGCTTAAACCTCGCTTTATAATATTTTTGCGCTTTCGTCATGCAATCAGCAGTTTTAAAGTTTACCTTACTCATATTTCATAGTTGACCGTCCAGCGGTTTTACTGAAAACAAGGGGTGCTCAGTCACGCAGGCTCATAAAACCTGGTCATATATTACATTTACTCGCGCATTTGCGGTGTCCGCTGTGTCGGACTCTCGAAGAAGAGCGAGATGGGCAAGTCAAGGAAAAGAAGTCGAGAACGACGGTATGAAAATCTAACTACTATTTTGCAATTTTTACCACACTCTTGCCATATTTTTCTGTTCAGATCATGGTTATAAAATGCTGCGCGCAAATTGAAGGCCACTGTTGTTTATATTTCCAGATCACGTTCCTATTCCTGGTCGCCAGCGAGAGAACAGAGAGAACGGTCACAGTGATCAGCGAGCCGAACGCGATCTTCAAGCCGGTCAGTTAAGTGTTCTACTAATTCCTCTATTCAGCTTGATAAATTAATCGACATTAGATTCTCATAGAAACACTGTAATTTCTCACGCGGTTATGGCTTCAAAAACCGTGACAAGGTCTTCACTATTGCAATGCGCAACTGTGTCAGAAGGAGTAAATAGAGTACTAGAGAACAATGCATCAGATACATTGCCCTTGACAGATCTTAAAGGACATTTTTATTTACGAAGATCTCGGAAATCTCAGTCGAAAAGATCTCGTTCGCCGAATCGTCATCACAGACATGAAATGCAGACCAAGGTAAAGCTAATTCGTTATTTGTAAATCTGATACCCTGTGTTATATGATGAGCTGATCGGTGCATGTAAAAGTCACGCAGGCGAGTACATTACCACGTTGTCACTAAAGTGTCAGCAAGTATATCACTGAGTACTATCGCAGATATCAAGCAAGCGAATAAGCGAAAATATTGTGGGCAGTGGGAGAAATAAAACGCTAAATGCACATCCTCGACCTTTAGATCAGTGTTTAGATACTGTTCATCCTAGTAACCAAAGTATTTTAAACGTGCTTTACTTCTGTCCAGTATTTTCGAAGCCCTTGACCATCACTTTCATGCTAACAATCTATACCATGCTGCAGGAAGGCCACATTGACGATATGACAGCCAAATGGCTATCCCTATCGCCTAATCCTCCGCGTATCCCTATTTTCTACACACTTACAAAGATTCACGAAACCGACGCCTGTCGGTAGACCTATAATATCAGGGTGCGATAGCCCCACGGAGCGAATATCTGCATTTATAGATGGACTCATTCAGCCAATAGCACAGAAACAACACTCGTATCTAAAAGATACGACAGACTTCATGAATTTTATTGAGAGCACAAAATTGCCTAAAAATACAGCCCTAGTGTCTATGGACGTTACTAGTCTCTACACCAACATACCACACGAAGAGGGCGTAACCAGCGTATGTCACGCATACGAAGATTTTTATGGGGACAAAGCCCCTATACCCACCAAGTACCTTAGAGAAATGCTCTACCTTATATTAACAGAAAACTCGTTTCAATTCTGCGGTAGCAACTACCTACAGACCTATGGAACAGCTATGGGGACAAAGATGGCCGCCGCTTTTGCAAACATCTTCATGGCCAGAATAGAAAGACAAATACTGAGTCAGAGTTGCATCAAACCGCTTTTTTGGAAAAGGTATATTGACGATGTGTTTTCGCTATGGAACACAAGTTTAGACAAAATAGAGAGTTTTGTGAAAAAGGCAAATAACTTTCACTCTACGATAAAATTCACGGCTGTGATGTCAGAAACAGAGATCACGTTCTTGGACACAAAAGTGTACAAAGGAGTAAGATTCGACAAGGAATCAATCCTAGACGTGCAAACACGTTACAAACCAACAGAAACATTCCAGTACACGAACTTCTACTCGTGTCACCCACCAGGCGTGAAGAAAGGCTTCATCAAAGGGGAAGCGCTCAGCCTTCTAAGGACTAATTTCTCGCAGATCACATTTGAGAGGAATAGCAGAAATTTTCACAACCGCCTGTTAGAAAGAGGCTACCCTGCCGCTATTTTAAGAAAGTACCTCTCTGAGGTAAAATTTGCCGACAGGAAAACAGCCCTACAACAGAGAAACAAATCCGCACGCAAAAAACTTCTACCTTTTCTTACACAATATCACCCGGCCTTACCTAGCCTGAAGAAAATACTTATGGGGAAGTGGCACCTTATACAAAACCAGCAACGACTAAGAGAAATCTTTAAAGAGCCTCCCCTCATATCTTATCGCAAGGGAAAATCTCTTAAGGACCTACTAGTTAGAGGGAAGCTCTGAAGGTCATACTATACTTCCAATACGATTTAGTGCAGGAGTCGTGTGATGCCCGTCGCTTATTTTTAACCTTCTTCATAACTGAAAATTCAATGGTATAAGTGTCGTGCCTTATATAGATTCTTTTGCCGTATATTTAGATTCAGTCCTTTTATTCATTTCTTACGTGAAGTTAACTTGAAGCCGTCGAAACGTAGAGATTTAGTTTTTTTATTTAAGGTGATTCCCTAGTAAAAGAACCTAACATAGAATGTAGATGAAACTTGGTACACTGATGTAACAAGTCAAGAAGATGATAAAAAAGTAATAAAAGATGGGGGTCACCGCTCTCGTTTTGACGTCACAATGCTGAGAAATACGGCTATTTTGGACCCTTTGTCAAAAACCGCGCGCAGCCCAAAACTAGACAAAAACGAGAGATTTTTTCGATGATGCATGTGGTATCGTACAGAATTTGACTTTATTGTATTGTTTATCCACTTACTTACCAGAAAAATACCTTTTAATGCTCCTGTTTTTATTTTACGCTCCAAAGTAGAATTGAATTGGACACGCGCTATTCGACCCGTGATAGCTCAATCCGTACAATTTAGTAAAATTACCAAAAAACTGAACATAGATTTGTGCCAATTTTTTTCTCATGGAAAGGAAGCACTGTCCTTATTAAAATCATGAAATAAAAAATGGGGGTCACCGTACTCGTTTTTGCGGTAGAGCTGCAGAAAGTGCGCACCAAATGCATTTTCTCCGAGTTTTGAGAGAGGACTGGGGCGAGTTTCAAAATAGAATGTATGTGAAAGGGGAAAGAAAGTATTAAAAAATCTGTTTTTACAGAATTTACATCGAGATATCACATTTAGGATACAATGTGATAAAGAAAGCGTTTAAATAAAAATCAAAGTGAGTAAGCACAAGTTAAACATCCACTATCGAGGTTCTCCGTGAGGAAGTCGAACTCAGCAACACGCGTACTGCCTACGTTATGCACATTCCCAACACATTGAGTCTCACCTCGGCAAGAAACAACCGCAAGCAAAAATTCCAATAGCGTTTCTCTTCAGTCAACTTCATTTTAATAATGTTACTTCACATGCTCTTTTTTACAGCGGCCATCTTGTTGTGCGCAGTAAGAGATGCGCAGTGCAATTTCTATTGTTGTGGCGCAATACGCTTTCCTCACATAGAAATGTTTTCATTTTTACGCAGAGAATGCATAAATCTACAAAAAGGCTGTTTACGAAAGAAAATGTATTTAAACTCCACTTTTAAAGGGTGTATTTTTGTGTTAAAACATTTCGACCAATCACAAGAGTTGCAAACAATGGCCAAGAAATGTTCACAATTTTACATGATCCGCACATACGATTTCTGTGTTACTTAGACTCAGACGAGATTTTGTTTTAAGGAAGTTGGATAGAAAAAAAGGGATTAATATACATGCTGCATTGCGAAGATTTCGTAAAATTTGATGTTTAAACCAATCAGAACCTTAGTAGACACAATAGTAAAGTTAGCACCTTTTTTGCATTCCGACGTGTTCACTGCGTTTTGGTCCTTTCCGTCTTATCGGGACCATTACTTAATTGTCGTCTATATCTCGTCTACTTTTATCGCACTGTTTTATAGAGACATGTTTTCTATTGCTCATAGCATCATACGAGTTTTACATTTCTCAACCAAGAAAGTTTTGAAAAAGTCAGCTAATCAGGTATTGTGTAATGGACCGAGCATTTTTCAGAAGCAAGCAGAGAATTCAAATAATTCCTTAATTCCTTACATCATGGAAGACAAGATGAGAACGTTTTTAATGAATGATAATCGACGTCGGGGAAACATAACTTGATCACATCTCTCTACGGGATCATAAAATTTACGTGGGATCAGGGATCAAATTTTGCTACATTTTGGGATCAGGGATCAAAATTTGGAGCTAAAAATTGGGATCAGCGATGAAAAAATATACCTGGTTACGACCCTGATATATAACACGTTTAGCATTTCAACCTGTAGCCGTAAAAAACAATTAGGTAGTTGTTCTATATCCTTTCTGGTTCACCCAGGTAGAAGTCCTGGCATGATATCATTATGCCTGAGCGCTTCTAGGATATATAACACGTTTAGCATTTCGACCCGTAGCCGTAAAAAAAAATTTAGGCAGTTGTTCTATATCCTTTCTGGTTCATCCAGGTAGAAGTCCTGGCATGATATCATTATGCCTGAGCGCTTCTAGGATATATAACACGTTTAGCATTTCAACCCGTAGCCGTTAAAAAAAATTTAGGCAGTTGTTCTATATCCTTTCTGGTTCATCCAGGTAGAAGTCCTGGCATATTATTATGCCTGAGCGCTTCTAGGATATATAACACGTTTAGCATTTCAACCCGTAGCCGTAAAAAACAATTAGGTAGTTGTTCTATATCCTTTCTGGTTCACCCAGGTAGAAGTCCTGGCATGATATCATTATGCCTGAGCGCTTCTAGGATATATAACACGTTTAGCATTTCGACCCGTAGCCGTAAAAAAAAATTTAGGCAGTTGTTCTATATCCTTTCTGGTTCATCCAGGTAGAAGTCCTGGCATGATATCATTATGCCTGAGCGCTTCTAGGATATATAACACGTTTAGCATTTCGACCCGTAGCCGTAAAAACAAATTTAGGCAGTTGTTCTATATCCTTTCTGGTTCATCCAGGTAGAAGTCCTGGCATGATATCATTATGCCTGAGCGCTTCTAGGATATATAACACGTTTAGCATTTCAACCCGTAGCCGTTAAAAAAAATTTAGGCAGTTGTTCTATATCCTTTCTGGTTCATCCAGGTAGAAGTCCTGGCATATTATTATGCCTGAGCGCTTCTAGGATATATAACACGTTTAGCATTTCAACCCGTAGCCGTAAAAAACAGTTAGGTAGTTGTTCTATATCCTTTCTGGTTCACCCAGGTAGAAGTCCTGGCATGATATCATTATGCCTGAGCGCTTCTAGGATATATAACACGTTTAGCATTTCGACCCGTAGCCGTAAAAACAAATTTAGGCAGTTGTTCTATATCCTTTCTGGTTCATCCAGGTAGAAGTCCTGGCATGATATCATTATGCCTGAGCGCTTCTAGGATATATAACACGTTTAGCATTTCAACCCGTAGCCGTTAAAAAAAATTTAGGCAGTTGTTCTATATCCTTTCTGGTTCATCCAGGTAGAAGTCCTGGCATATTATTATGCCTGAGCGCTTCTAGGATATATAACACGTTTAGCATTTTAACCCGTAGCCGTAAAAAACAATTAGGTAGTTGTTCTATATCCTTTCTGGTTCACCCAGGTAGAAGTCCTGGCATGATATCATTATGCCTGAGCGCTTCTAGGATATATAACACGTTTAGCATTTCGACCCGTAGCCGTAAAAACAAATTTAGGCAGTTGTTCTATATCCTTTCTGGTTCATCCAGGTAGAAGTCCTGGCATGATATCATTATGCCTGAGCGCTTCTAGGATATATAACACGTTTAGCATTTCAACCCGTAGCCGTAAAAAACAATTAGGCAGTTGTTCTATATCCTTTCTGGTTCATCCAGGTAGAAGTCCTGGCATGATATCATTATGCCTGAGCGCTTCTAGGATATATAACACGTTTAGCATTTCAACCCGTAGCCGTTAAAAAAAATTTAGGCAGTTGTTCTATATCCTTTCTGGTTCATCCAGGTAGAAGTCCTGGCATATTATTATGCCTGAGCGCTTCTAGGATATATAACACGTTTAGCATTTTAACCCGTAGCCGTAAAAAACAATTAGGTAGTTGTTCTATATCCTTTCTGGTTCACCCAGGTAGAAGTCCTGGCATGATATCATTATGCTTGAGCGCTTCTAGGATATATAACACGTTTAGCATTTCGACCCGTAGCCGTAAAAAAAAATTTAGGCAGTTGTTCTATATCCTTTCTGGTTCATCCAGGTAGAAGTCCTGGCATGATATCATTATGCCTGAGCGCTTCTAGGATATATAACACGTTTAGCATTTCAACCCGTAGCCGTTAAAAAAAATTTAGGCAGTTGTTCTATATCCTTTCTGGTTCATCCAGGTAGAAGTCCTGGCATATTATTATGCCTGAGCGCTTCTAGGATATATAACACGTTTAGCATTTCAACCCGTAGCCGTAAAAAACAATTAGGTAGTTGTTCTATATCCTTTCTGGTTCACCCAGGTAGAAGTCCTGGCATGATATCATTATGCCTGAGCGCTTCTAGGATATATAACACGTTTAGCATTTCGACCCGTAGCCGTAAAAACAAATTTAGGCAGTTGTTCTATATCCTTTCTGATTCATCCAGGTAGAAGTCCTGGCATGATATCATTATGCCTGAGCGCTTCTAGGATATATAACACGTTTATCATTTCGATCCGTAGCCGTAAAAAACAATTAGGCAGTTGTTCTATATCCTTTCTGGTTCATCCAGGTAGAAGTCCTGGTATGATATCATTATGCCTGAGCGCTTCTAGGATATATAACACGTTTAGCATTTCGACCCGTAGCCGTAAAAACAAATTTAGGCAGTTGTTCTATATCCTTTCTGGTTCATCCAGGTAGAAGTCCTGGCATGATATCATTATGCCTGAGCGCTTCTAGGATATATAACACGTTTAGCATTTCAACCCGTAGCCGTAAAAAACAATTAGGCAGTTGTTCTATATCCTTTCTGGTTCATCCAGGTAGAAGTCCTGGCATGATATCATTATGCCTGAGCGCTTCTAGGATATATAACACGTTTAGCATTTCGACCCGTAGCCGTAAAAAAAAATTAGGCAGTTGTTCTATATCCTTTCTGGTTCATCCAGGTAGAAGTCCTGGCATATTATTATGCCGGAGCGCTTCTAGGATATATAACACGTTTAGCATTTCAACCCGTAGCCGTAAAAAACAATTAGGTAGTTGTTCTATATCCTTTCTGGTTCATCCAGGTAGAAGTCCTGGCATGATATCATTATGCCTGAGCGCTTCTAGGATATATAACACGTTTAGCATTTCAACCCGTAGTCGTAAAAAAAAATTTAGGCAGTTGTTCTATATCCTTTCTGGTTCATCCAGGTAGAAGTCCTGGCATGTTATTATTATGCCTGAGCGCTTCTAGGATATATAACACGTTTAACATTTCAACCCGTAAACGTAAAAAAAAATTAGGTAGTTGTTCTATATCCTTTCTGGTTCATCCAGGTAGAAGTCCTGGCATATTATTATGCCTGAGCGCTTCTGGGATATATAGTAACAGTTTGACCCGTAGAAAAACCAAACTCAGCCGTTCATTTTGTAGGAGATATTTAAGCGTTTTTGTCTGTGTTAGCAATGTGATCGACTTTATACGCAGACCTTAATAATATGTTTTTTTCTTTGACGGCACTGAATAATTTTAGCCGAAACTTGAGCCGTACATTTGTTTAATGCCGCGCTTTAATTAAATTTCTCGCCCTAGAATGATGACATGATGGCGCGAAAATTGACGCCTCTATCGTATTAGACGCGAAATATGATCAGAGATAAATGGAATAGTGAATGTCACAAGCTTCTGAGTATCCAGCTGAGATAGGGGACTTTTAGTCCCCTATCTCAGCTTGATAAACAAATTTTTTTTGGTTGCTAAGACGGTGCGGCTCGTTATGTTTTGCCCTTGGCTTTTGGTATTTTTCTCGTCATAAGACAGCAATTTCCGTTCAGTACGTTTCCAAAAATCAGCAAGATAATGCCTTAGCTTGCCTTAGCCTCTATACATTAATTTTCGTTAACGCACCGACATCCTCTAATATACAAGTTTCACTTTTTTGAAGCTTTCAGTTTTCTTCTTGTTAAAAGTGAATTGGAGAGGAGGGAAGGATAGTTTAACTAATTCACTGTGCAGAGTTTTTGAGCAGGTTAAGCTCCAATGCCTATGTGATTTGATAAGACGGAAATGCGGTTTCATTTAAGGAAAAGTGTTGTTACCTTCGCAAAAAAAATTGTAGAGGTTAACCATTCATCACGGAACATTCATCGCGTAAGAACTTTGGTTTTAGCAAACGTTTGTTTTAAGAAAAAAAAATAGTGTAATTGAGAAGCAGGCTTTTAAGGGAAAGATTAACTGTGGATAGCCACAACAATGCATATGTAAAAGAGTCTATGGAGTCATGGAAATTCCCCACGCAGAGCGTAATTCATGCATTTCAACAGAAGATTAGCATATAGTTAGTTGAAGTGTTAGACAACGCTCCTCCGAATAATGAAAAAGAGGTGAGCCATCAGAAGCTACAAGGATATTCCGAGTTACGAGAGCCAATCAGAACGCGCGAAAATTTGCTATCCACTGATTTGGTGAATACTGATGCAGGATATTCCAAGATTGAGCAGTCAATCAGAGCGCGCGAAAAACACTATCCACTGTTTTAGTAAATATACTAAAAAAAGTTACCAGCGTTTAAAACTGCTAAAATACTTGCTGCATTTCTGAAACTGCGTAAAAAAGTCAATTATTAATATTTTTAACCATGATAACACAGACTGACTAATAATTTCCCTTTTAAATACCGTCATAGAAAAAAACACCCACGCTTGCAAAACAGCATGTGAAGACAGACGAGTGGCTGGGTAACCTGTGTAAAGCCGTCAAGACGAAACAACGACCCAGGTGTTTCTCGCACACTTAGTCGGCGTTTTTAAAAAAACAAAACTACCCAAAAACATTACCCATGTTCACGTATGGAAAATTCTTGTGAAAAAAAACAACAACAACAACACAATTATCAGATAATTTGTCTGAATTTTTTATCTTCCTGAATGGTGAAAGTTGAAAATCTTTATTGCCAAGTTTTCTAATGTTTCACTGAACCGATTTTGGCGGATTTTTAGTATGCTGTTAAATAGCAATCCAAAAATTGAATGGCGTTGAAAAAAATTCTGTTGCAATTAGTTTGATGCTAAACCACAATTTCACTGGACTATAACTGAGAGGAACATTTCTAGAGGATATCTGGTAAGGCTATAGAATCTTTATAATTTTACATGGAAAACTGTTATCCTGAGGGCTTGTACATGTTGTTGTTCAGTTAACAAAAGGAATGCAGCCTGTCCAATTTTCATTCTACTTTGCAGTATTAGCCACATGTACTCATCATCTCATCGACTACCTATTTTTGTTTTAGTGCACGTAAGTGAATTACAGGGAGCCTTGAGTAAAGAAATATTAGTTTCATTCAATGTTAGAACGTGAGCTTGAGTTAAGAGAATTAGATAATTTTTGCGGCTTACTGCCTCGTAGAGGCTGTAGGATTGTGTAGGCCACAATGTTATCGCGTTGAGCGATTAAATGAGTGTAACAAAAGAACCCGAGCCGAATAACTATTCCGATCCCCGATCTTAGCTCCCTTTCGTTTCGGAGCATCGTCGGTTTTTCAACGTTTGTCGAAGATAGCTTCGAATGGCCTCGAATGTTTCTCGGAATTAACACGTGGTCACAAGAGAAATTTTCGATTTGCCATGTGCTCTCAAGTTTGTCGCTGTCGCCAGTGGACGGTGAGTTCTTCATTCATAATGAGGTTAAACTATTTAGGTGTAAGAATCAAGCGCAGCTGTCTTCGCATTTATGAAGAACTTGTTAGCAGAGAATTCAGTTTCCAGTTTTCCAGCAAATGTTTAACTCCATCGAAGCGCGATCGAGTATTTAGTGTAGCTGCACATCTTTGCCTTTTGGCGATTGCAAAACCTTTAGTCCTTCTGGCAGCGAATGGTCCGCGGATCGGCGGATTTGGCCTTAAAAAGCTCACGGATAGTGGATTTCGGCGATAAATAGAGCGGATTCACGGATTTGAAAAATACCGTGGATCGCGGGTTAGCTGAAAGTTTTGGCCCGGTTTGCGGATTCTGTCAGTCTAGAAGTTCGGATTGTGGATCGGATCATCAATTTTCGGTCGGCCTTGGTTAATGTGCTGGTGTTTTGTCGGCTAACGTTCCACTTCCGAGGATTCCGGAAGAGACTTTCTCGTGCCCCGACGCATATACATGTACTCTAGTATAGACAGCATGACGGAAATGACGTCAGGCAACCGGGTGCATAGTTCCTACATGGTGACACATGGTTCAAGTAATGGCGGTAATGCTATTAAAGTGACCTGAAAAGATCTGCGAATGCGTTCGTGTAAATTGTCTAAATTGCAAAATGGAAACTTGGACTATTGAGTGTGTAGCCTTTTTCTACCAAGAAGGTGCCAAAGGCGATGACTTTATTCAAAACAAGAATCGCCGAAAGGCGATTTTTAACTGGGCTGCAAAGGGGCTATTTTTTCTGAAGGGAGGGGGTGGCTATACACACTCAGCAGGCTACCATAAAACCTTATCGGCAACCATTGCATGCGACAGAATCTCATGTGAGACTTAAACATAAACTCATTCAGAACATTGTACCCTTTTGAAAGACTGTCGTAACTAAAAAAAAGAGTACCATTTTTAAGTGGGGGCTGTATAATAACTTTTAAATTCTACCATTATGAATAAAAATTAACAAGTTAGCCATTAATTCTAAGCCGGAAACAATTTGCATTATTTCCACGCCCCCCTCACCCAATCCCTCTGTGCCCCAAAATATAGCGTGTCAGTATAACGTGACTAATTTGACGTAACCGGAAATTCCAAAAATTGTTGTCGTTCTACGAGCATAAAATGCGACAGACTGCGCTGATTTACACTAGACAGAAATATTGTATTGTATGAAAACCAGAAGTATACTAAAACAGACAGTTAACTGCCCATTGATCCCGCCTGATCCAGGGGCCTCACTGACTGCACGGAGACTTTACTGCGCTTTTGACAAACATGCGAACTCTAAAGTTCAAAAGCCACCTTCACAATTGCGTTTATCGCTGCCGTCAATCATAATAGGGAACTTAAGATAAGGACGTTTTCGGGGCGACGACAACTTCAACCGGACGTGACATCATCATTTGTTGGATATTGCGCATGCTCGTGCTCACCACCTTGCCGTCGTGGTCCCGTCGGCGACGTGAAACTGGACTGTTTGGCGTTGTGGCGAAAACGTGAGTATTTAACTTTCATTTCAATAAGGTTTGTTGCGTTTAGCAACCAACATTTTGCAGATTAGAGCGACTTTCGTATGACCTTGAAAAATGTTTTTGGTAAGTGTTCGTGATTTGTTTCATCAGCCAATGGCTGAAAAGATCAAAACAAGGACTCTTCGTTTTCCCGCCAAAGAAAACCCTAATATGGAGAAGGCACTGTTCGATTGGCCAATCGTGTTGCAGTATGACGTCAAAGCGAAGCATCGGCTGATTTCTAGAAAGTTCTCGGGCATGCAATCGATCAGTGGAGGTGGTAGTGGAGTTGGCTGTTGCATTCAGGGACTTTGGTCTCTTCTTGTGAAAATTTGGTTTTCTTACAAATTCTGGTGATTAAACAACAATGGAAGCAGTTATGTGTGGCTCATCTTTACACCAAAAGTGCTGAACGAAGATGGAGAGCCCGATTCCGTTACCGATGTGGTGACGCCGCTTACTACGCTGGCGAGTTTATTCGTGAATAGTGTCCTTCTTGTCCTCGAAAACGAGTAAGAATTTTAGTTTGCTTTTTTGTCGTGTCATGTGGGACGTTAGACTATGTATCCCTTTTAGTCGATTGTGAGATGAATTAGAAGACAAGAAAATTTTAAACGCTTTCCACTTGAAGCGGCTTTGACCAGACTTTGATCACGTGACCTTGTTAATGGTGACGTTTTTGGGCTCTCCATCTGACAATATTTTTTCTCGTGTCCTTTAATTAAAAAACCCGAAAATTTCATTATGTCAGACGCGTCAAATGTTAAACGATTTTGCCGAAGGTGCAAAGCACATGGTTTTAAAGCTGGAATACATTCAGCATGCCCTTTTAAATGTTGCAAGTGCGCGGAGTGTGAGAAGATTGCAAAACACAACGAAATGGCGCGAGAGCGAGCTCGAAAAAGACGTGCCGACGAGCTGGCCGGACCATTGCTACCCTCAAGCAGCGTTGACCTGACTATTGAGCAAGTCATCCAACTTGCAAACAAGAACTCGGGTACTGAAGTGGCGAAAAAAAAGATGTCCACAACTGCCCTTAAAGCCGGTATGTTGTCAACCTCATGATCTTTTGATCCAATTTTTTGTTAATTTACCTTTCCAACTATTTTAGTTACTCTTAAGGTATCTTATTGCCTTTGAAAGTACCATTTGTATTTGAAGTATACCTTTTTAAAAATGTTGGACAGGAAAATTTGTTGTTACAGTAATTTGTTGCACTTTGGCTTGTACATGAAATTCTCGTGAATGACACACAAATTATTTGACAGATTTCCCGATGTTGCCTAAAATACATTCTCAGAATAGCTTTTACAGTGCAGTTTTGCGATTTCATTAATGTTAAAATTTCACATTTTTATTAGTAATGCTTCTCTAACAATTTTGTTATCAAGTCAGGGCACTGAATGAGAGAGAGGATCAAATTTCAGTAGTTTTCTTTGACATCTGGGACGTCACTATTTTCATTGCTTGTGTACTTATCAGCGGCCATCGTGTAAAGCCATGACAAATTTTTCCCACTTATCTGGCTTCTCATCAACACTTACTAATAAAGTGTGATATGGTATTGTTAAAAATTAAATTTGCTTAAAAAGTAATACAGTAAAACCAACAACTAGAGACGGTCGAAGAACCTGGATTTTTCTAAGTTAGCCTAAACAGGATCCCATATAAATGGTAGTTAGTTTAAGGTTTTAAATTAGTCCTCGCCTTTCATGACTGGGGTGATTTTCACACGCGCTTGCGTTTCGCTCGCTCTACTATCTCTGAGAAAAAAATAGGGATTACTCATAGTCTCTTCTTATATAGGTTCTTTCTGAAAAAAAAAGATACAATATAGCTAAGAGTATTCAGTGGTTCAGCTTTTTCCTTACATAAAAGCTGCAAACCATGACATTGCAGTTGGAGTGTTAAGGCACCCGTGTCTCTAAAGAGGATTCTGAATGTTGACTAAGTCTTATTTGCTTAAGTGTACAAAATTTTTTCATACATTTAAGAAAATAATAGCCTCCCACACAGGGGTTTTTAGTGGCGTGTTTATTTCGTCCCTCCCCACAAACACCATTTGTGGGTGCGATGAAGTATAAGTTCCCCAAAAAATCCTGCATGGGGAGCTAAGAAAATAAGAGCCTGATTCACATTTTAGGCTGAACAGGTTCCTGTATACAGGGTGCTTAACTGGCAAAATTTGAGCCTAACAGGTTCTTAGTCTCAGGGTCTTACTGTTATTATTCTTATGGGTTATGCATTGTTCATTTCTTCGTGTAAACCATCCCCTTCCCCTGGGAATTTGTAAGTTTTATTACTTGGCAGTCTATTCCCCACCTCAAGGCATACAGAAAAAGACAATTTCTCACCCCTGCACTCCTCATTAACCACACATAGCATTGTTTTGGGTACAGGATAAATGTTTCTAAGGTTTTCTATTTCATAAAAACACTAGACTGAGATCTCTGTTTTGCAAGCCGGGCATCCATATTTATATACAGTGTATTTAAGTTGTCTTGTTATATAGATAAATTCACTTAAGAAATATTTCTTTGTTGGTGACGAAAGCCATCCATCCAAGTATGCGTCATATGCACATTGGTTCTACAATAAAAATTTCGTGGTTCATACAATCTTGAAAAGGTCTTGAATTTTAGTAGTCGTCTTGAAAAGTCCTTGAATTTGGTTTAGGTCCTTGAAAAGAAATAGATTTCTTTAGTAGGTCTTAAAAGTCCTTGAAATTCACAACTTTGTCTACGCATACACCTTTTTCTGTAGAGTTAGATTTTATTTTGCCGAGGAAAATTTGGCTCATCTTCATAGGCAGAAAGAACCTGTAAAATTCACGGGCAACGTACAAACATTTTTAGTAAAAGGACAATGTTTTATTTATTATCAATATTATTTTAAATGACTCCATGACGTGTTTTAGCCAATAGGGTGATCAAAGGGGGTTAAAGACCTTGAAAACTGTAAGTTGTCCTTGAAAAATCCTTGAAAAGTCCTTGAAGTTTGTGTCTGAAGTTGTAAGAACCATGAAGATATAAGCATACCTTTCAGAATACAGATTTTACTTTTGAGTGGTTATTTGTTTCTAACCAGACTGCAACAAATTCTTGAGATTTTCCCAGGAAAGAACAGTCTTAGGAGTCTTCTCCGTGCAGTCTGGCACCATCATGTCAACTCAGAAATGACATAATTCACAAGAACAACAAAAATGTGATTTTTGATTTCCCTGCCCCCTATCCCCGGGACAGGACCGTTTCAAACAATTCCCCCCTCAGGCCTGAAGGGCTGGACTTGTCTTAGGGGTTGACAGGAGGGATGTTGACACATTGAATTGAACCATGCAAAACCCTCTCAGAAATCCAACGAAAAAAAGAACACATGACAGGTAAATTGAACTGATGTGACTTGGTCCAAATTTAACAATACATTAAATTTATTGTGTATATATGTTATACTGTTGTTTAGAGAAACAGAAAAGCAGAAGACTTGAGATGTCGAAATATGATCTGTTTGTTAACAACTTTATGAGCTCTTTGAGTGAAGCAGACAAGTTGAAGAGCCCACTTTCCAACATGGCACGTGCCACCAAGGCCTGGATGGAAGAAAGGCAACATACCATAAGCGGTCGTGTAAAGAACACAAGTGCAAGGCAAGGAGATGAATTAAACGCCCTGGGGCTAACTGAGTACAGTGATGTGGAGCACGTGAACCTGGGACTTCCATCCTCACTTGGTTCAGAACTTCAGAATACTGGTTCAGGACTTCCATCAGCTCATGGCTCTGGTGATGAGAGTGCTGCTCTTTTGGTTGACATTTCCCCCCAGCTGTCACCTCCACATTTGGAAATGCACTTGACAAGTGCAAATGAGAAGGTAGAGAATGCTGCTCTTTTGGCCAACATTTTCCCCCAGCTGTCACCTCCACATTTGAAAAAGCACTTGACAAGTGCAAATGGGGAGGTAGAGAAAGCAATTGATGCCATTCTCCTGGAAAGTCCCTCTCAAAATATGGTAAACAACAGCAACTTAAATGTCCTCGTGCAAATGTTCCCGCAGTTTAAACAAGAGGGCATTGCTAAAGCTTTGCAGTCGTGTGATAATAAGCTGTATGATACTGTGGATCTACTTTTGAAATTATTACCTGTCAGTGAGGAGAGCAAGAGAAGGGATTCCCCGGTAATATCTTTTTCCCAGACTGTTACTAGAGCAGTCAGTAACATTCCTGATACTGATCTAAATCCTTTTGCTGTGGCCTTGAGCAGCACATCCACTGCCTCGGGTTCAAGGAAAGCTGCATTCTGTAAGCGCTGTGGCCACCATTTATCAGGGAGTGTCATGGGAGGTCTCTGCCCAAACCCTGCATGTGGCCAACCATTTAAACCAAAGTTGAGGATGTAAGACAAACATCCAAGGAAAAGAATAGAGGCATGTGTTTTTTATGCATCCAGTAAGTGAGTTAAGTTATATAGGCAATGTTGCAAAGAAACATTTACAAAATCTTATGACATCAGTATGAAATAGGCCTTTTGCAACAAAAATGATGGTCACCTGATTGTTCTCTTATCTGTGAAAATGAATTCAAAACAAATACTTTTTGGAAAACTATTTTTAACAGAAGTTGATTTAAAGCATTTTATGATTAGCGAACATATAAATTGTCAGACCTATTACTCAAAAGTAGCAATTGCTGTAGTCTTGAAAATTAGAAGGATCTTCATGTGGGAAGAACTCTTGCTATTCAACCATCATTATTTTAGAGGTCTTCCAAAAAAAATTATATTTCTCAAAGTAATACAGGCTAGACCTTGTGACTCGATACATGACCTTGTAATTCATTACAGGTTAAGACCTTCACAATATCTCAGCATCGTACAGCATTGGTCTGGAAATGGGTGTCCTTGCTAATATTCGAACATACTCTTTCCATTTTTGAAAGTTAGATTACTCTAGCTTCAAGGCTCTACTAAGGGAAATCAGTCATGTGATGAACAAAGGGCCTATAGTCTCAGCAACTTGACACAAAGTCATAAAAAAATATTTTGTTCCTTTGAACTCTGTTTAGGAGTACCAAATTGTTCTTGGTGTGAGACCAATACAGGCTGCAGACTGGTGAGCAAACGATGTTGTGAAATGGTCTTAAAACATGTCAAAACTACTGGTATTTTGAGACTTTAAAAGAGACAGTAAACTGTGTAGAGATAGGGATAAATCTGAGACATTTCACAGCATTGTTGTCTTGTCTACCTGCAATTGCTGCCCATCAGTGTCATGAAACTATTTGACAATGTTTTAAAAAGATGCATAAATCATGGCACAGTGTGCCAATACCTTCAGGTCTAAGGGTTATCATGACATATACAAATATGGCCAATGTGGTAAATTTGTAACAAAACTGTAATCTACAAATTCTTTTCAAAAAGGACTAAAAATACAGTTATAAGGGTCATTGTATGTTCAATTCTTGCCAATGGCATACATGCCCAAAACCCATCTGAGTGTCCTCAATGATGCCTGTTGTGCAAGCTATTCCAATATTTGGCACTGTATCTCTGTTGTTTGTAACCTTGATGATTGTCTTACATCTTCAAAGTCAACTTTGAGGCTACCAAGGTTTGGATTGTATTCACAATAAGAAAGCCACTGATCGGTAATAAAGCAAGGCATTTTATTGAATTTATGACCAAAAATTAAAACAATAATTATGCCACTTGTTGCACTGAAAACTTCATCATAAGTATTAATACACTCTTTTGAGGCAGCACTTTCTGTAAACTTGACTTCATTAGAGCGATTTTTATATGACTTTAAATGATTATGTGAAGCAAAACAGAAACAACAAACAAACACCAGTGGAGCAATTTGATTGGTGTATCAAAAAAGTACAAAGTTAACATACGTGGCTTTTGGTATGCAAATGCATGATGAGAAACATTGTTGAAAGTAATTTTCCACAACTTCAGGCAACAAAAGCTTACAAAAAGTGTTGAACCTGGTCAGATGTTAGGATGCCAGACTGGAGGGTAAAATATGGTTCAGAAGAAATTTATAAGTTTGAGCCAACAACTGCGGCAACATTGGCTGCATTAAAATTCATATTGGAAGTAACATATTATTATTAACATTTTTTTATTTACTAATTACTAACTGAAGGGGTCATTACATGGATATTCACTGGTACTTTAAAAAGGCTTAATACACATTTGTGTCAATAGCATTCGCAGTGCTGTCAACTCTCCTGGAAAATTCTGGAGAAATCTCCCTTTCTCCAGATTAGAGAATGAAATCTCCCGGGTAATCATTGAAGTATGTAGCCTCGACTTTCCAACAATACAATTTCAACTATTTTGCATATTGTTTGAGCTATTTTAATGTCAACATAGAACATTTCCTCATGACCTCCAGTATGCTATTGTTAATAATCTTATTGGTTTTTGTGAGTTTTGTGTCATCACAAATTTGGTGACAATTGGAGTCAACGAGTAGTTTTTGCCCAAATGATGTCATTTGGGGGGTTGACAGCCCAGCATTCAAGCACTGAAACTATCACAAGTGCTCTTGGCTTAATGAATGGCCACGATGGTTTGACGCTTTAAAAAAATAACAATAATACTATATAGCGCCTTTTCCAGCTATGTCTAATAGCACTTTACAATTTATTACAAAAATTACAAAAAATAATAACAAAATTACAAATATTGTCCAAAAATTTATTTATTCAAAAATTAAATTCAGTGAAACTAACAGGATGCAATTTTGTCAAGTTCCTCCTGTTTCTTTTAGAAAGATTTGCTGTTCATTCAAAAGTTTACCTGATATTATCTTTCAAGCATAATTAACAATAACACAATTTTGCCCAAGAAGATTATAATACCCATGTCATAGCGCACAATTCACAAACTTTCAAGTGACATTTGCTAGTTACAAGTTATATTATTGTGAAAGTGCCAAATGATAGACTAAAACAAAATTGTAATAATTGTCACTTATAATTGGCATCATATTGTGTAAATATTTACAACTTTGTACAAATTATGTATCATATGCTTCTGATTAAATTTACAGAACTTGACCAACAACTGGCTTATAGGTTTGATTTAAAAGAAAGGATTCAGGTTATTTTTCATAACCAGACTTTGTGCAACAAAATTGTACTGGGTAGATCGGTTGAATGTTAGTTTGTTACTGTGCATTCAATAAATTATCGGAGAATCGTTTTAAATGCTTAAGTTTGTTCTTATAGTACCCGACCGGCTAATAATCTTCTTTTTGAGGGGTTGCCGTATTGGTAAATAATAATAATCATAAATACAGCAAGAATGACACCCAAAACATACAAGCTAGTGGTCTCTTCAATCCTGGCCTCGACCTACAGTATATAGTCTTAAACAAATAAGTTAAGCTTAAATACGTACCGTGGTCGACTAGTCAAAAGAACATTTTGACAACACTAAACCCAGAGCTCAAGCAAGTATATGCCGATTAATTTACTTTTCTACACTCAGTCCAGCGTTTGTCTGTCCGTTCGATAAACCAATCAAATCGCTCTATTTCCGTTCGTTTGTTGTTTCTGTTTTGTTCGCGCGTTTTCATTTCAAGGTCATACGAAAATCGCTCTATCGTTCTTAAATTGTCCTTGTTTTCTTTGAGGCACATTTCAAGCTCGATTTCCAAGCTCTGTTATCTAAACTTACATCTTTGAATGTTTCTATGTTTTCATGTCACAGGGTCAAGATCCAACTTGGCAAACAGCCAACCGTAAGTGAGCTTGACATGGGACAAAATTTTCCCACGAGCCAAATAAAAGTATCCAGACAGAAAATATGAACTCCCATATTTCAATTGTGTGTTTTTAGTTCGCTCTTTTCGTTAGAATATCGTATAAATGAAACGCATTGAAAATTATATAGAATAGTAGGTAATACCATGTACTAACTCGGCGTGGGAATACTGAAATAAAGTTGTTGCCGTTGTTGTTGTTGCATGCAAGTATTTCGCGGGAATTACTTCAATACCAAACTAAGAATACGGTTCCTTGGTAACATTTTAATGTTCCTGTAATTTGCAAGGCTTCGGCAAGCCTGTGGAGATCATTTATTTTCAACACGAAATTCTGCCTTGAACTCAGCTGCATCCCGCATGTTTTTCAGCGTGAACGGATCGTAACTGTCCCGAGGAAAATCGGGATTTTTGGACTCATAATTTTCCCACAAAACGAGAAACTCTTCATCCGATACATGTTGTCTGTATAGCAAATATTTATTCTCTTAATTCCTTATGTGAAGCCATATTTTCCTCTTCGGTATTTTTCTAATTAAAGGCGCCGTCCTTCTGAGTTCACTGCGATCTTAATGTTCTATTTTTGACGGGGAGCGACGGCTGCCTTAGTTCCAGGCTTTCTCTGCCAGACCGGTCGCCGTCGCCCCGAAAACGTCTCCATCTTAAGTTCCCTAATTACGATCACAAGCAACGAACCTTGAAACAGAGGGCGCTTTCCATTTAGGAAAAAAACCCGGAAATTTCGGTGGGAGCAAAAGTGGAATTTTCGATTGGTAAAAAGTTGTTCCATTTGGTCGTAAACCCCGGTACGTCGCGGTGCCCGACGGTGGACCTGGAATTGGTACAAACTACGAGAAACGTAAATGGAACACGACATTCCGTTCGGAAATTCCAACCGGGGAAACGGGACCACCTTTTTAGATTTTCCACTTTTTCTGGGAATTTTCCAGTGGGATGAACCGACGAAACGTGTTCCATTTAAAGGGACTGGTTCACGATAATGCGCATGCGCGCCGTTTGTCTCTTCAGAATAAATTTGTTGGGTCAACACTAAATTCGAAATCGCCATTACCGGTACAATCATTGAAAATCCTTTGTTTTATTCGGACATCCGTCGCTTTGGCTGGTCTAGTTATACTTCGGTAGTGGTGATTAACGTGTGGTTGTGTCGTTTGACTGGTTACGTTTTAAGAAGACGCAAAAAATAATGTTTTGATCATGGAGGTTGAGAAGAGCATCGTGGCCGTCCGGCAACAGGACGTTCTCAAGAGTCTCTGGAGATAGAGAAGCTTAGCCTATCGATCTGGTATGGTTCTAGGAGTAGTGTGTGGCATACGAAAAGAATACACGACACTTGGAAAGTGGTTAAAGGCATGAGTTCGTTCAACTTTGATTTGATTTTTGACTCCGACCTGTAGTTATACCGCAACAGGCCGCGCGATCTTCACCGATCTGGTACACTTGAAATGTTCCTTGTATCTTTGCTTTACGATCGTATATGTTTAAGAATTGATGTTTTTAAAATAAATTATTGCCTGAATATTCTGTTCATAATCCAGTTTCTTTATGTGTGCTACTCGATAACATTTGTTTTGCGGAACACTGACCCGATGCGACGCGAATGAATTTGTTCATTTGCTGATAAGCAATTGAAATTTATGCTCAGTTAAGGATAATCTTTATACTCATACGTTGTGTGTTTTTGTCACCGGTCCGGCGCTATTTGTAGGTATTTCTGGGTTTATATAAGGCGAACTGAGAGAACAGTAATAAGATGTTTGTTTACAAATTTTGTTTGCCGATCGGTGACTGTTGTGTTAGCGTGGGTACGACCTCGTAAAAATACACGTTGGTAAATGTTTGCTTCAAAGCAGGACAGGGCTGTAAATCTTATTCTTATCGGCTGCAACATATATCTGAGGAGTAGCAAAGAATAAAATTGAATTATGGGGATAAATAAAATCAAACCAAATGCCCGGAAATACTCTCGCGTCGCGAACAATTAATTTGAATTTTGTAAATTTACTTGCGTGCATCTAACTCGCTTCCGATTGGTTGAAAAACAATCAGCTACTGTCAGAACTCACACATGCGCATTATCGTGAACCAGTTCCTTTAACGCCGAACCAGAAATTCCGGAAATTTTGACTAAATGGAAAGCGCCCAGAGACACGTACAAAACGGATCGAAATCCACAAACCACAAACCATGACCTTTTGAACCCGTGAAGTAAAGTTTTGTTTCCTAAGAGGTCCGTTAAGATGATTGACAGCAGCGAAAAACACAATCGTCGGTTGGCTTCTGAACTTCAGAATTCGCATGTTTGTGAAAAGTGCGGTCCTAATTTGCGGTCCACAGTCTACAAGAAAACGCACTATTTTTTCCACAAGATGAAAAATGTTCAGTTTTAAGATTTTCCTCATGGTATTTTTCTCTAACTTAAAGGAATAAAATCCTTTGCATTTTGAGACCTGAAAAAGTTTAAAGATTTCTCGCTCGCATGTTGCGTTCACCAGCATGCACTTCAAACAATGTAAATAGATGAAACGATCGATAACATATTTTTTACCTGATACACCGATGTGAGTTAAAAATTCGCTCAGTTGTGTTTGTCCCACCCAAGACTAACTTTTCTTCATGGAAGAAAACTATGCCGCTTTATAACTCGTCCGAAGTTTTGTGCCAGCTAAACAATATGTAAACACTATTCACAGTGGCTCCTTGGATATTAAAAAGGCTGAACGTGACGCACTATTATGCCTTTGTTTACTTCTGATCACATCTTCAAGCGAAGTCTCTCTTTTCAAGCGATTCATCTTAATGCACAATAATTGACCCTTATATCAGTTGAAACCCTATGGTTCATTTATATTAATGCTGTTTTTGCCCCTCACATTGACTGTGTTCGTTCGTATTCAAAACACCTCTACGAAAATAAAGGTCGTATAAGTCATGTGTGTTATGTTTCGAGATAAATTGATTACACGCTTTTTTAAGTATCCATTTTGCGGTGACTTCAGTTTACATCTCCATAAAATGGTCAAAGAAATATCAAGAAACGTCACGAGAGCTGAAAAATTTCAAAGGCATGTTTCTGAAACTCGCTAATGCTGACATCAATATAGCGTGCTTGCTGAATGGGCGAAAACACAGAATTGTGATCACAAGATCATGTACAAATTTAATGATAAAAGCTTAGCAAGATACAGATACAAACAAAAGCAAACCCCCTAAAAAACCTCGACGTGGGCTACACTTGTGTATGCTCTACTCAGTCACCAAACCTTGTCAGTAATAGCTCCTATTTTCCTCAAGTCGCTCTCTGTGAAGCTCCCGGATGGGATGTCCCGGTGAACTTTAAACTTGTGTGCGAAATTCTCAGAGTCCCTATTTTTGCCCGTGTCTTCTTTATCCTCAGTATCCGAAATTTAGACCTCCAAAGTGGCGTGTGTTGCATTAAATAGAAGGAAATAGTTAAAGGAAAAGTCAGTCTTCTAACATGGCAAAGTTGTCACGTCCCTCGCTCATGGACGTGCGTAGTGCCATTCATCGGCAACTGAGTTGTTCGCTTCACTGACTACGAAGGCTTACAATCAAGTCTTCAGCCATAGTGTCGTCAACTGGTGAAATACCTTGCTCATAAATTGTGCTTCTTAATTGCTCATGTGCTACATCGATCGATAATTCTCTCTTTGAGTTCACGAAGCGGCCACGGCGTTCCAAACCTGACGCTCACAGTCATCATTTAGTGTGAACCTACCATGAACGGCGTGTCGGTTTGAATGCAACGCGAGCATTTCTCTGAGTTTCCCAGCGCCAACATCATCTAACTGACTTAAACTCGAACAATAAAAAAATTATAGAGTGACTCCCATGATCGAATCGCTTCGAACAACGCAAATAGCCTTCTTCAGGTTCGCAACGCTTTGTGGGTTTTTCAGGGGGAGCGCAGACGAGGTACAAAAAGTATCCGTGCAAGGGTTCGTGCAAGAGAAAATCATATGAAACCATTTGTGAGAACATCGTTTCTCGGTACCAGACCCTCGTGTCTTCCCTCCCCCGGGAGGCCGTTTTTCGCCGCAGACGACCGAAAGCCCATTTTATGACTGGGCTGCAGCACAGGCAGCCCAGTAAAGAGCTGCTTCATGACCTCTCTCCCCGGAATGAAGAAAAACAATATGGCCGCCAAATACATCTTTTTAATTTTTAAAGTTCTCCTTTATTAACAAACGTTGAACATTTATTTCGACACAAAAACAGTTAAGTTGAAAAAGGATTTTACAAGAGTCTCAAGAGAAGGTCTTCTTTTCGATTTTGATTTGCAATATCGGTCCATTTACGCAAATTTTAAACTTCTGCCTCAGTTTTCGTTTGCTTCTGGTTTGAAAATGGAATAATAAGTACTCAGGGGTAATACAGTGTAAAGGTTTGTAGAAAAAAACAACAACAACTTGCCAATTTATGGCGAAAAATGTACTTTTTAAAACGAAGTTGAATATTCAAAACGCTTTGATCACGTGACTGATGACGTCGTTTCCCTTTTTTGGTCATGAAAAAATTTCAAGTAGAACATTACTTTCCCGCAAATTTTCTCTGCCGTGTGATAGAAGTTTTACTCTCTACAGCCCTCGGCCTAGTCTCCCGACTATTTCGCTCATGTTCATTACCCACTTAAATTTTAATGCCGGACGTCAACTGGTTATTTTTAAATGCCCCACACAACTAAAACTTCAAATATGCTATTTGTATTTAACTCATCGATGAAATCTTGTCACAGCAACAAAAAAAAATCAATTCGGAAATAGTCACGTGACTGATGACGTCATTACCTTAGATGTGACATGGGAAGATATTTTATGGCAAATGTTATCTTCTTGTGGTCTGACAGTCTTTTACGTATAAATTTGTCAAAGTTATAAAGCTTTTTAAAAAATTGCCTCAAAGGATTCTGGGAGATTTTTTAATGATAATTATAATTTACTTTTATAATTATTGTTATTACCCTAATGAGAAATCCACAACAAATTAAATGAATGGCCAACGAACGAAGAGCGATACGGACACATAAAAGAACGACGTTTCGACTGTTGCTTTTCATCAGACGGTGGTAGTAATTGGTCGTGCGGGATTGTTAGCAAGCTAGCGCAATGGCTATGAGTGATTGGTGCATTTCAAGACTCTTTTAAGGTTGGTGGACTTCAATGTCTCAACTGCACAGACTTCACCGAAAATTGACTGGCAAGCTTCCAAAGACACTATAGAAGTCGTAAGACATCCCTTGCATTAGGCTTACAATTTCTGATAATGCCGGAGTCACAAGGAAAATTAGTGAGTTTCTGAACATCGCAGTCTTATGTATTTGACGTTATCTAGGCTGGTTCATGCCTTAGAGCAGTGTAATGTCCTTTCACAACGTAATGTAACATAATTAAAAAAGTTCCTAGACTTTAATGGTATAAGTTTGGTGGCCTGAGTGCGATAAGAGTGCAGAATAATTATTCAATACAAATTGCGACAGCTATTACATGGTGCGTTGATTATTACAAATTGCCACAATAGAACGATCCCATATTTTGTGATTATCTCACAACAGTCACTATTTTACGGAACATCCCTAAAAAGTTCTTGTTTTTAACTAACGCTTTCTACTTGTCTATCTTTGTCTATTTTTTCTTCCAAAAATATCACTGGTCAATCAAACGTAAACGACGTGAGAATAAAAAAAACTATCACCAGATATAACTGAGCTCTTGACTGTTGGCATTCTCCTCACCAGCACCATTGGTCACTTTAGAAAGGAGAAGGGAACTGGAGCCAAAATGCGTCCAGCAATTGTTTCTAGGATTGTTACAAGGGACGCGCCGGTCAGAAGAAAAAGAAGACGAAACAGTAACAGTCCCAGAAGTCTTTGCGAAACTTAACTCCGACCAGTTTTCCTCTCGTTTCTAAATTGGCGAAAAGGTAGTGTACAGAAAACAGTGTGGAGAATACACCTATTGATGACAGGGTCAGTGTAAAGGGTAAAGACACACTTTTGTTCACGTTCTCTTTGTCAAGGAAAACTAGTTCGTGTTAATTAGAAATATAGCAACTTACACGATGTGGCGCAGTCGTTTCGCGGAAAAAGGCTTTTCGTGCCTAAAATAGCTGGTAATAGCTGGTAAGTTTTCCAGTTAACACGACTAGGAAAAACTTGTCAAGGGAAACGTGCTCTTGTAGCTGCACATTCATAATCTATAAAAGTCAGAATGATTTACATGCGGTATATTAGATGTCCAACTATAGCTTATACATATGACAGTATTGGCAAGGCAAAATGAAAATGAGTCTTTTATCCTTATTAGCTTTTTCGTCGTTATGACGAGTTTCAGTAAATTTTCATCGAGTGTGCACTAAGCTACTACTTGTTATAGTGGCTACTGTTAGAGTGGGCAGTACTTCGACTACAGAAACGACGTTACGAAAACTTTCAAAAACTCATTAATAATTCGTAAAAATACAAAGGAAACTAACGTTTAATGAGCATTAACTGTGATAAAACACGGCTGTGTTAAGTTCAGACTTACTCGAAAAATAAACAGAACTGAGACAGAGGTTTTTGAAGCTGTTTAGTAATTCACAGTTCGTGTTTTATAACTGATTAAAATACTCTTAAACAGTGCTTAACACAAGGAAACAAGACAAAAAAGGCAATAACCAAATTCTAACAGGGAACGACAGATTTTGGCCAGAAAAAATATTTCTACTAGCAAATTAAAAGCTGAGATCATCCTGCGAGCAGAGCCTCCTCCTTTTGTCTTTTTGAGTGAGGAGGAGAAAAGGAGGCTCTGCCTGCTTCAAGTCAAACCTTTGAGGTAGCGGCAACCCGAGCTTCTGGACAAGTCAATCTTGTGCTTTCTCGTCAAACTGGTTTATTCGAGTGCGAGCACCCGTTTCTTGATAAACCGCCGGATGGTCACAACCGAGCCAGCTGAAGCAACATGCCTCGCATGTTCAACAAAGATCTTACTCGATTAACGCAGAATCTTTCTCCAGGACGCCAAAATTGAGCAAGCGAGAGAAAGGCTTTCTAGGATGAGCCAAGACAAGCTTACAGTGCAAATACAGTTTATTGAGGATCATAGGGCAACATCTTAAAACCTAAACTGAATGAAATTTGAATAAAAGAAGTGGAAATATATGAAATATATAAAAAACTGAAAACTTACCAGGCTGTGGGGCAAGCTCCCACGAATTCTGATTTTCCTGGAAAGGCATAAAAGGTAGAAAATTATAATTACTGAATAGCATGCAGACACCTTGATTGCGAACCAGGGTCAGAAAGACTTTTATCACGAGGAACTGAGAGGTTTTACAGATCTGGGTAGTGCTTCTTATTGGATGGAAATTTGCTTCAACCACTCAGAAGAACTAACCAGATCGGGGTAGAAACACTTCATCAGTATGGCCTATAGCATCAGTACTCTCGTTTCTCAGACGTAATTTCGAGGGCAAACCAGTGAGTGGAGTCGCGAAAAATCGGCTGTTTTTAGCGGAGCTCTGGCGCGCGAAGCGCGCCTGCGGAGCACCATGAGTAAGTAAATCTACCCATCCCAGAAAATTTGGTAATCACGTGACCGTATACAACCCTCAGCCCGCCCGCCCGTCCGTCCGCACCACAGGGTAACCAATGTTCAATCTCACACTTTGTAGCTAGTTTGGGAGCACAGGAAGACTGATATTGCAGACATATGGCACATCAATCTTGTGATCAATTGACAGCTGTCAAAACAGGGTATCCGCTGACCAGTATCACCTGATCGTATCGCGGGCTCAGGTGTCGCCCATCGAGGTCGAGTATCTTTTTGAAGTTATCCGCTGACAAGTTACTAGTTTTCAAATGATGGCAGGCTCAAGTTTAATTTTTCAATTCATATGAATTATGTTGTGTTTTATATGTGCCGCACAATTAAAATTTTGATTTCAAACTGACCTCGGAAGCTAAAAATTAAGCCAGTTTTAACAGGCAGGGAGGACATGCTAGTTGCTTTTGACTTTTCTCACCAAGGTCACGCGTTGGTCACGCTCTACGTCCAATTTTTATACCCTGATTGGTCAAAATTTGACAGGTGAGTTCACGCGGAAAATTTATGCAGCATCTTGAAAGTTGTTTACTTTGACAGCTGAAGCTGACAGAGTTTTGTGTCAACTTGTGATGTTTTTAACTGTCTTTTTCCACTGAATGTACAAAGTGAAATTCAGCTGCTATCAAGAGTCTTCTGTTATTCATGGCTAGTTTGTTTATTGGGTTTTTGGTTGAGAAATACGTCGCTTTGTCAAAGTCGGAAATCCGATTTCGGATGGCATCGTTTTCCTTTTTCACCTTGCTTGATGCGTAAGACGGTTGAAAAGTCTGAAGCGGTTCTGGCCTTACTTGATAGTTTTCAGTGCATCTCGAAAGGTACGCCTGAGTAATTATTGTTTGTTTTTTATATCTAATTTAATGAAGTCGAGCGTAGTTTACGCGGTTATTTGGTTTATGCACGTTTGTAAGATTTGAGACAATGATCTGACCGACTGAGTGACCGAGTATCAGGTTTGACTATAAGCTTATGGAACTTTAAAAAGCCTTTAGACATTTTCTCACCGCAAATAGAAAGAAAACGTTCCAAAGAATATTTGGTTATAATTCTGGCTGTAAAAGAAAGCTTTGAGCGATTTTCTTGCCTCGAGTTAATCTTTGAAAAAAGCAAACACCGGGAAGCCGGCTTAAAACGTAAACAAGGATTTTCAGAGACACTTCAATACTTGTCTTCGTGAATGAAAATTGTCGTCTCTGTATATGTTTCACCGAATTATTTTCCCTTTCTTTATTGATTGTTAGTAGTCTCTTTTGCAATTTTAATCGCTGTGCAGTTTGTTTTCAGTCGCTCATGAACATCGCTTGCAGGAGTAGTCAAAATGCCGCGCGTGTCAAACGCTTTTGAAGATTACTGATCGTTATAGAATCATTAAATAAAAAATAAACGTAATAAATTCTTTATTGTGTTGAAGCGTATAACTCTATTAATCTTAATTTAAACAGTCGACTTGTCAAAAGTGAGAACCCGCTAGCCGTATAGGTGATTTTGGAAATTTTTTTGACGGTTTCGCTAAAAGCCCACGCGTGCTTCGATCGTCCTGAATATTGAATGAGTGCAATTTGTATTGCAAAATTGTGAAACACTGCATTCTGTCCGAGGTCTGTACCATGAAAACGGCGCCTCATGGTACTGTTTCACCTCAGATGTGATGTACAAAAAGTATAAAAGGTTGGCTTACGCGTCCCCAGACTCGTTGGCAAGATTTTGTAACGTAAATATGTCGAACGCAAAAAATTCGGCCTGATTTGTTTTCCAGGCCTAATCTACTGTGATCAAGAGCCATTATGGCTCTTAGATGTGATCGAAGATGACTGCTATTTTTTGGGTGTACATATAAAGGCTATCAACTCGATGTAAGATTAAGTTCACTCTTAGCTTGGACTGTTTGTAAATTATTTTTCTCGAAAATCGCGTAGTCTTTCCCTCAAAAGTCACATGAATGTGCTCTAAAGTTAACTGATTTGTGGAATACAAGTTTATTGTTTGATTTGAATTATAAATTCGAGTTAATAGGAGCTTCGCTTTTAGCCCTGGCTAAATCTATATATTACATGTAACCACAGGAAATGTTAAAATTTTCATTATTAATTAAGAGGAAAGCCCACGATTGTCTTTCAAATGACATGATTATAATTGCGTTCGAGGTACGAGAACGCAAATCCTACTTTCTGTTAGGGGTTCTGTGCATTATTGGGTGTCCTGTGCAATTAATAAGGGAGGTTTTTTAGAGATTGCATTTGTGTCGACACACATTTGCCTCGCTTTGAGGTGCTTGCTTACATTTTGCCTTACTTTGACGCGCTAACTCACGTGGTGATTCGTGTGTCCTCGGCGTTCATCTTTCAAACGTTTGCTGAGGTCTGCTGTTCTGTCTTCGTAAAGCGTTCATTTTTTAAAAGTGTGCTGAATCTACGTAAAGCGTACATATTTAAGAGCTTGCTGAAGGTCTGCTATCGATCTGTGTTTAATGAATCTTCCAAAGCGTTCATCTTTGAAAAGTTTGCTGAAAGTTTACACACAGAGTAAAATTTTACTTTGGATAAGGCCTTCATATTTTTCTCCAGTGGGAAAATGCGTGCGACTCCTGGTGCATGTATCAAACCGGGTTGTTTAGCTCGGCGTCCGTTGTGCCACAAAGTAAATTTACCGTCGAGTTGTGAAGCTCGGCGCCGGGGCTCGGCGTCTGTTGTGCCACAAAGTAAATCTACTGAGTTGTGTAGCTAGGCAGCCGTAGTGCCAGAGTAAATCTACCGAGTTGTGTAGCTCGGCGGCCGTTATTCCACAAAGTAAATCTACCGAGATGTGAAGCTCGGCGGCGCCATTTCATCATGACTTGTGATATTTCAGGGGCACCCAACGACAATTTTTGGAAAATATCTGTTCGGAAGACGATTTGAGATCTAGAATTTTCGGAACAGTTGTTGCTAAATTTCTTGCTTGCCTAACGTTCCTAGGATTTTCGAACCCCCCCAAAAATGGTATAATTGCCCACTTTTAACAGATTTTTACCCTAAAAAGGTCACCTAGAATTTTCGGGAGCCTTTCTTCTGACTGAAATTTTGGAACAGGTAAGTTTTGATCCCTATAATTTTCGGATCACTAGACTTTCAGCTAGGAAATCCGAACAGATAAAAAAATTTTAGGGGATAAAAATATGCCTATATCTACCGTTTAAATACTAAACACGTTCAACAATGCTACGTTTAGAGGTTTTGAAATATATTCTCGTTGGGTGCCCCTGATATTTTCGGCACTGGACAAACGAACATTTTAGCTCTATATTATTTATTCGGAAAAACGTGACCAGTCCACAGTAGCGTCACACACACACTCGACCAAATTACTGGAAAAGTTATTGACGTGAGCGGCACACAAATTCCACTGAAGGCTTTGATGATTCCCTTGAAACGTGTGAAATTGAGAGGTGTAGTGTAAGTGAACCAGTGTTCAAACACAATCATTGTTCCCCGGCATTCACCACAAAAAATGTGGTCTTGGATCGTTCTTTAATACCATCACAAGTTAAGAAGACTTGCCAGTAACGGTTTCCGGCATTTTATAGTAAATTTCAGTAATTGTCTACATGTGGAATTCTCAATAATAAATAAAATTAATGATGACATCTAAAACTTTGTCAACTGTTTGCTTTTTAACAGTACCTGGGCCGGGTTGTTTAAAGCTGGGTTAAGATAACCCGAAGGAGGGTTAGTGCGATATTTGAATTCAGATGTGAAAGCTTCATTTTGCCAACACTGTTGATGATTGGATCTATGCTCTTAAAAATAGCGGAGAAAATTATCCAAAGAAATGTTTTAGAACAAAAGAAAAAGAAACCCGGGTTAAGCGCTGATCGGCCTTCGAACAACTGTGCCCTGTAGAACACCTATTGCACCAGTAAAACAAAAAGTTCTTTTTACATGCCCGAAGCACTCTGGCCAGTGTCTCCTCAAATAACAAGCACTTGAGACGAACCATACGATATCACGCTGATCACTAGCCTTCAAAAGTACCATTTCATAATGATACACAGTTTAAATAGAGGGTTCGCTGTACGCAACCCTTACGTTCAAAATATGCCATAATCATAGTTATCTATCGCAAGAATCATCCATCCTCCCCCATCAACTTCTACCTGTACGCCTAGGAAACATATCAAACGTACACTGCTAAGCTCCAATTACTCCTAGTTTTAATACCTGCAACAATTTCAGTAAACTTTCTCATTGCTTGGACAGGCAAAAATTCAGTGTATCTTGAGCGATCTGCTTGCTCTAAAGTTGCAATACAAAGGGTTGTTTATTTAAACGATGTCTAACTTAGGCCGCGTTGAGAAATCATGGAATATCTAGATAAATGCTTTTCTAGTTTCACTATACAGCTATTTCAAAAACGTTGTCGGAAGAAAAGCAAAAAGTCTTCAAACAAGGTAATGTGAAGTTGTTTCAAATCCGTCTTTTGCTGGCAAAATTCGTCATTTATACTGAACGATACTAGCCGCCTTATCATTTCAGTTTTTAAAAAAGCAGAAGGTAAAATTACGTTTCAGTCGAAGTGCACTCTTGCTTATTCCCATCTTTGAAAGCAATTTTGTTTAGCTAATTCTCAAGGAAAATGGCATTAAGTAATGATCCGGGTAAGGTGGCAGCAATTTCTCTTGTTATGCGGCAACAGTGCTTTCGCCACATAGGAATGTTCTCATTTTTACACAGAGAATGCATAAACCTACACAGGGGCGGATCTAGGGGGAGGGTGCAGGGGGTGCGCACCCTCCCCTGAGATGACCTGCGGTTTTCTAATACAATTGGTATTCTGCAAAAAAAAAAAAAACTATGTGGTTTATTAGTGTTGAAGTAGAGCAAGAGACGAGTGCACCCCCTCCTAAAAAAAATCCTGGATCCGCCCCTGCCTACATGAAGGCCGTTTACGCAATAAAATGCATTTACACTCCACTTTCAAAGGGTGTTTTTTGGTGTTAAAAGATTTTGACCAATCACAAGAGTTGAAAACAATAGCCAAGAAAAGTTTACAATTTTAAATGTTCCCCACATAGGATTTCTTTGTTATTCAAACTGAAACCAGATTTTGTTATATGGAAGACGGTTGGAAAGTAAGGATGAATATATGTACTGCTTTATGAAGTTTTGTTGACTGTTGCTGTTTAAGCCAATCAGAAGTAAGTACAGACAATAGAAAAGTTAGCACCTTTTTTGCATTCCAACATGTTCGTTGCCGTTTTTGCTATCGTTCTTATCTGGACCGTTCCTTAAGAGTGGCTTTCCGTAAATATCGACCCACGGTCGGCACAAGTTGAAAATTTGATTTCGCTCATATTTGGCTTATCGATAACCCTTAATGAGTAATGAAACATGCCGTAGTTAGTTTTCCCAAATAACGTGTTCTTTTGTTAAAATTCGAGAAAACTCATTTTGCCCGTACAGAGCTCAAAATCCACTTCCGGTAAAGCGACATTTTACACAAATTCCATTGACTCGTACGTCAAACCACAACGATTTGGCAGCCTTTGAAGAACACGAACAGTTTTTATGACCCTTTCTTTATTATAAGGCGATAAATTTGTGAAAGCTGTAATAGTTTTGTGGCCAAACAGGTATTGTTAAAAATAGGCCCTATTGACAATTTCTGCCGTTCAAAATTATAGGGATAAAATAAAGCAAATTTTTACAATGCGCTATAACTTAAAATTCCGCAAATTGACTATCTACCCCTTAACTAGGCCCCAATCTATCAGAAAATCGAAACAAATCTCTGGGCAAACGATTTTAAGTAGCCCCCAAGACGTTGAGTTCAACCCTAATTTTGCAAAAAAACCGCGACATTGCCGTGGTTAAAAATAGCGTTACACGGCCCGTCACGCCAGTGTTACCGATAGATACGCTTTGAACAATTTACTTAAAGGCAGATTATTAAAAGCCAGTTCGACATTAAATCTTTCAGTGAACCTATTATTCTCATTGATTGCAGCATTTTCACACACTTTCATGTTCAGTTTCAGACTAGCGATTTCCGTCAAAAAATGGTATATAAACAGAACAAAATCTGAAAACTAAAACTGATTACTGAATGAATTTTTGCATTGAGAGATGTTTGCGAATTAAATCATCGCCAATCAATGCCATTTGGTTTATAAAAACTAATTTCCTTTAAGCAATTTTAAACAATAAAAATATTTTAGACTAAGTATTGGTGCAATAGTTCTTTTCGAAGTTTTTACCCTTGCGGGCTCTCAAAACTGAAAAAAAAAGCTACGTGGATCCCCCAAGAGGAGCATATACTTGTATGACAACGTGTGTGAATCATGAAGCTACTGAATGACTATGATCCATTAAAACAAACTAAGAGGACTCTTTGGTGCTTTGCCAGGCTTACCATAAACTCAGTTTCGGGTTGCTTTCGACGTTTCAGTGGAAAATTCCTGAAACAAACGAACGTCTGAAAAGGCAATCGCCTATTTTCCTGGTTGGAAACTTCCAGGCGGAAGTTCGGATGTCATGTCTTCACACCTTTTTTGAATATTAGTTTCAGGCTTTCGCGGCCGTTTTTCATTAACCGAAACTGGCTTAGGAAAATGGTAAACGCGATTACCGAACGGAATCAAAATTAATCAGTCCTGAATTCTCCTCATGATTTGCCCAAACCGTGAAGCGACCGGTTTACCAATGTAAATAGTAGAAAAGCCTTGATGCCAAGAGCCTGCGATAAGGCTTCCTCTCATCGCTATCTGTCGGCAGGGACATTTCGTCAAAGAGCAGTGAGAGGCGGGTGTATCGCAGACTATGCGTCATATATCTTAAGTACTTTGAGGGACCTTGTTAAGTGCATAATAGATCGTAGCAAGGGCAGATCGTCGCAATATCTCTAATTACTTATTAAGAGACACCAAAAGAAAGCTCGCTATTCCTCTACCCCAGACAAATGTTAAGAAAAATAGTTTTTTGGAGCAGTTCTTTGGTATAGCCTTCCTATATATTGACCAGCAGCAGGCGAAGTCTCTTGGGGTTCTGAGGGCCGGCTGCAAACAATTCTTCTGGAGATCTACACGGTACTTACGTAAAGCGGACTAAGGCTTTCAGTCTTCTAGTATTCGGTTTGTGACAAAGACAAAGGTAAGGTTTTGGAGGCCTGCTTGGGCGTCTAAGTTTCATGGACTAAGGTTACAGAGGATGAGGAAAGTCCTCAAGTCTGCCTTTCCCTTTTAGGTGTTCCCATTCGTTCGTTACAAGGTTCTTCTTAGGTTTAGTATTATACTCTATTTTGTTTCCCTATTTTTATTGTTTGTTTGGTTTTTTTTTTTGCGGAAAAGACGATGTTCTCCTTCCAAACGCTGTTGAAAGGAACTTTCAGTCTTTTAACCTGTCATCTGCAGTTCAGTATTACAGCTAGAGTTTCCATGACACTAAAACGTCAATCAGTGCAAAGACTTTCAGGCCACAAAGCAGCCCGTACTTTTTGCGTAAGCCAAGAAGCCGGAATAGTCGAGGTAATGGTCTGGAGCAAAACAAAATGGTCGTTCCCTCTTGTCTGGAGCAGAGGGGGCACGGCGGGGGAGGGGAGAGGTGAGTGAGACTGGGGAGAGAATCGAAAAATAAGTCTAAAAAATACATTAGAAAATGAGAAAGAAAAATAAAAGAAAGAAAACAAGAAAGAAAAAAAAGTTTCGCAGTCTAAAAGCAGTTGAAAAGTTAGTACTACCAAATCCGTTCCTGCTGATCAATAACAAAGCGCCAAAAGTGCTCGACGCTCAAGCTGAATACCGTATTTATTCGAATAAGCGCCCAACCTCGAATTAGCGCCCACCTCGAATAAGCGCCCATCCTAAAGGCAGCAAAGTTATAGCGCCCACTCCCTCCCACACAAACTCAAATAAGAGATAATAAGTAATAAAGAGACCCTCCTGAAGACGGAGTTTTCTTCAGAGCATCTTACAGAACCTTGCTTTGTTACATCTCCGCTTTTTGTTATTACCATTTATTGTTTTGTTGCAAAACTAACATACTACACTTGCTGAGAATGGCGAAAATTTAATACGAGCCCAGCCTCGAATAAGCACCCACCTCGAATAAGCGCCCACTCTCAAGGTCCAAAAATCTAATAAGCGCCCAGGGTGGTTAATCGAATAAATACGGTATATACCATAAAAATTTGTAAATGAAGGACGTAGTTAACCTGTAACAGGCCTTCAGGTAGTTGGGAAAACGCAAAGAAAAGTGGGCTAGCAAAAATGGCGAAGGGGCGGGGTTAGGGAGAGAGGGCGAAAGGTCCTTCTACTCTCTCCCTCTTACTCTCTTCTACGTTTGTTTTCCTCCGTTCCCCATTTCGCGCCACTGTCCACTGTCCACTATCCACTATCCACTGTCTACTGTCCACTACGCCTGGAATAGGCTAGTTCATAGTGGGCCAGAGAGTTTTTTCCAATGGCGATGCAAGGGATCTATAGATGTCCATTTAGGAGCATTTGCCATTTTAAAAAGCTCATGATCACGCTGCAACTATTCCTGCTTTAACATTAGTAAAACGACACTTTTTTTTCTATTTTCCGTTTTGCTGTAGAGGAAAGTTTTTGGTGATTTGTTTTTGATGGTGTTGTTTCGTCGTCGATCGAAACGAGTTAAAATGTTTTCTGAAACGTTAGCTACTATGTAAGTTTATAAGCGTGATAGTAATACATCGAAAGGTACATTTATACTTATACATAAATACTTGAAAGAGAAAACTCGAAAGAAAAAAAGAGGGGGGGGAGTTCTAATTAGTTAATATTTGTTATCCCCGTCTTAAATTTAACGTATTTATGCCTTTTGACGCATGCTTAAATTAATAAAACACACCACTGTACTTGTTTAAAGTTTGTTTTCGTTGGGCTCCGGTCGTCGACGTCTTGCCGACGTCGCTCAAAAAAGCCGACTTTTGGGCGGTTCTACACTATATATTGTATCCAAACAAAATGACTCTTCTAAATAAGATAAGTGTATTGAAAGATGTAATATAGATTGTATGCTGGAATTTGGCATGTGATCAGTGTTGAATAGAATGTTGAAAGTGTATCTGTCGTTAACACCGCTGGCGTGACGGGCCGTGTCACGCTATTTTTAACCACTGGAATGTCGCGATTTTTCGCAAAATTAGGGTTGAACTCGGCGTCTTGCGGGCTACTTAAAATCGTTTGCCCAGAGATTTGTTTCTATTTTCTGATATATTGGGGCCTAGTTAAGCCGTAGAAAGTCAATTTGCGAAATTCTAAGTTATAGCGCATTGTAAAAATTTACATTATTTTCACCCTATAATTTTGAACGGCAGAAATTGTCAATAAGGCCTATTTTTAACAATACCTTTTTGGCCACAAACTTATTACAGCTTTCACAAATTTATCGTCTTATAAGAAAGAAAGGGTCATAAAAACTATTCGTGTTCTACAAAGGCTGCCAAAATCGTTGTGGTTTGACGTACGAGTCAATGAAATTTGTGTAAAGTTACGCTTTACCGGAAGTGGATTTTGAGCTCCGAACGGGCAAAATGAGTTTCCTCGAATTTTAACAAAAGAATATGTTATTTGGGGAAACTAACTACAGCATGTTTCATTACTCATTAAGGGTTATCGATGAGCCAAAAATGAGCGAAATTCGAATTTTGAACTTGTGCCACAAAAAGTCGATTTTGGTCGATATTTACAGACAGTCGCTCTTAAATTTTACATTTTACAATTTGCATAACGTAATAACGAAGTGGGCGAAAAAAAAAAATATTATAAACAAACTTTTTTCCGAATAATGGTTCCTACTCAAGAATTAATTAAAGTTCGCCGAGGTCTGCTGCAGGTAAGATTTCGCACTACACCAGCATGTGAGAATGTATGGCAACCACACCCGGGGGGTACTCCGCATATGAAAGGGGTGGGGATGCTCGTCGTCTCGCTTAGGGGTGTGAATTTCGGATTTTGGTCCCGCTTAGGGTGTTCTGGGCAAAACACCATTATATTTAGCCGTAAAAGTCTCTTTTAGGGTTGCACTCGAAGAAATATTTAAAAATTATATATTTTCATTCTTTTTATTTACTCGATTCATGTAATCAAAGTTTAAAATGATCGCTTTTAGGGGTCAAAAAAAGGTTGGGCCACGCCCAGATTGGTCTCCTTTAGAGGTTTAATTCAAAAGTTCCGACGAGCATCCCCACCCCTTTCGTATGCGGAGTCCCCCCGGGCAACCAAATCGCCTTCAATTTTTTAAATGATGGCGATTCCTCTGGAAATGAATTCTAAGGGACTAGTTTTAAGTTTAAAAAAATATATATATAAAATTGTGGTCTGCTGTTCTCTTCCCCTATAAAACATGAGACAGTTCAAGCCGTAGTCGGGCAACAACGGCCCCGGACAAATCGGGAGTTTTTGGCGTTACTTTTATTGCCGTTGGCCGAAGGACCAAAAGATGGGAAGCGCCTTGATGCCGATTGAAGGCTTATTTCTTCTGCCAGCTTCCATACAAGCTCAGATAATTGTGAAAGAAATACGCAGAAATGAAACAGCAACAATGCAGACTGTAAGAAAGAAACCATTGAGACATGGATGTTACTGAGGAAATCTTGTGGAATTAAGCTTCGTGAAGCAGAATGTTTTGCAACGACGCGTTAGTAAACTTTTAAATGAACCTACCTCCCTACGGCCGACAAAATCAAACAAACAGGCGCTACATGTTTAGAAAAGCTGGTGCAATGAAATCATAATATAATTTTTGACTAACCTTTGCGATAATTCATCGCGTTGAGATTGCATTTCTATTTATATCTTTAGGAAAACGAGTGCAATGAAATCATAATATAATTTTTGACTAACCTTTGCGATGATTCATAGCGTTGAGATTGCATTTTTATTTATATATTTCAAACGTTTGAGGCTAGAACGCGAGCAAATCAGGCAAATATTACTGGACTTGGAACAATTGACCTCTGACACGAGTTTCACATTACAAAAGCTATTTTAAAGTGAGCGGAACGAGACTTTTGGGTCGTGAGGCGGCCCTGCTAGCGACAAATTGAAATGGCGATGAGTCTTCGTGCCGCGAGCCAAATTTTAAATAAGACGAAAAACTTCTTCTAAAGTCTAAAATATTACTTGAGAATGTAAACAACAAATCTCCGTCGGCGGTGCGGTCCGGAAGGAAATCTTGTTGAGTCAATATGACAGTTCAGATGACGCTCGCGCGTGCGCACAATCGGGAATTGATTGATTTGCATTTTTCAAGCCGTTTGTCAATTTTTTGTGAATATTTATATAACTTAGCGCAACGCCGCAAAAATAGATCAGGTGACTAGTTATTTAAAAACCTAGAAGTTCGTTACGCAACTCACATTTGAAAAGTGTCATCACCGATCGCATAGCCTGCGAGCAAGCTCTCCTATTTGGGCGAGTGAAGCGAGTCCCCGGGGGGGGGGGGGGGTACTGCCATATATGGGCTATATGGGTATGTGCCGCTGTGAAGGGTATGGTTTTCAAGCAGTTTACTCTAGGATAGGGTATATAAATCAGAGCATTTGGGTCTAGAATAGGGTATCATTTTTCGGGAAACTGATCAGTTGGTTGAAGATTTTATCTAGACTGGGGAAACAGCTACTCTAGGATAGGGGGATTTGGGAGTTTACTCTAGTATAGGGTAGCAAAATTCAGCTGAACTAGCTCTGGTATAGTTCAAGGGTTCCAGGGTCCCAGCGGCACATCCCCACCCAGAAATTCCTAAAGTGCCCCCCCCCCGCCCCCCCCCCCCCCCGGAGCGAGTCTCGCGAGAACCCGCGAGCGAGCGGCGAAGCCGCAATATTTGCCCAATATTTGCCCGTCCCTTCAACCGAAATTGACATGCGTAATAACCTTCATTGTAATATCGGGAGTCCACTCCTGGTAATATTAATTTAATTTTTCAGTTGACTATTACTTCTTGTTATTTTACAACTACCGGAAGGGCAAATAAATTCCATGTACGGTCAAGCACGCGAAAATCAGTTAGTGGTGAAATCTTCAACATAAAGTATGCCTTCAAACACACGAGCGAATCACTGTCCCTTTAATTAAGCTCCCTACAGTTTGAAGGCCCGCCAACATCCTCTGTTTTAAGAACTGTCCAATGTTTAGAAATACTCTCACGTTCCATATTGTTCTCAGGGACATACTTGAGTGGCCGCAAAACTCCTATACGACCCTTGGCAGGTCATTATAAAAATCCCATATTACTTTTCGGTCTTGGCTCAAACTTTTGTGGTTTTCTTCTGACAACGTTTTTTGAAATAGCTGTATGCTTTCTTTTTAGACAACAGCGTTTCGAGAACTGAAAATGTCTTAGTCGGAACGTTGCACTGATGGATTTGCTAAACATTGGCTAAACTCCGTTAAATACCTGACCCAGAATTTATCAACTAATAGGAGATTTGAACAGCAACCTCGTCCCCAAGGCTTTTCCCTTAAAAAATGGGTGGGGCGCCCCACCCATTTTTTAAGGGAAAAGCCCTGGGGACGAGGTTGATTTGAACAGATGAAATGCTCCAGCTTGAAATGATAAGTTAAACTTACCGCGCGGGGCATATTGCTGGAGGGGGGAGTTAAGTGAAGTTTGCACAACAAATGCGTTCCGTCTGTCTGTTTCAAGGTGTTTCGAAATTCCACTTGTACTAGGTCTTCGCTATCAACGAGACGAATTCGCAATTCAGTCTTAAACGAATCCTCTTCAAATAACCTGTTTAAATGTAAGAGAGAAACATGCATGATGTAGTGCCGCGTAATCCTTGTAAACTTAACACGAGGTCCTAACTAAAGGCGCTTACCATTAGACGGAACTGCCCAGTCACCGGAGAGAATTCAACTATCAATCACGACTGTTCAGATCGGTCAAAACAACTCAAAGTCTTATCAGAGCTTCTCGGGTGCCGTCCATTTTTTGGCATTACGTTGAACTACTGACTTCATTTTCTGGATATCGTAAAAGTCTTCCAAACGTCAACTCTAGCTGGTTGTCAAGAATTAGCCGCGGTATTTGAGCCAAGCAGAAACGAGGAAATATTTTGAAAAAAAAATGATAATAAAAGAGCTTACCTGAGATAAATGTTATTTACGTCCTTCTCATTAAATGGGCGTTGTCTTCCTGATAAAAACACAAATGCTTTGTCCTCTCCTGGTATCATATCTTTCATCGAACTGCCATCAGCACATCGCTCTACGCCTTGTTTTTTAAGCTTCTCTATCACCCCTTGTCTAAGGTGATTAGGGCAACAAATAAGGGTCAAAATTTCTGGAATATGTGGACCAAAGTAAGCGACGAAACTTGCTCTTCTGTACCGCGTTCCAGTGGAGCGGGTAAGGTGAGGTAGGTTTCTCAGTCCATAAGATCCGGAGTTTTCTTCACGCCGCTCAACACAAAACGAATATCTAGAATTAAAAAATCGAAAAAGGTAAAAGGATTTGTTACGAGTGTTCAAATGGCAAAGGTCGAATCTTGGATATTCTTCGTGAATCGTCGAGCCAAAGAAAAAGTTTCTAGTAGATTGAAAAGGAAGAACGTTCTTTCGTACTTTTTGAGTTGATATTTTTTGCTAACCACCTGGCAGGCAGGAAGTATGGCAGCTAAAATCGCATTGCATGGGTAAAATGTTTTTTTAAAATTTGACTCGGAGATGCCTTAAAAGAAGTACTGGCAGTTTTGTTAATTACTTGGACGCATTTCAGGAACCTAAAGGTCCGTTTAGACAGTTAAGCAGTGCCACTGCTTAACATCATCTAACTTCGTTGAATAGGGCCTTGCGTAGAAAGAATGCTGATTCTGAGCTAATTATTTCCAAGAAATGTGAAGTGCAATTGAAGAGGTGTTGCTTACTAAACATTAATCTGGGTCCGGAAGGGTGTTTTCGGGATCCCGGATTTGACCAAAATACGGTGCGGGATTCGGGAAAACGCAAAATATCTTGAGGGAAGAAGGGATTTGACTGCCACTCAGGATGCGAAATTCATCAAAATTTCGGCGCGGGATGCGGGATTGTTTGGCTGTCTGTCGGGAATTTGGGAAATCGTACGTTGTAGCAGTAAATGCGAATCAGCCAGCGAGTGTTCAGTGGTGTCTCCTATCAAAGCAAACTATAAAGGCCTTCACGAAATCTACCGGATGGCAGGAAAGTGCACTTGGTTCTAGCATACCATTATTGTTCAAGCTTTTTACATTTATTGTAAGTCTTATGAAGAAATTATTTGATCAGTTAAATTTAAGATATGATGAACAGTACAATGATTCTGTTCCCTTGAATCAGACAGTCATAGTTTTGGTCAGTCCTCTATTTTTGTCCATGCAAGCGGTCACAGACTACGGCTCCAGTCGTTCAAAGGCCCAAAGGAAGGGAGTCATGATCAGGGCTGGGAAAGAGAGTGGGAAGAAACCCTCCCCTCCCCTCTCCTTCTTCGCTTCTTCCTCTCCTGTTTTCCCTCCGCTTTATCATATACTGGTATAATTCAAAATATCAATCGAAAGGGCCAATCGACATTTTCGAAAAAAGAAAAACGGGATTCGGGAAAGCGATGAAAAAAGTGCGGGATGCAAGATTTTCGTGGAAAAGGAGAGGGAATGCGGGATCAGAAATCGCCCCCCCCCCCCCCCCCCCCCCACACACCTGAACAAAAGAAATGTCTGTCGATGTTGAATGTTAAGTTTGAACGTTCAACCAGATCTAGCAACATCAGCACCGTTCAACATGGTGCTCAAACGGCTACGAAAATGTTGCATTCAATAACGCTGAACAAAGTTTAATCAGCATTTTGGATTAAAAAGGATCTAACTGTCCATCTACCTGGTAAATACTAAAGATACTAATGATTTTTCTAAGCTTCTTTACCCAGAAAATCGTTTGACTTGGATCCTAACAAACTTTCCATCAAACTGTGTCGGTTCTACCAGATCAGTGAGTTCAGTCCATTTTTTTTTTTCCTCCTCGCAATTCAGGAACAGCGCTCTCACATGGCATTTAGAGGGATCTAGTTTAACGTCCTGTCGGTCTCGAAGAGAAACTGGCAGCTGAATGGTTACAGGCCTAAAGAACTGGACAACCTCAGAGCATTTCATTCGCAGAATAGGTCCAAAAAATACACCTTCCTCGTCAAAGTCTTCATTTGGAACTTCCTGCACCTGTACCATTTAAAAGAGTAATCATCAGCAGTTAATTTCATGTATTCTTTTAGGCCTTAAAAATTGACGTACGCTCCCCATAGGCTAAATAAAAACGTAATTCAAGTAACAAAAAGATTTCTCCAATAATCGGTATTCAGTAGACGATTTTTCAGTCAAGGCCATTATGTTTATGAAACCGTTGCCCTTTGAAAAGCCTTGGGGCTGATTTTGTTTGCCTGCATATCAATACTGTTTTTATATAATAAAAAATTGACCTTTTTAATCACACCAACCTCTAACTCCAGGTTAAGCCGTGACTCGGATGCAACAGCATTCTTAGGGATTGTAATCGTCACGCCTGGATAATCAGGATGACTGAATAAACCGCCAGTCGATGTGATGGTGTAATTTGGAGAAGATTTGAGACGGCAAACCACTGCAAATGTTGAGCAGTCACTTATAACAGCTTGAGCAGCGGGAAAGAAAAGGTCTGGTATATCCTGGTGACACGGGAGCCCAGCTTCGATATCTGTTACCGATAAAACGTACAAGTAAATTAACTATCATATGCTCTTACTTTGACTTCCTTTCGCGATCTAAAAAAGACTAACGCTTTAGAAATCAAGACTGGAAAAAACAGCAAGCTTCAGACCGAGAGCGCAAGAGCAACTGCAACACTTTACACCATCTTTAAAAGAAACAGAGCAAACCTTCCGCAATATATACGGAAGACGTGCACCGTATCCTGCTTAGAGAAACAGGGTCTGCCAAACGGTTATCTATAGTTGCCATGAATCTACTATATAGAGAAAATTTTTATACCTTGGCGACAGCTTAAGTTCTTGGTTCCACGCACGTCTTCCCATTCATTGGTCTTCTTGTTGATCTGCCTTTGTATCACCACTTCGTAGCCCCGTAGGTCCGGTGCACTGTGAGAAAGCGTCAAAGTCACCATGGCATTGAAATGCACTTGTTGGCCATCGTGGGAAGATAGTTCAATAACATTGCTGACAATGGCCTCATCCTCCTGCAGCGGGGGTGAGCAGACACTGGATTTCCATCTGAAGATTTCCACTGTTGGCGTACCCTCGGACACAGCATTGGGAGGGAATATAAGATGGACAGCCCCTAGTTTGAGGGCGCAGCTGGTACCTTCACTTTCTACTATTAGTCTGCAATGAGCCAACATTTTAATAGTCGGTTGTTTTCAACTAAAAACTACAATAAACAGAGAACTTTTTAAAGTTTGCAAAGTTCATTTTTCCTTCGCCAATAGGGAACTGAGGCTGGACAACTGTGGTTTTCATTACAGACAGCGCAGGGGTCAATACCAGTCTACACCCTTCTAAGATGCAAGGAAGTAAAACCACGGGTGTAACGCGGATGTAGGTTGTCTGAACTAGTTTATGACGCTTATGACAAGGTAACTTAATAAACCAAAAATGGTGTTGATAAGACTCTGCACGATTCATGCCCCCTTACCTGTTACCAATACCTGTTACCAAAGTTGTAAGGATTTCAAAATCGTATTCAACAATTGCAATATGACAACTTTGAATGGGGCAGGGGGCGGATGGGGGGGGGGGGGGATCTCTTACTTGTAAGAACTCTCAGGCACAATGAAGTAAGAGCATCGTTTATTCAGCGCTAGTGTCTCAAATAATTTTATTTGCAACTAGTTGTAGCTGTTGACATTGAAGGCATAGTGCAAAAACTTGGTACATGTCTCGAGGCCATTGTGACGTGTGAAGGTGTAGAACAGGGGGTGATCTATATTAGAGCTTAAATAACTGTGGCTGAACTAGACAATTTATCACGAGTTAAAGGTAAAACAGTTGGATAGATAATCCTTCGATGTGAATCGTCAGATAATCTTTGTTTACGTTGGCTCGATACAGTTTTTCAGGGTCAATACCTCCCAAGTTTGAGCATAAACCAGATAAACTACGTCGCTATAAACAACGATTTTGAAAAATTACCACCACAGTTGTATTAGATAAAGATGAAAATTTGTTGTGATCAGGGTTGCAACGACATCGGAGTTGTCATAGCAACGAAATGACGCTATTACCTATTTTACTTGCTGCAGTATATCTCGTCACTGGGAACTGTTGTTTTAAATCGTTCACGGGAGCTTTTTCCTCAAAAAGCGGCCTGGATGTTTGTCAAGTTTAAGCGACATCTGTAAGAGCGTAATTGAGATATTTTGGGATGAAGCTTTTATGGTTAGAAAGTTTTTATGGCTACTCGATGTGGAGTGTCATGGCGGATAACAGCATGAAGTAGGTTCTGTAATATCGATGTTATGGGTGAAGTCAAGAGGCTTAGACAAGAAAATCTAAGGTTGAAGGATCAAATCCAAGCTTTTTCCAAAGAGGTTGAGCAAATGAAACTTTTGTTTCAACAGATTTCCATACAATTAGCGGGTGAACCACCAACAACCGCGAACGCTACTCCGAGTCGTGAAGGTGAGAAGAGCTTAAGCTTCCTTAGCGATAAGCACGATGAATTGATTTTGTTTAAAACAAATGCAATGGCCGAACTAGAGCGACTCCGTAAGAAGATTGAAGCTGTTAATGAAAAAGTCAAAAACATCAGTGAAGCAATAGAAAGCATGGAAAATTACAGTTACCAATATAATATAAAACTTGTTGGATTCCCTGAACTCTACGAACATGAATCGGCGAATGACACCGCGAAACTATGCCTCGAAATATTTCCATATTTTGGGTATATTGGGGGCGGGGTATTTGACCTTGGTATTTGACCTTGGGGTTAGGTGACCACGTCCATGACCACACCCATTGGCCTTAAACTTGGGATTTGAGCTTGGGATTGGGTGATCACGCCAGTGGCCACGCCCATACTAAGCTACTTAAGGCGGTGTCTCCTTTATTATATTAGACGCAATGTCAGGAAAAAATATATATAATAACAATATAATGAGCAATCGCAATGAATTAGTCAGAAGGCTATTCTCGGGGATCACTGATAGTGAACTCCAAAATTTGGTTAATATTCGAGAATCGCAAAAGAGTCCAGTGCCTGCCCCAAGAAAGCGGGCCCCGATTCCTTCACCAAGATAAATGTCTGACAAATGATACAGGATAATCCTGTCCCGCCATATAGGCCTATTCCGGCCCCCAGAATCGAACAAAGAAACAACAACCAGTACCAGCCCCTTGGACTAAAATAAATAAAAAACGAAGGGCTCTTAAGGGCTTTACACAGTTGTTTGAAATTTCGTTAAAAACTAATAGAGATGCCATGGTACAGCTACAAAATACTACTTTAGGCTAGCTATTAGTCGATTATTTGCTACTCTGCTTCAAAGAACAAAATAGTTCAAATTTGTAGAGACATTGAGGGTAAGAGAAAAGATGATAAAAATATATATTATTTTAATGGTAGGGCGCAGATTGTTCTCAACCCCAATGATTTTTTACCCAGCCTGCAATTATCACAGCAGCAACTGTTAACCGGTATAGCTGTTTGGCTGACTGAGGGTAGTGGGTGGGTTATTAGCAGCATTGATGAACATTATATTAATACAATTGCGTATGATCCATTGAGAGGTAAATCATTCATACCTTTACCACAAGAGCTCCAAAATTCTGCAAAGGGTTTGGTTAACCTTAAAAAGACGACAATGAGTGTTTCGGTTGGTGTCATTTCCGCTATTTGAATCCCCAAGAGGTTCATCCAGAAAGGATAAAAACGTTTAATAAGATGTTTAATAAGACCAACCATAAGGAGAGAAGATATTTTTGCATGCATTGCTTCCAACATTTCAGTAGCCCAGACATTCTCACCAGACACAAGAGCAATTGCATGGTAATAAATGGTGAGCAGGCTATTAGGATGCCGCAAAAAGAAAATAAGACATTGAAATTCCAAAACTTTCACAAGAAGATGCCGGCGCCATTTGTAATTTACGCAGATTTTAATTTGAGGCCGTTACTGAAAAAATATCAGGGAGCCAGCCTAATAATACCCAGTCATATACTGAATCATACCAAAAACATACTGGCTACAGCTAAGGTTACAAAGTTGTTTACTTTTATGATGATCAATATACTAAGCCGGCACAGATTTACAGAGGTGAGAAGCCAATCAAGAAGTTTATGGAAGAGATGCTAAAAGAGGCCCAGTATTGCCAAAAGATCATTGCTACCAAATTCAAGAAGCCATTGAAGATGACTGACAAGGATGAGCAGAATTTTCAAGACGCTAATGAGTGCCATATTTTTAACCACAAGTGAAAGCCTCCATTATTCAAGGTATTGTCTCCAAGTTTCATTTTCACGTGAACAGCAGCAACTAACAATACATTTGAAATATGCAAAAATGCTAGCTATTGTTGTGCACGAAAATATGAAACTTGGAGACAATACCCTGAATAATGAGAGGCTCACACTTGTAAACACAAAATTACTGACAAAATATGTACGAATTGTAGCCCTTATTTTACTGCCTTACAATGTAAGAAAAATCTTGAAATTAAAAGGTCATATAAAAGGAAGGTGAATCTCATGAATCTTAGATTTTTCTATCGAGCGGTTTAAAAATCATTCGCTAATTTGTTAAAGTAGACCAAAATGTTTACAAACCGCTAACAAGAGCCCTTCGATACATACTAATCAAATCCTTCTTTCTAGCAATCGGCTGGAACTATGTACATGATCTTTCACACACGTTTTTAAAAAGATTGAAACTACTATGTGGTGAAATTGCATGTCAAAAGCGCTTCGTTTTCTACAGATAACAGCCGAACATCAAGATTGTCAATTTTTTTTACCGTACTTCTAATCATAAAAACTTCATCCAAAAATATCTCGATAACGCTCTTACAGATTTCTCTTAAACTTTACGAACATCGAGGCGGCTATTGGAGGAGATAGCTCCCGTAAAGATTTTGCAAGAACAGTTCCCAGTGCC
>OZ037781.1:28769236-28804236 GCA_964035525.1 Porites cylindrica | reverse complement strand
CTGATAATGAGGTTTCGTGCTGCATGCTTAACATTAAGTCTTGTGCAACCGAATGCTCGCGCGCCGGCTAGACTACCGCCTTCGTTGCTTGCAAAATAGTCTACACAAGAATTATTTCAATTGCAGTCAACGAAACTTAGTAATGTATGCGCGAATGTACTCACTTTCCGTTCTAACCTGAAATTAGATAAACTAGAATCCATAAGATATATTTTCATATTTTAACCAAGGATGAACAGACTTGAATAACTGGTGTCAAGAAACCTGAAACACTAACCAGCGTAGGCTTTTTCTTCAGATATTGGACTACGGTTTGCCGTAACTCTGCTTGTGAGATTTCAATTCGTTTTTTGAGGTGGAGCTGTTCCGAAAGGGCCAAAAACATGCTGTTTCCCTCTCCTTGATTGTCGGAAATCGAAAAACCTTTTTCCTTGATGTTTCTCTTGAAATTTTCGGAGAGCCCAGTCTCATGATTGTTGGTATCTTCCTTAGCTTGTTGTTCTATTTGTCGAAGAAGATTGAAAATCTGCCTCTCTGGTAGTTCTGTTAATGGAAAGAACAATATAAAAACTTTTGATTCTCTTTGAAGAGATAAGGAGCTAACGTAAGATGAATAAGCCTGGCTTCTTCGCCTCTTCATCTAAAGAAAAATATTTCTGCTAATCGAGAACAACGGTGCTGTTTCGTTCAGTTTAATTTTCTAAGTAAGGTCTATAATGGGCTTGAATTTTAGCAGTAAGAAAAAATATATATATATATGTTGCATAAAAAAACGGTCCTTGTAAAAAAGCGTCATTTTTATTTAAAAAAGCTGCTTTTTCACAAATTGACCGGTTATAAAAATACTGCTTTTTTACAAGTTAACCGGTTGTAAAAATACTGCTTTTTACAAAAATATATTTTTGTAAAAAAGCTGCTTTTTTACAAGTTACATGGTTGGAAAAATACTGCTTTTTTACAAAAATATATTTTTGTAAAAAAAGCAGTTTTTTTATGTAAAAAAGCTGCTTTTTTACAAGTTAACCGGTTGTAAAAATACCGCTTTTAAGCTGCTTTTTTACAAAATATATTTTTGTAAAAAAGCTGCTTTTTTATGTAAAAATCTGTTTTTTTACAAAAGATATTTTTGTAAGAAAGCTACCTTTTCATGTGAAAATCCTGCTATTTACACATATAAATTTTCGTGAAAAAAGAGCTTCATGCTCTTCCTTTAGACCATTTAACAAACCCATTTATCGAAGACAGGCTATTTTCTATAGCATGGTTCGAACCGTTATTGAACTGTACTGAGTTTTCGTGCGCTTCTCAAACCGTACATTATAAGATGTCCAGCTAGTCACGTTCACGTTCCCGTGTCCCCTTTAATTTATTGTGGGGCTTTTAAATTCCCTTGTTAACTCGCTGACAGCGTTAATAATTTACGTTCTTTTTATTCTTTTTATTATTTCTTCTTGTTTCCTTTGTCATTCCATTCTCCAGGACCTTCTAATTGTTGGATGCGAAGAAGGAACAGGCAGTAATTTTATTTGTTATGCTTAACGGCCGAGGTCACGCACGGCAGTAACTGTGTGTTAGGCAATAATAGAATAGCTGGGTTATTCACTGCCTTATTTATAAGCAATGCCTGTCACAATCTCTTGCAGCAACCAAAGCCTTCTATTCTCTCCTTCATTGATACTTTTGTTCATGCCGAAAACTATACAGAATATTGTTCTGTATTATTTATCTATTTTCCCAAGGTTATCAGCTGCAATAATCGGTTTAACTGAAAACAAAATGCTTGGTTATAATGCTTTGATGCAGTGGACAAATAAATTATAACTCCATTTCTAGCATAAGAACTTTTAAATTGCAATTTAAAAGTTCTGTACGTTAACGGCTAGTTAGTCACCCTGAAGAAGATCACTGAATGTGATCGAAATATAGGTGGATTGAAAGGAAACTGTTTTCTGTCTTCATTTGTGATTAAGATATATATATATATATATATATATATATATATATATATATATATATATATATATATATATATATATATATATATATATATATATAAAGCTCCGTTATAACTACATACACTTCTCATGCTTTTTCTTAATAAAACTGTTGTTTAAATATATATATATATATATATATATATTTAAACAACAGTTTTATTAAGAAAAAGCATGAGAAGTGTATGTAGTTATAACGGAGCTTTCGGAGCCTCCATAGCTATAGAAAATATATCGATGCTTGAAAATATCAGAAATATGGCTATGACGCCAGCGTACGCCCGCTCGCACGTCCGTAGAGACTCTGGTAGAGGGGGTAGGGAAGAGAGTCCTAGACCTGGAGCCTTCATTTGTCTTGACCGAAGTCAGCCATTTAAGAGGCAACCTAAGGAATTACTAGGGTAAAAATCTTGAAGTTTCTTGTATTTGAGTTAGACGAAATCTTAAAAAAAATATGTTTTTAAGGCCTTGCTTTTAGCTTCGTCACGCTTTTAGTCAAACTCCAGGACCAACCTGGTCTAAGATTGGTCAAAATTTTGGCAGGTGAATTCATGCGTCACGAAAAGGCTTTTGCAGCATCTTGAAATTTGTCTACCCGGCAGCACCTAATTGACGCTTCTTGTCATTTTAAGTGTTAAACGTTTTGTATTCATCCACTGCCGCCACAAAATAAAATACCACCGCTATATCAAGATTCTTCTGTTATTCAAAGCTGGTATGTTTATGTGGTTTTTGGGTCGCAACAGGATTCCTCGGTGGCTGCGTTTGTGAAAGTTTATGCACGCTTTTACAGCAGACTACAGGAAAAACCCTTAAGGACCTTAAGAGCGGATGTCTGTAAATATCGACCAGAGGTGGGAAAAATAAAATTTTTCAAAAATGCCCAAAAAATTCTGTAGACTACCCTACGTATTCTGGAAATGAAAATATAAATTTTAGTTTCATTGGATAACTATTTTGGCGATACGGCGAATGTCAAATTCGGGCGATTTACGGCCTCCGCCAGACTTCTTTTTCGGGCCTCTAGACCGGGCTACAAAAAGACCGCGATTTCAATCGAATTCAAATGTCATCCAACCCAAAAAGTTTCTTATCGTATTAAAAGGATTTTAATACAAATATTGAGTGGTCATGTTCTTGAATTGATTGCAACTGAAATATTTTATGGATTTTTAAATATTTACAAAATTTTAAGGATTTTACGCGAGCAAAATGTTGTCAAATTTCAAAGGCCTAAAATTACATCCGATACATGATTTCAAACAGAAAAAGACATTCCAAATTAAAAAGCAATCTCTAAGCTTTCAAAATGTGCTTTCAAAACTCTGGGCAACATATGAAATGAATTTTTGGGAACGCAAAATTCACGGCGCACTTTAGTGTAATTTGACCTTTCTGACTTGACAGTACAGTTAAGAGCGACATAAATCAATTCTCCAACAAATGTTTCAGCCAAACTACGTTTAATTTAGGCAATCTCAAGTCTCACAGTGATACAGAGATGCTTCATATACATATACATAGGTGGAAAGTTTCGTGCCATTTTGTCAGCTGTAAAGAACTCTTATCCTTCAGGTGCAGTATTTGAACTCTCGCTTCGCCAATGTAAACATGTGGGTCAAGTGCTTATCACGAAACAACAACGTTTTCAAAAGCTACACCAAATATCTATCCTGTGTAGTATATAATCTGGTCTATTATTTGATTGTTTGTACCTTGTGTCCTTGTTTGACCCCATTTCCGCAATGAAACTGAGACAAACCACAGCGAAATTCCCGCGTGCTCGATGTGTCACGAGTCACGTGAATGGGTCGTTTTACAGTCAAGGTAGGTCAAGCGTACCCCCCAAGATTCTATTAATGAATTGATTATTTGAAAAATGAAGCCGTTAGTCGTTCCCGTAACTGGTGTCAAATTCAAAGCGGCATTTCTGCATGCGTAATGAGTAGTGAATATTTTACGAGAACTTCTCTGTATTTGGTCAGATTGAAAATCTTTGAATGAATTAAGTTTCTTAAAAGAGATGTACATCAAATTCAGGAAAACTGAGCTGGTAGAAATTTCATAACTGCCTCGCGTGTGAATTCACGGCTCATTACGCATGCAAGAATGCAGAGATCAATCTGAAATCTACAACTAGCAACGGATTCAACTTTCGAATAATAAATTCATTAATGAATTCTTGGGGGATACGCTTGACCTGGTTTGACTGTAAACTTGATTGCGTTACGTAAACATGACACACGGCGATTGTTTCTGAGTTGTGAAAAAAAATTCCTGTCATTAACTTACATGTTGTGGTTATGCCATTGAATGAACCGACAATTTTTTTCCATGCAGTTTTACCATCACAGACTTGCCCAGTAATCGGCTTCTGACTTGCCAGATTCCCGACGAAACCAAAAAAAGCGTAGGACTAAAATTTCCGAGCCCTGGAAGTTTTCAGTGAAAGATTAAATGATTTTGCACGCCAAAAAATAGAAAGTAAATGTTTTTTGGTTGGTTTATTCATCGTACCATCTGCTGAATTTATCTTTTTCGCACCTGACAGTCTGAACTATCCTTTCTATCCTCAAAGAAAACCCGTAGTGAAAAATTTCAAAACAAAAAAGAAATCCCTTTATTACCTCCCCTCTCCCATCTCTTTAACTCTCCCCTCCCCTCCAACCGCCGCCCTCCCCCTAGGGCCGGGCCTAGGGAGGGTCAATCTTTATTGTTTGCGCTGTTCTTTTTTATTGTAGGTAGTAGTTCGACATTTCCCCCACTTCCTCTGTTTGTCCTTGTTTCTGTCAGTTTGGAAATATCCTCATGCATTGTGCAATTCTATTTGCAATATGAAGGCGATACAACGTGCCAAAATGGAGCGTTCGGTGGGTGGGTGGGTGCGTCTGTGTGTGTGAGTGTGTGTGTGTGGGGTGATCAGTGTGGTTCAAGTAATAACTAACCGAGCACACAGTACGTTCGCATAGGAGAGAGCAGACGATCAGTTGAGCGCCACTTTACAGTTAATTCTGTAGCATGCCATCTGACTGACATCCGCTGCGAGACAGAAGACTACAGTGATCCCCAGGGAGAAGGGTATATGGAATCGTCAAGCTGTAACTGTCCAGGTGCACTTTGGTTCGCCGCAATGTCAGAGGGCCATAATGTAGTTTGCGCATCGAAGAATTTATCATAGTTTGGAACTTGCGGAGATATCTGCTCTTGCGCATCTTCGAACTTATTAGAAGAACCAGTGTAACACGAACGAACGTTTATCCCCCTCCCGCGCCCCTGGTCCGTCCCCGCCAGCTTCTTTCCGTACTTTGAAGCACGCATAAAGGTTCCAGAGTAGTCCTCCTCATCGTAGCAATCATAGCTTGTTTGTGGGAGCGAAAGAAGAAATGTCGGGGACGCAAGAGGAGAGAAAAGGAGAGGAGGCCTCCTCTCTCACTTCGCGTGTGCCCCTCGCGCGGCCAGTGATTAGATAATCTGACCGGCGCGTGCCACGTAGGATAGGCCTATCAGCGCACGCTTTAAAATTGCTGCTTGCCTGAGTTGAAGTATAACAACAATAACAACAACAAAAACCGATAATAATAATAATGATGATGATGATAATAATAATTATTATTATAATGATAATAATAGTCAGAAAGGTATATAGACTGTAATACATTTATAGCTCTAGCTTGCAAACAACCGTCCCACGCTTTTGTACCCCATGCATTCATTGCAGATAAATCAACGTTGGAGATAGGTATTTTTTATCATAATTTTTACCAGCCTTATGACTGCAATAGTGCAATTGGTGGACAGCTTAAAGTGAGATTTAAAACGTACCTAGCCTGCCGGTGGTGTTGCACTCCCGATGCGCACCCTGTACTCTGTTCTCGTGCGATTTGTTACTTGTACCACACTCACATAAAACCAGATTTCCATATTCGTACCCTGTAATATCGTGGCACAGTAGCGAGTAGACGTGTACTAGCTTAGGCCGTGAGTGCACTATGAAAGACAGGTGTCGCAAGCGCAGGATAGGACGGCAGAAGGATTTTCTAACTCGACGGCTATGTAATCTGCTTATTACATGTAATTCATGAGCTACAACTTGCACATAATAGGGCATAATAGCGAGTTGCAGAATTATCGTCAAACGCATTAGGTTATTTCCTGACCTGACAGATCTATCAGGACGGGGAGAAAGTGTTGAACCAAAACAAACAACAAAAAACAAAACAAAACAAACAATCAACATGAAAGAACACGTTATTCACAAAAATATACATATCGCTGTATCGCGGTTAGACACGCTCAGGGACCACAAGCCTGCGATCGGTAAAACTGTATGGTACAACAAAAAAAAGAGAGATTGAGATTGTCGGCTCATTCAATGGCATACCTATGGCATGTAGGTTAGAGATGGAATTTTTTTTACACAAATGAGAAATAATAAAATGTAACGCAATCAAGCCTAAAACGGCCCTTTAGCGTGACACGTGACATGTCGAGCGAGCGGGAATTCCCTTGTTGTTTGCAATATCTCAGTTTCATTGCGGAAATGAAGTCAAGCAAGGACACAAGGTACAAACAAACAAATTGTAGACCTGAATATATACTAGACAGGATAGATATTTGCTTAGATTATGAAAACTTCGCTGTTTCGTGATAAGAACTTGACCCACATGTTCACATTAGAGGGTCGTGAAGGGGTAAAATGGGAACTGGGATTAGCCTTATTGTGGACCGGGAAAATGGGATTTACTCACTGGGACTGGGATTTAGCCACTGGGAATGGGATGAACAATTATAAAATGGGAATGGGATTTCTTTTCTTCAGCGGTCTTTGGTCCAATATTTTGAAACAGAAAAATAAAATTTCGTAGCAATAGACCTTGCACTCCTCAGTAGAGACCGTGAAATCAGTATTTTTCGCCTTCGCGCCCGCGGTCTAGCTACCAGGCTTACACGGTTGAATAGTTACGTTCTGTCAGTTTTCCTGGTCAGCGGACAAGTTCTGGAAGATATTGCGGGAAGATATTGTGAAGGGAAGATAAAAATGGCTTCGGAAAAGGTTTCTTCGCAAAATGGTACTAGAAATCAAGTACGTCAATGCAAATAACGCTGTTATACACACCGAAAATTTGGTAACTGGGATTTTGGCAAAAATTAGCCTGGGAACTGGGATTTGGTACCCCCCTTCACGACCCTCACATTAGCGAGGCGAGTTCAAATGCTACCGCTGAAGGCCAGGATAAGAGTTCTTTACGGCTGACAAAATGGCATGAAACTTTCCACCTAATGTATATGAAGCATCTTTGTATCACTGTGGGACTTGAGATTGCCTAAATTAAACGTATTTTGGCTGAAACATTTGTTGGAGAATTGATTTGTGTCGCGCCGAACCTCTTAACTGTTAAGTCAGTTCCCAAAAATTTGTTTCATATGTTGCCCAGAGTTTTGAAAGCATATTTTGAAAGCTTAGAGATTGCTTTTTAATTTTGAATGTCTTTTTCTGTTTGAAATCATGTATCGGATGTAATTTTAGGCCTTTGAAATTTGACAATATTTTGCTCGCGTAAAATCCTTAAAATTTTGTAAATATTTAAAAATCCATAAAATATTTCAGTTGCAATCAATTCAAGAACATGACCACTCAATATTTGTATTAAAATCCTTTTAATACGATAAGAAACTTTTTGGGTTGGATGACATTTGAATTCGATTGAAATCGCGGTCTTTTTGTAGCCCGGTCTAGAGGCCCGAAAAAGAAGTCTGGCGGAGGCCGTAAATCGCCCGAACTTGACATTGGCCGTATCGCCAAAATATTTATCTCTTGAAACTAAAATTTACATTTTCATTAAAAGAATACCTTGGGTAGTCTACATAATTTTGGGGGGATTTTTCAAAAAATTCATTTTTCCTACCTCTGGTCGATATTTACAGACATCCGCTCTTAAGTGTTTCTGACCTCACTAACGGCCTTTTAGGAATTGTATCTCAACGAGCTTGAGTATGATAAATAAAAAACTAATTGTTGACAGAATCGTGGGGCTAACAAAATGCTAGCCGGCTAACCAAGAACAAGACCGTGGAGTAAACGATTACTGCGTCAGTGCCGGTTACTTTGTTTATGTATGGGATAAAGCATTTTTTTTTTTTACTTCTAAAACCAGCCTTTGTTACATCATAGGTTGTTTGAAAAAGTGTAAACTTTCAGACTGAAAATACCATTGTGTCTACCTCACCTACTTAAACATTACTTAAACCCGTTAACCTTAACGATCACTTTGTCAACCTCGTCCCCAGGGATTTCCCTTAAAAAATGGGTTGGGCGGGAAAAGGCTCTGGCATCGGCTGGTCACGTGTCCCCTCGTACACCCTAAAATCTTGGGTGTAATAAATTAGCGCTATGTGAAAAGCTAAAATTATGCGTAACCTCACAGCGCGCGATCTTGGGCGGCCTTTCATATCTCTTGACGATTAACGAAAAGTCTTACAAGATTTCCTTTTTGTCACTGATACTGGCTATGGTAATTTTTTGCTTTCCTCCGATTTCTATGAAGGGGACAGCGAGCGGTAACATTTGTAAAACTTCTGTTTATAGAGCGATATAAATGACAAAGAAGCTATGCATAAACTTGTACTGGAAAAGTCCGTTTTCGCGACTCTTTTGATATTTTATTTTATTTCTTGTGAAGTGGACCGCCGTACACAACCTAGTTCTATTCTCTCAGGCATATCATGGCGACACGCGTTGGTTTAGACTTATCTTGTATGACCTGTATTTTTAAAACATTCATTGACCTCTGCGATCAAGCGACTGGTAACAAAGAAAGACTTGGGTCCATTTGATTTAAAATTGACAGAGCTGTAGTTGATTCCAATCGATCGGTCAATCTTCACTTTAATATAAGGAAAATCCTTTGTACTTATCCTCGGAAGAGAAAAGATATAAGAGATCTTCAAATGTTTCAGATCGGCGACCTGTCATCGTTCCTGGCTGGAGGGCTGACTTGCATCCGGCGCGGAGATTTGTTTGTTTCATGGCCGGGTTGTAGAGAAGACCAGACTCCATAAAGCATTTTGATGAACAATTCTATTTCAATTAAGTTCAATTTGTTTAAACTCACTGCAGATCCTAGAGGCAAAGGCCCACATTTTTGTTTGACATTGGACAAAATCACTTTCCGCTTGATCGTACAGTAATTCCACAGTCACGATGAATTTCAGTCGAAGTACTACTCGATAATAGCTTGTCTCAACTCTGAAGCATTTGACATATTTTGTAGGTGACAACGTAGAGCCGGTACGCCCTTTCATAAACTTGTAGCATTTGAATAGTACCAGGAGCCCATCAAATGGAGCCTCCATCTCCATTAATTTCTTGAGTCAACCCTTTCCCGAGTAGATTTATAAATAGAACGGCTTGTTTCCCGCGAAAAGTGTCATATTTCCGTGAGTCTCGTATGTCACCGTGAAAAAAATGAAGTTGGATGAAGTCGAACTCAGAAGCCCGTCCTTCGACCGTTTTCCTTTTTTACTATACGCCCATTTTTACAGTTTTACAGCCGCTAGGATCTGGGATGAAATAAAAGTTAATGAATTACCCGACTGAGACTGAGCATGAAGCGATGGGACAAAGGCAGCGAACTGAGGATCACGGAAAGGTTCTTTGCGAGTGTTTGTTTTTTTTTTGCCGTCATACATCCCACATTTAAGCATACACCTTGAAAAGAGTCGACGATTAAGCGTTCTGTGGACGATTTCGATGATCAGCGCCGAAAAAGTGCCAGGATCATTTATTTTTGTCATCGCCGTGGAGTGGATTTCGCCAGTTAAGCACCGTGTGCAAAAGCGATGACCTTAGTAGCAACTAAGGAGGAATGCTTCAGAAAAATTGCAGTCTTCCTTTACAACTGACTTGTATCACCATGAGAGTTGCCTGATAAAACTGGCACTTGAAAAGTTGAACAGAAGACAACAATTGCTCGACCGTGAAGCTAACTCATAAGTAATTCGCTAACGGTGGAATTTGTGACATTGCGCTCCAGTCCAAAGACCCACTTATCTCAAGAAAAACAAAATGGATTGTATCTGCGCCCAAAGAATTATGACTGACCAACAGGAGAATTCTCAGCAATTAATGTACAAGTTTAGGCCAATTCTTTCCTTCGAATTCGCATCTGTAGATCACTTTTTTGCGAGAAAACAATGGCTGGGCTCGGCGTTACAAAATATAGCAGGGAATCATCACACTAACTGACGGACAAAACAACCACAGTATTTAAGATTAACATAGTCAGAGTTTAAAACTCTCCACAGTATAATCTACCCGCTAGAAAGAAAAGAAAGAAAATCTCTGAGGGATGAAAACGCTAAAGTCACGTTTCACTAGCTAATGATTTTGTTTGGCCTGTCAACACCGGATTTCCTGCTGTTTCATGAAGTACAATAGCAGTGTCATTTAGTCGTTGTGATTGGCTCTTCCCACCGTCGGCGCGCGAAGTCTCCCCTGGGAACCGTTCTAATTATAAATCTACTCGGGAAAGGGTTGACTCCAAGGGCTTGTATGGGAGATGGAGGCTCCGTTTGATAGGCTCCTGCTTCTCAGGAATATCTGGGCTGTGTACGTGACCAGCCGATGCCAGGGCCTTTTCCCGCCCCACCCTTTTGTAAGGGAAAAGCCCTGGGGACGAGGTTGTCACTTTGTACCTCGACCGTTTATAAGCGGATATAAAACTAATTTCTCAAATATATTCTAACCTGTACCACGGCCTGCTTCTGCTTCCAGGTTGTTCTCCTCAGACTACGAGTAGTCCCCCATTTTTCCTCAGGGATAGTAGAGCGAGCGAAACGGGAGCGCGCGTGAAAATCACCCCACGCGAGAATAGGCGACACGCGGCGGGTAGAGAGAAAAATGAGGGACTACAGAAAAAGCCCAAGCTTTTGACCCTTCACGGCCGACTGATTTTGGAGTGTGAAGTGCTCTTGTCATCGGTAAACTGCGGGAGATATTTATTGCAAGCAAAAGAAAACCGAGTCTATCTTTTTGTCGAGCGTCGAGGGTCGAGGGTCGAGGGTTCCATGTCGAGGGCGAGGGTACCATGTCGAGGGTCGAGGGTAACATTTTTTTCCAATTATTTTTTTTTTTTTTTGGAAAAGGTAATAATCGATGCAATCAATGTCATTAAAACAAATAAGAAGAATTTAAAAAACAATGCAATCGTTGGAGTCTATCTTTTTGCAGAGCTATTAAAATGCGCGAACTCGCATGGAAATCGCCACCCACTAACGTAGAGGTTTAAAATAGAATAAGGCCTGGTAGCGACTTTCGGTGAGGTGAACATCGGCATTTGCTGACGCTTTCCCATTAAAATACAATATATCTTTCTAGGCCACAATGGGTCATATTTATTTGTGAACGTGGACGTGGTTGACGTGAATAGGAAAAAAACCAGACGTAGGTCCATGTCTCCCATTGATCCAATTTTAAAATTGTTTTACACTTGACACATTTCTACTAAAGATCTGTTGTTTTGCCAAGTTGGACATGAATAGGAAAAAAAGGAGTACTGCGATAATGCCGTTTATCTTGAACCGTGAATACAAGTTTTTTATTCCCGAAAAAAATTCGACTGTGTTGCGAATTCTGTTTAACTGTTTGAAATGTTACAATGTCACACAAGGTCATTCCTGTACAATTTTTCGGTCGGTCGGGCAAGAAAAAATGGCATTGGGTTTGTGGAGTGATTTTTGGTTCTGTTTTGAGGATATTTTCCCTGGTATTTCAATTCAAGCTTTCTCTGTGATCTATTTTTCTGTGGTTTCTGATGTAAATTTACTACTTTTAACATCATGCAAGAAACTGGACAGTGTATTCCTAGTCCGTCTTTTGCGGAATTTTTTTTTTCCTTTAAATATTCATATAGTGTACACTCTTTTTTTCTTTTTTTGAAAGTTCGCATAATCGGTCTTCTTCGATCTGATCGCTGTTCGTGAATAAAAGCTCCCCTTTTCGTGCAAAATAGGAAATAATCGCTGAAGCCGTTGTGAAGAAAGTTTTTGCGCAGACACCTCTGATTTCTGTTTGAAATGCACACTAGGGATAAAGATGTGTACAAAATTAGTTTCGCCACATGACTTCCTATTGTTGGTTTTGCGTTCCTTTTGTGTTTCAGGGTGTTTCAAATTTCTGCAGTGATACACTTTTTAAGCTGCAGAACATAACGTTGGTAATTAAAGGAGTTTATTATTGCGGCGCGACTCGGGCGATAGCATCAACCATCTAAATTATCACTCTAGCTACGCACCTACGTACCTACAATCTTGGACATAATAAATGGAAAACCTAGACCCCCTCTCCCCCCCGAATCAAGGATGGGAAAATGGCGCGTTTTTGCCCTTCGCGCGCCTTCATCCTTGATTTGGGGGGGATGGGGGTTTGCTGTTCCATTTTATTTTGTCCAAGATTGTGGGTCACGATTTCCGGTGTCGGTGATTATCGATGACTTTTGTTTCAAAATTTCATGGCGAGTTTCTACTTCATCAAAAGCACGACAATTCGTAGCAACTGACGAGGGACGCTATAGTTCCGAAACTGAAGTCTTGCTTAAGAATTCATAGCAGTCGCACAGACGACTGTTAAGCAAAAACTTAAGTAAATACCTATGAAGGAACAACAAGACATCGCGCTCTAGTTCAAAGACTCACTTATGTTAAGAAAAACTAAATGGACTGTGTGAGCGCTAAGAGAATTATCTTGACTGACGCACGGCATATTTCTCCAAACTTGGTGTAGCTTTAGTTTTTAAGCTACAGTGTACAACTCAAATCTGAAGATCGCACTATCCGTGGAAATTCAAAATCCTGCAAACCACACTATACTATAGAGCTGGGCCCAGAGTCATACTGACATGGCAGGAAATAATCACATTCAGGGACAAAGAAACTTGCATGCATGCATGTATTTATTCAGATACAGTCATTTCGGAGAAAACCAGAAAAACTAAAATCTTTATTCAGCCGTAATAAACAGAGGTCAAAGGATATAAAACACTTAACAACTGCATCTGAAATCAAATCCTGTCAGGGACACCTAGTACAGAAGCTGCATAAACCACAGGAAATGATTACTCAGTATGCATGTAAAAAACCTGCTTCATGACCTCTAAATATAAGACTTAGTGCGGCAAAAACAAGATTTACTCAGTCAAAGTTTAGAATGCTACACGTCTTGCACTGTGTAGTGCTAGTAACTTTCGCGCGAGAGAAAAAAGAAAGAGAACCACTGTTCAAGCAGACTCTCAAGGTCACGTTTCACATTATCACGAGCTTATGAATCGTGTTTGGCCTGTCAGCGCTTATTTCTTACTGAAATTTGTGTAAAATTTCGTTTTACCGGAAGTGGATTTTGAGCTCCGAACGGGCAAAATGAGTTTTCTCGAATTTTAACAAAAGAATACGTTATTTGGGAAAACTAACTACAGCATGTTTCATTACTCATTAAGGGTTATCGATGAGCCAAAAGTGAGCGAAATTCGAATTTTGAACTTGTGCCACAAAAAGACAATTTTGGTCGATATTTACAGACAGTCGCTCTTAATTACCAACGTTATGTTATATTTTACAACGCAATAAGAGTTTTTTCCTTCCATTCTTGTTGGTTGGACCAGAAATTCACAATTCAACGCACTCATTCTTGTTTTACGACATTTTAAATTTTGTTTACAACATTTTTTTTTAAAAGCAGTGTTTCAAGTAACGTGTCCTGTTCTGTTCTGTTCTGTTCTGTTCTGTTCGAAAACAAATTGGGATGTCCCGGAGCTTTTCTCTATTCCAACCACTCCCCCCCCCCCCCCCCCTCCACCGAACAACTAGAAGGTGTTCACGCGCCATTTGTTTTTTAAATTCTTCTTATTTGTTTTAATGACATTGATTGCATCGATTATTACCTTTTCCAAAAAAAAAATTTGGAAAAAAAAATGTTACCCTCGACATGGTACCCTCGCCGACGACATGGAACCCTCGACCCTCGACCCTCGACAAAAAGATAGACTCATTTTCTTCACGGCTGTTTCGCGTGAAGAACTTGATTGTGTGGGCAACGCACGATTTTTACTCATGCTAAAATGCTGCTGGTTCCAAGAAATTTTTTTCCCCGACGGGTAGATTATGCTCTGGAAGAAACGTTTTGACTGAGCAAATGTGATTTTTGCCGCTTAGTCATACTGAAAGGTCGTCACACGCATAATAATTTTCTGCGGTTATTGTTTATGGTCGGCATGATTTGCCCTCTGATGCAAGATCATTTTCTTTAACCTCTTTTGAAAAGTAAAGCTCTTCAATGCAGCTAGATAAGGGTTTTGGGTTGTTTAATTTCTCCGGCGATTGCCTCCTGGATCTCAATAATTTTAAGCGATTTTCTTTTTGGCCGTGAATGTGACGGTTTCCTGCAATGTTTCGTCACGCTGGTCCCTGCTCGTTAGCGTTTTTAGCACGACGAATAGTGATATCCAAATCTCGAAGAATGGATTGCAGCTTAAACTAAAACTACATCAACTATGGAGAACTGCGATGTGACTTAGTCATGACTGGTCATGAATTTTAACTACCGCTTGTTTTTCTTTTGGAGATAATGTGAGTCTTTCGACTGGAGTGCGTAGTTCCTCCCTTACTGATAACTTTTGAAAAAGCTTACATTTGTAACAGCCTTGCCACGGTTCTGTTATTCCCACTTTGTGATCAGGCAAGACCATGGTTTCGGTTCTCCACGCGAACCTCATCGGTTGCCGGGTTGGCTTTCTTCTTAGTTGCTGCTACAAGAGCAACTCTAGTTATTTGTTCTGTGCTGTTATTTGTTCTGCTCTAGTTATTTGTTCTGCAAATTGTGATTATGTCAAGTGTTGATAGCGGCTGGCGCGTTTTTGACAGATGTTGACAGATTTCTATGGAAGAGCCAATCAGAGTTTTGCGTTGTGAGAGCAACGCATTAGTTCAAAAGCTTGGGGTTTGTCTGTACATTTTTCTCTCTCCCCGCCGCGTGTCTTTTTTTCTCGCGTGGGGTGATTTTCACGAGCGCTCGCGTTTCGCTCGCTCTACTATCCCTGAGGAAAAATGGGGTCTACTCGTAGTCTAGTTCTCCTTGACCCCCTTGGCAATACTCAGTGATTTTTCGCTGGATTGTTTGTTTTGTTCAAATTTTTCAAGTTCTGAATTCAGCCGGGCTAGAAATTGCGGCTTTTGCTTTCAGTTCCTTATCACCTAGTTCCTTTCTAATGTTAACAATTCCTTGCCAGAGGAGGATCGAATAGTATCCCATGATGCATTTTTCCAGAAGCATCACGCAATATCGCAGTCATAGCAGATTCCATCTTGAAATAAGGTCGTTTTCTCGTCAGCTTTTTTCTCAGTCGATTTCCAGTAAAAGTAAAAAAAATACATTATTTCGTTATTTGACATGATTTCTCCGATTTGCAATGGCTTAAGAGCGAAGTTTCCACTTAGAAACATTTATTTTCACGGTTTCAATTAGTCTTCCCATCACAAAGTGTTCAGTGACCCAAAACCACGTCATGAATATTCAAGATTTTTTGGAATATATGTTGAAATCTTCCAAATGTGGACCTCACGCCAGCAAAATGAAGTCCTGAATATTGTACAGGCCAAGAGGTACCCAGAAGTACCCACATTTTGAAGACTTTTTTGTCGACCAAAGATGGCAGAAATTTCGAATCTTTTATCACACTTCAACGCCATGTGTCATAATATATGTGTAAAGCCTGATGACGGCTACAATCTGTTGGGCGCTTTTGAGAGCGCTTTATGCCGAAGCAATCACTTTGTATTTTCAAAGAGGTTATTTTTAAAAGGAATTTGACTATAATTATTTCAATTCGAAGAAGGAGCGGTGTATAACGGTGTGTTTCAGTGTGAAAAGAACCATAAAAAAAGGTACCACGCAGCATGCAAGCCGGCACAACGTAAACTGAAGCCTGCTCAGAATTTGAAAAAGAAACATCAGAAACTTTATTTATTCAAAAGAACAGATCAGTATTCTGGCCAGGAAATTTCCTTGAAGATTGCTTGAGTCAGTACCGGGTAGACTGTGCTTCAGCGAATTGTTTGTCGCATCGATAGGTTAAATTTTATTTGTAACTGCCATTGTAAACTTCAGCTCCTTTGAGCGCGATGCTGTTATAAATTCTCCTTTGGTAATTAGCTTCACAGCGTAGCGGATATTTTGTTGGAACCACTTTATAGATCAGTCATAGTTTTGGTTCTCCTCTGGCCTGGGTTTTCCTAGTGAACCTAGCGAAGCTTATCAATTGCGAGTCTTATAATTTGTGTTTACAGTGCGACCGAGCGCGGCACAAGTAGTTCTCGACAGATCAGTGAAATACATGTAAAACCCTTCTCAGTCAGAGCAACGCTGAAATTCTCCTTTAAAGCACAGTGAATATAAGCCAACTCGATAATCTCAAAAGCAGAAGCTGCTGAACCGAAACATGTTTGGAAACTATCCACATCGAGCACTGCGATCGATGTTCACTTCGCGCGTGCTGAAGATTACTGATCATGATGTGTCACGTACGCAGTGATAATATAACATGAATCGAGGTGCATCATGGGATACTATTCGATCGTCGTCTGATTCCTTGCAGTATGGTTTGCTTTGTTCATAGTCTCTTTCTTCATAACATGACATGACTAGAAAATCGGATGCTTTTGCTTGCTTCTTCCTTTCCTTCAATTCCTTGCTAATACTGTATTTATTGAGTTGTGAAGGGAGTGTTTTCTAAAAGATGCTTCTGATAGGTTATATATATCGCTGCCTGGATTTGTTAAAACGTGGCTAAAGAAATTTCAAGTGCATTTTAACTATTTGACGTCTAAGTGGAATGGGAAGCAGTTAAAAGTCACTAGCTAAAGCTAAACAATGGCAGCATTATTGCTGACAATAGACGGTAAAGTTCTCTTGCAGAAATAACACGATTTTGCGATGAAATAAACAACATTTGAAACGTCCAGAAATTGTAATCTTTTAGTCAGTCAAACCGTGAGGACCACAGCTCAGTGTCGGCCGAAAACAGATTAAGAATCCACAATCTTTTAGCACAGAATAGGCTTTCTGAGAGAAAATCACCTAAACTTAACACTCACGAAGCGTTTTTATGCTTGGCACAAAGTATTCTGGTAACACGAGCTCAACCGCACATACCTGAGATTTCTCTGTCAACACTTTCGGTAAATCTCACAATAAATGAGTTTCGAGGCAATCACAGCACTTCCGAAAACCACTCATAATACTTCCACACTTAACACGGGCGAAACATCGTCAAATTACTCCGTAAAACTCTCGCTTTCTCAACATAAATCGTCACATGGAACTTTTCTGGACTCACTGACAGTCGATTTATTCAAGATCCCGGATGTAAACCAGCGATTGAAAAGGAGACATACAGCCCCCGCCTTTCACACAATTTTTTACTAAGTCTTAAGTAAAAAAAACATGCTCCACTACAAGGCTCAGTCAAAGGGTATATAGTTTAGTTTCGTCTGCGGCGGAGGCTAGGAGAGGTTTTTAGGAAATACAAAAGAGAAGAGGACGATGCTTAGAATACCTGGTCTTCTTAGAACTAAGTAAGTTATGAGAACATGATTTTTCAGTCAGGTAACACAGTAGACTCGGAAGGAAAAATTTGAACACTTCCAATAGAAGTCGAACCAGTTCAGATACTCCACCACTAACCTACAGGAGACAGGTGGGCGTTTAGGCCACTAATCATGACGATACTCACGCTGACGTCACCTACCGATATTAATGTGCCAATCAGAAGCTCATTGGTTCTTGTAACAAATGATTCTTATGTTTTACTCGTTACAAATTTGAATTATATAACAAAACAATGTTTGTAAAAGGTTATATCTCCTATACGGAACCTAGTTTTGAAGCCTTAGCGCCTACCAGTTTCCTGTAGCTTAGTGGTGGAGCACTCGACAGGTTCAACTCCTTTTGGGAGTACACGGATTTTTCCTTCCGAGCCGCCTGTGTCACTGGCTGAAAAGTCATCTTTCTCATATATTCAGAAGGTTTAAAAATTCATCATCACATTTCTATCATTGCACTGAAGTAAATTGTGTTTCGTGGACGGGGCAGAAATTAACAAAAAAACTAAGATTTCACACGTTGTGCGAAAGACAAAATAGCCGCACTACTACCTGAAAAACATTGCAAGAATACACATAAATACCAATCGACGGGTTGACAACTGCAATATGAAAGCTATAAGGTATCTGCTAGAATGAAGCTTAATTCCTTTCCGTTCGGTTTTCGTTAAAACTTCGGCTATTTCGTCTTCGGATAGCCGTGAAACCTTTCTGAAGTTTTCAGGCTTACCTGAACAACCGCTTGCTTCTGCCTGCAGGGTTTTACCCTCCTCCTTCTTGGCGACACGAGGAGATTCTTTGCTGATTTCTTTGCTTTGTTCATATTTTTGAAGTTCAGAATCCGACCAGCCTAGAAAACAGCACGCTTTTGATTTCAGTTCCTTGTCACCCAGTTCCTCGCTAATACTTAGTAATTCTTTGCCGTATTCCATGCTTAGTTCAGAGTCTCCTACTTCAGCATGTGACTTTGCTAGTAAATCGCACGCATGTGCTTCCAGCTCCTTATTCCCCCGTTCTTTGCTAATGCGTAGCAACTCTACGCCGTATCCTATGCTTTTTCTAAAGTCTCCTCCTTGAATATACGAATTTGCTAGTGCTTTACACGCTTTGGCTTCCTTTTCCTTATTTCCTAGTTCCTTGCTGATGCGTAGCAACTGTTTGTTGTATTTTCTGCTTTCTTGATCTTTCCGTTCTTTGCTATACGACTTAGCTAGAACTTGATACGCTTTGGCTTCCTGTTCCTTCCCCAGTTCCTTGCTGATGCGTAGCAACTCTTCCGCGTATTTTCTGCCTTCTTGATCGTTCCCTTCTTGGATATACGATTCTGCTACAACTTCACACGCTCGTGCTTCGCCTTTCTTTATCCCCAATTCTTTGCTAATGCGAAGCAAATCTTGGCCGTATTTTTGGCTTTGTTTATAGTTTTCAAGTTCATAAAACACAAAGGCTAAAACTTCCAATGCATATGCTTTTACTGCCTGATCACTCAAGTCCTCGCTAATACGTAGAAATTGTTCGCCATAATTTTGGCTTTGTTCATATTTCCCCTGTTTTAAATAGGACCAGGCTAGGACATCGAGTGCTTTTGCTTCTAGTGTTTTATCCTTTAGATTCTGGCTAGCATTTAGAAATTTCTCTCCTTGCTCAGAGCTTTGTGCATAATCTTCATCTGCGAAAAACAACCAGGCTTTAACTTGGTATGCTGACGCCTTCAGTTGCTCATCCCTCAATCGGTCGCCAATCCTTAGCAGTTCTCTGCAAAAACCTTGGCTTTTTTCATAGTCTCCGACATCTTTATGCGCCCAGGCTAGAACATTGTTTGCGTTTGCTTTAACTTTGAGTTCCTCGTTCCCCATCTGAGCGCTAATATCTAATAATTTCTTCCCGTATGCTATGCTTTGTTTATAGTCTTTAACATCGTAATACAGCCAGGCTAGATCTTGGTACGCTGATGCTTTCTTCTTCCTATCTTTATCTTTCACGGCGAGCTGAAGCCTTATCAGGGCCTTGTCTATTTTTTTCCTTTTATATCTCTCAGGGTCGAGGGTAGTCTTTGGAGCCTCCATTTGGCACTCTTCTCCGTCAACTGCTGAAATACAAACAGTACATAAACTCAGAAAGCCGCATTCACCATTCGTGTGGAGTTCGTTTCGCAGCCTCCACGGGAAGTTGGTTTGGACATTCTCTAGTCTCGTTTCTGTTCTTTTACTGCAGTTTTCAGATAACACCGATTGTATTCGCATTGCTTCTAAACTGCTTACGACTGCAAATATTGTAGACTTTAACCGCACTGTTAAGTTAATTTGTTGTGTCTCTTATTAGTTGGGCGTATCAGCTGCACACGGCTCCTTGTTGCAGGCATGTGGTAAATATTTGAGGTCAAATTTTTGAGAAATTCCTGATGGTTTCTTAGGTTAATCCCCATTCAAGTCACACCAGAGCTTAAACGTGTTTAGAAGTTGTTTAGTTAAAAACGGTTTAATTTTGTTTTTCTTTAAAGAAGCTTAATACCGTACTTTTATCGATTGCAAATTTTGTGCAATTACATACAGTGGCTAGTTTCTTTAAATTCTGCGTAAAAGACCGTGTTCTAGGTTTCTGTTACTGTTTTTCATTTCCTTAAATATGTTTAGTTGGTGTGAACAGGGCATTAGATTTGTTTGAGCTTGCGTAGCCCATACTGCAAGGGGACTCGAAGTTTAGAATGAAGGCGCGGACACATTCACCAGTCTGAGCTCGCGGACATTATACCCCCTGCCCCTCAAGCATCAAAGCATAACTTGTGTGGTAATACGCGAAGGAACTTAAGAGCAGTTGTCTGTAAGATTCGAGCTATATTAAAAAGGCGCTGCCACACTATCTCACCGAATTGGCTAAAAATTGGCATGTAGACTTGATTTGAGGTCTTTAATAAGGAATAGGTAACTTTAGGTTCTAATTCCTCCTACTTCGGAAATTATCGACATGGCCAGTTTTTGGGTGCCTCGGACCGGCGCCATATTGGTTAATAGAAGCTGCTTTTGAGCCTTCGACTACAACCCTGTCTTCAAAGCTAATCTTCCTTTGCCAATACAGATTGAAAGAACAATCCCTCTTTATTGTATTTTTAGAAACTACTTCGAAATTGATAACGTTTTCGCAACGATCGATTAAACTTTTGGTGGGTATACTTTTTGAATTTTTTACACCCGCAAAATTAACAGAATTTTAAAGGCGTATATCTCTTTTGCCACATCGCATTGAAGCTTGCCAATCTGCCTGAATACTCACTGTTTGTATTTAAATCGAGTTCATTAATAAAAAAATTGGGCAAATTTAACGGAGCAGAAACAAAAGCAATGAATGGAAGACTGTTCTAGCGACTTTGTCAATAATCTGTACACCGAATACTCGCCAGGTGTTGCCAAAATTACAATCGATAATAGAGTTTCTGTCATTAAATCTGAGTGATCTGTGTAATAAAATTAGCCTCTGTAATATAATCGATAACTCTGCTGCGAAAAACAGTATAAAAAAAGGCAGATTGTATAAGGAAAAGGAAAATGAATTTGTTATATTTACGCAATGACGCGTAAACAAAATCCAACCATCACAGTCGAACAGGAATTTTTCCTGATTTTCCTCCACTTCCTTTACCGAAACCAGAGCTTTTAAAATTAACCATAGTAATGAAAATTGAGATGTATTACCTTACTCGACGACAAAGTTTCCAGTTTCCACCTTGATCGAAAAAAAGTAATATTTTCCCACGCATATCGCGGGTCGTCACGTTCCTTGCCTGGCGTTACAACTCACGTGAAGCCGCCTGGTTTCAAACAACTGAACTGAAGAATCCGTGAAAATCTTAGCCAGGCAATAAATAATGGAAGTTGATATAAGTTATCATTATTAGTGAGCGAGGATCGATGCGATGATAGTTCCAGCTACATGTATTTACAGCGTTTGAAGATTCACTCAAAACTCATGAGACATGAGCCCTTGAAATAAACATCATTACTTCCGGTTTTAAAAATTGGGCGTTGGCAAAGTAATGAATAGACTCATTCTACCTTGTACATCGTTAACAACGGTTCCGTGTACAATTTTCAGGTATTTTGTCTCAATCACGAAGCCCGTTTTGAGGAGATTCTTGATAAACAGAAAAATTGGTTTGGAAGGGGTTAAGAAGAATGAGGGATGAGCCCGGGACAACAAAAACCACAGTCACCCCACCGAAGGGCTTTAAAACTGTGCGCAAATGCCTCACCCTAGGGACAATTCCAGATTTTTGTTTCCTTGAAAAAGCTTAAAATCGCTAGACAATGCATGGACAACTCAAGACAGTCCTAATTCAAAATAAAGTAAACAGCAAAGAAAATTCAGTTAGAGACCAGAGTGTTTATCCGATATCGCGAACAATAAGGAGTGATTGAAGATGTGTCTGCAGTTTAAGGTAAAATTATTTACCATGCTCACGGACCTTTCGACAACATAAGTGTACCGATTGACGTAATATCAGTGGTAAAAAACGAACGCTTTTTACTGTAGGAAGATGACGTCATCATACAAAAGGCGTCTTCACTCTGGCATCCAGAATTTCAAACAGTCAAAACCTAATTTTCTCTGCTCGTCAACTGAAAAACGCCTCTGAGGGCAAGTAGTGGTAATGTTCTTGTTAGTAAGACGTCCAACATAAGGAGACATTCATAATCAACTCGGTTAATGCATTGATAAAGAGAAACTTTCTCCTTTACCCTTAGGGACAGAGTTCAGAGGCGCAAAAGATTTTTAGTTCAGCTCTAGCATGTGTTGTCTAGCGATTTGCCTTGAGCTTCTCTAAATTTTCCAGATCAAACAAGCTGTGCCCATCGTACATAATCTTGTCTGGGCTCCCTTGAAAAGTTGCACTTCATCAGATGCCTTCAAGTTCATCCTCCGCCTCGACAACTTCGTGATCTATTTTAATGGGTGGTTTTCTGGAACTATCCTATGGCTTGTCCTTTCTGGTCGTCACTATATTAGCGAACATGTTTCAATTTCTCTCCAGCAAAAGTCTCTATCAGGAGCGTAGCCAGGACTTTCCAGGTGTGCGGAAAATTTCCAAAACTTACCCTAACATCTTACTCAGTTCTCTCGCAACGTTTCCCCACTACATTTGCTCACCTGTTAACTAGGTGAGGTTATGCGTGGATGAAATGGCACTTGCAATCGGTGAGAAAATAAGGTTAGACACTTTACCCTCAAGGACGACTCTCACGTTTTGCTGACACTTTCTACCTTAGAAGAGATAAGTGAAGCTTTGCCTTTCCCACTCCTTGTAAAAAAATTTCGTTCGGCTGTTCAAACTACTTTTAGAAAACAACAAACTTCCCAACCTTAATTTTTAATAAAGGTATAAGGGTAGGAATCCAAATTGTTTTGGAGTATTTCACTGATTTTAACACGATGATGGTTAAGTAGTGTCTAGTGAGTACGGGGGCTAATGCCCCATCGTAAAAATCTGAAATTGAAAACAAAAATCTTGTATAACCGAGTAGTACACAATTTTAGTTATTTTATTGAGTTGTGAAAATTCACAAATTTGTTTCTTCTTGAATGTGTTATACTCTCATCCATTCACTCTTTCCGATATGCCCGTCGGATAGCGGAAGTTAACGTAAATGATCGATTACCTGAAAAGAAGCTACCATCCTAACTTTCCACCTTCGGGTCTTTTCCCTAGCCATAATTTTTTTCCCTCAAGGAATTTTTCTCTGTTTTACATAATAATTGGTCTTGCATTCAGCTTATCGATTTTGAGAGCCTAGTCCTATGCCGTATTCTGATGCGATCTACTTTATGTAGCTTTCCCCCCATCTAACAGCTCCTTACTGAACAAAAACGGCTTTAATTGAGTCTATTCAAAGAACTAGCCAATATTTTTCCAGCGGTAAGCACAATGTTCCTAATTCCCCCTAGTCCCCTTCTTAGACGCTTTCATGTGCATCAGGTGTTAAATTTTCTTTTCATAAGCTACAATGCTCATAATCGCGCATTCTGATGTCATTTATGCTTAAAAAATTAAAAATTAGTTTATCGAAGAAAGAGTGAATTAAAGGTGTCATGAGGCGTTTGTGATTTCATGAACTATTTGACGCGGTCCTTTTCTTACGGCTTATGTCTCGTTGGTGAAATCGCTACTTGGGTTTTCTTGGATTGAAAAGGGCGGGCTCTTTCTAAACGTGGCGTTGTTTATGGGACCTTAGTATTCAGAACAGAATCAGTCGATGGCAAACAACGAAAAGGCTTTTCTGTGGTAAGTTACAGTGATGAACCTTGCCTCGAGATGGTCATATTTTTGTACATACCTTCATGCAATTCAGTGTTGGTCTGAAAAGTTTTTGTTATGGATGGGGGAAGGGTGGGGGGGGGGGGGGAGAGAGAGATCAGAATATGTACCTCGTGTTGTTTACCAGACATTAAAGTAATGAAAACTGTTAAACAGTCTTCTACAAATCAAAATAGTTGCAAATGCTTACGGGAGGTCCTAACTATATGATGATTAGAAGGGCTATATCTGGAAAGGTGCATGGTCGTGGAGTTAAGGACATTTGACTAATCAACCAATTTCCCGCTAAATATAAGGGCGTGGCCAGTGGCCCCAAAATTGTGTTCGCTCGCCCCGGGCTGGCTCGACGTTTGGGATACGGTTATGGGGTTATAAACAATGAGTTCATCATCTATATAGCCTGCTCGCCCCAAAGTGACTGCATTTGGCTTTTCAGAGACCCATCAGTTACTGTATGACCCTCTGCGATCAGATTTTATGTCCGTGGTACTGGTGGTGAGGTCAGTCTACAAGCAGAGTCGTGAAAAACACCGCCACTTGAGCCTTTACGTTCAAAACATTCCTGGCTATCGGGAAAAAAAGAAGGAGCTATTAAAAATGCTAAATAAAATGTCATTTCAAATTTCACTTTGTCACCGTTCGAAAATTATTGTGAATCAGACCGAATGAAAGTTCACTCAAAGAGGGGGAGGGGGGAGGGGGGTTGGTAGTTCTTAACAGTTCCAGTTAGCTAGAAAATTAAAAGTTACGAAAAAATAGTGGGCGAACTGCAGAATACATGCAAGAATGAGAAAGAAAATAGAAAACAACTTCCTGTTCAAATTCGGGTGAAACGTTTAATAGCGTCAAGAAGACTGAACTTGATTGAGGTTGTTCATTTCAGTTCCGTTCCAGCGTGCAGTTCCCTGTCCTCCTAAAAATAGCTTCGTCTCCCACCGATCATTCCATGTCATATTTTGCGGACTTATTATTCAGTAATGACGGTACGATCAGGTAATTTGACTTGATGAGTTCTTTAATTTCATTTCATGTACTAGTTTTATATCTTACGCTGGAAAGATCTGCCAAACAGTGTACATTAGCAAAGGTGGGTTCCTGTTTACACGTGTAATTATCGAATACCATACAATTTGCATAAAGCTACAGTGCACGGTTGGTTTTTCTAGCCTTTTGATTAAAATTGACAACGTTTGCGTTATCTTTGCCTAAGAAAATATGTAATTTGTAGCTGTATACAGCGAAATACTACAGAGAAAATTGTAACTGTGCAGTACACGAGCGGCTCCCGATTGTTCTGGGAAATCGAAGAGCGAACTTGAGCTAGTACCGTGTGTAACAAAATTTATAATTTTCATTTTAGCGTATATTTCAAGCTCTTCGCAAGATCAGAATCAAAAGATCATCTGTTTACATTACAAGGGAGGGTTTTTTAAGCGATAGATAGGGTTTAAGAGGCACGATCAATTTTTAAAGAATTTTCTTTTCAAATATTCACCGAATTTTGTTTTGAAGTTTTAGCGGCCAAGTGGCTGAACCACTGCGCAATCATGCAATCATATTTCTGTTCCGTTGCATTTGCCCAATTATTTTATTCAACAATCTAACTTAGCTATAAACAAACTATGTTTAGTTAAAATGGCTTAGTCTAAATCGATGTGGCATGGGTGATATTGGCCTTCCAATTTCTACCAAATTTGTGTACCTTTTAAGTACCGAAAAAGTGCTGTGAGAAGTTATAGCCGTTCGTAGCTCAGGCTTAACCATTTTCAGATAAGAGTAGGTAAATGAAAGGAGGAAGGATAGTTCTTTGCAACCGTATGAGTCACGATTAAGTTATTTTAACGATAAGGCTAGAATTAATTACTGTAAATCTCCGTCAGTTCACCAACATGGCGGCCGCTCGAGGCCTCGTCAAAACTGTCATTCCTGTATCTTTGAAACCAACGAGAATTCGAACCTTAGAATATGCATTCAGTATTTAGGACACCATTCTAAGACTACATGCCAAAAATCAGCCAAATCGATGAGGTACCGTGTCAGGCCGAAGTTCGAATTTTACAGAAAATCACTCTTAAGTCTTTTCTAAAAGATGCTTTGAAAGTATTTCTTAGTTATTCAATTAAAAGAACAATTTTCCTTTCCGAAGCGTAGACCGATAGCATCTCACGGAAGTTTAATTTGTTCACGAGTCATTTTGAAGTTTTCCCTAGTCACATGTGACGGCTTCAAATATAAATATGAACATTCAAAATTTTTGGCTCTGTTACGGCCAACGGTTAGCCCCATTGCCCTCTTAAAATAGAGAGGAGAAGACGTTACGTCACGTTGCCATGATAGAAAAATGTTTGGATGACATCACCGATCTTTTTCAATTTCATTTAATTGACAAATCTTGGCGAATTTTTCTTTGGAACCGCATCTATCGTCATCTAAGTTTAGAAAAAAAAGCGACAATTTTTGTGTTGAGTTCACTTACTCCATAAAGCGGGCTCGTGAAATTAGGAAGTTTTATGTCGTGGTGGTGCAACGACGACCAAGAAATGTTCAAAATAGCATGATGCACATGCAAAGCTGTTGTTTGTTAATATAATCATAATATCATTATAGATTAGCTTCCGTTTCTGTACTTATGATAAAAGCAATCAAATTAAAGTAATAACATGAACTCTAAGCCAAAAAAAGAAATCCTCATATCCCTAAAGAGCCATCGGCATGAGACACCTTTAGAGGGAGGGGCTAAATGATTAAGAAAAAATATCCCGCAAACAAACCTGAATTGAAAAAATTGTTAAATTGTAGGTTTCTTAAGTAGCAGCGATTTACAGGTTACGATGTCTAGGGTCGGTGTTTCTGTGCATAAGGGAAGACCTAAAAAGAAAATCAGGCCGACTTAAGGACTTTTGTCTACCTGTAAGCCCATGATATTTTCTTTTCTTTCTTTTCTTCTATTTTTTTTAACGGGCCTGGACGAACAGTTCTATGTAGCCTTTACATTTATACCGCACAATATCTGAAAGAAAATTTTACCGTAGGTGTATAATATTTTCTCTGACGACAGACATAGGAAAGCAAACGATAACCTTTTTCGCCACTAATAGTATAATTCAATCTTTCGCTACAAGTATAAACGTTAATACAGCAACTTACAAATTTTTTTATTAAAAAAAAAAAGACAGACTCGGGCTCGTAAAGCCGACGAGTGTGCCCGTTTTAGAATAGGGGAGACCTCTTTTATTTTTTAGATAAGTTCACTTTTTCAGAGAGATTATAAAGCCGTAAACAAACAACTGGAAACAAACGCACTAAACTAATCCAAGTGGTATTCAACTGTATTCAGGGCACAAGTTATGGAAGAAGAACAGCACACTGCACACTGCAAAACAGCAGAAATTCTTGAATTTTACACGCTGCAAAATTCTTGAATCGCAAGTAATAAATGAGAAAATGAATAGCACTTCAATGCGGAACATGAACAAAAACAACACTTCAGTTTTAATTCAATGCTTATGGTATTCGACGAAACGAAACGAAACAATGAATGATTTTCCAGTAATCGGAGACCCATGTTTTGCGCACAGGATTCTGGGTTCTCTATACCTACCCTGCTAGCGCAGTCGCTTCGATCTTTCCGAGATAAGTCGGGAAAGAGGAAGCGACTCTGGCGACATCTTCAAGTTCCTTTGATCTGCCGATCATCCAGCTTTTTGGATGAGTCAGACAAGTTTTATACTGGATAAATCAGTTTTATCTGTACACGCACCCATATTCTGGAGTTTCGCCGACTCTTCCTGCGCCCACGCTCCATAACAAAACAAACAGCTGCCGCTTCAATTTCGTGCAGGAGTTTTGAGAAAATTATAGATTGAACCGTTCAGTTTTAGAAAAATTGGAAAATGCATCCAGATTCGAGATGGGTTTCGTCTTGGATTTAACCATGTACTTAGCCGATTTTACTTGGGTGAACGGATCCACAATCCAGTAAGTGTTACGCGAAGTTCTTGGAAGGATAAACAAATGGGTTTTGAATGAAAAAAATTTAAGAAACAATATCTATGCTTATTCTTTTGTGTTTGCTATGACATTAATTCAAAATAAGATCATGAGGCTACCGGTTCATTTTCACCCTTCCGTAGTTGTGTTTCCTCTGGATTTGGAAGCTCTATAGGAACAATTTCACCTTTGGAATCTAAACTTTCCATGTTTCAGTGTAAAGAAGTTAATATAATCTTAGAGCTAAGGTAAAACTTACGGTGCTTTTCAAAAACAAAGCGTCTAACCTTGAAACACAGAAACACACAAAACGGATCGAAATCCACCTATCACAAATCACAAACTACGACCTTTTGTTTCCTAAGAGGTTCGCTAAAATGTAAAGGCAAAAAAAGCGAAGAAAGCGCCGCTTCTTCAGATTTTGATTGACGTCGTAGAAAAACACAAAATCCAAAGACGTTTTTGGCATTGCAGGTCGGGTGTTATCCAAAAAACATCTGTAAAAGCATCGATCATTTAAATGCAACATGGATTCTGTTACGTTCCCGCTAACATTTACATTTTAATTTTGCTGACAAACACAGTGGATGCTACGATAACGGTTTGATTGACGTCGCAGAAAAATTTGAATTTCGAGCATGCTCAATACGGAATTGTCGAGGATGTCGGCAGAGGTTCCTTCCTCTTCCCGACTTATCTAGGAAGATCGAAGGAGACTCTTTTCGCAAGGTACTCTACACCAAGAGCGTCTTGAAAAACGTTAACAAGAACTTTTCTCGTTCCTCAGCCGGAGCACTCTGTTGGGCTGAGGTTTCAAACGATTCCGGTATCCCTTCAAACTTCAAATTTTCCCGGCGACTGTAGGTTTCCAGATAAAGGATTTGCTTACTGCATTCACTGATATCTGCCCATTTCTCTTGTCCACATTTTCCTGAAGCTCAGTGATTTTTTCGTCAATAAATTTTGCGTTTTCTTTCATATGGGAACAATCTTCTTCAAGAGACTTCTGCTTTTCTTTAACGGCCACGACGTCGATCCCTATATAGGATACTTTAGTTTGAAGACCCTTCACTGTCTGGTTAAACTCATAGGCGTACGGGCCGGGGGAGCAATTTTGGGCAACTCAGTTTTTTGGGGCAGCAAGAAAAAATTGGGCAAAGACGTCTCCATGGTTATTTAATTATTTTGAAGATCAGGCTTTGTTCAAAAGATGGATAGCCGCACTATCCACCGGATAAATCACTATCCACTGGATAAGTATCAGGGAAATCAATTGTGCTATCCAGTGGATAGAGATTTATCCGATGGATAGCGCTATTTTGAGCAACTGGGGCCTGAATATTAACCTGAAGTCGGCGTAATAATCCAGTTACATTCACACGAGACAGTGGTCACCTAGCACGTGATAAGTAATTTATATATTTGTAGTTATTTTATTGTTGGGCACTCGGCTGTACTTCACTGCACTAGCTGGAATGGGTTATTTCCAGTTGTGAATTGATTAGAATAAACTTTCGCATAACTTTTTAGAATCATTTCCACTCGAAGAACAGTGTATGGCAGGCAGCATTAGCAATGGGTATGATATTGAAAAAGTGGCTGATTAATTTTCAGTTTGAATTATGAGAAGAATCTGAAGTCTTTTAAAGAATCTATCGTTAGGTTTAAAATTATTCGCTATTTGGTAAAGTAGACCGAAATGTTTACAAGACCGCTAACAAGAGCGCCTTGATACATACTAATTAAATTCCTTTTTCTAGAAATCGGGCAGAGCTATCTCCACGGTCTTGCACACATGTTTTTAAATAGATTAAAACTACTATGAGGTTAAATTGCATGTCAAAAGCGCTTCGTTTTCTACAGATAACGGCCAAACATCAAGATTTTCCTTTTCTTGCCGTATTTCTTACGATAAGACAAAACTGTGTCGAAAACGCTCTTACAGATTTTGCAAAAACTTCACGAACATCGAGGCGACCGTATTGGAGAAAAAAGCTCCTGTGAACGATTTTGTAAGGTTCCAAAAGCTGAGAATTGTTGCTGAAGTAAAATAGGTAATGGCGTCATTTCGTTACTATGACAACTCCGATGTCATTGCAACCCTGATCATGACAAATTTTCATCTTAATACAACTGTGGTGGCAATTTTTCCAAATGCTTGTTTATGGCGACGTAGTTTATGCTCAAAGTTGGTATTGACCCTGAAAACTAACTGTATCAAGCCACCTTCATATGCCAGTACGGCCTATGTTGTAAAATAAATAAATAAATAAATAAGTAATGTGCCCCTAGTTTTATTCCGACTCTTTCGTAAAAATTTGGGCAACTTGCGAGATTTTTCTGGGCAATTGGTTTACCGCCCCTTCCCCCGTCCCCCCCGCCCCCTGGCAAAAAATTTCCCGTACGCCTATGGTTAAGCTCGTCTATTTTTTTCATCCTGCTTCGTTAGTCATATCGTTAGTCATCATTTGTCTCGGTAGAATAAGGTCAAGTTTCTTCGTAAGGCTTTCAGTTAGGCTTAAAGCTGCCATAACTTCATCGTCGCTATTTGCTTTATCACTTGTTAATGGCGAGGTCGTCGATTTCAACCTTTTTTCGTCGGGAGAAACTTCAGTATAGCTGCTGGATGAAATACTACTTCTTGATTTTCTCTTCGGGGTTACATAAATTGACGAAGAAGCCATAGACACTTAAAAAATAAAGGGGGGGGTGGGGAGTGCTAATTGATTCACCGACGGGAATAATCAAAGGAGCTATAGAGAGCTATTCTTCTAGAAGAAGCATTTTCATATTCAGTAAAGACGTCAACAATTAAATTGTTAATCTTTGAGGTAGTGAAATGAAAACTTGGTCTTTTAGTTCCATCATTGCTTTTATTTTTTGCATTAACCCGCCGCGTGCCTAGAGACCGTTCCCTTCTCCCGATACTTTTATGCCCTTGCTGCGAAGATTTTAGTCATAGTTATCCAAGAGGACGAGAAAACGTTCTTAAACAAACGGCTTTCTCTTTGCTCGACTACGCACTTTGAATGAAACAGGTGTGATCTTTTTGCTTCATATATGTATAGCGCGTGTGGTTTTTACTTACAGAGAGCAATTTAATTTTAATTTGAGTTTAACTGGGGCCATTGAGCCGTGCTTTAAACCTTGAGAGCCAGTAAAAAGGAGGTGCGATTTTTTAAATCTTTAGTTTACTTACTCGTGTCATTGCCAACAAGAAATCTGCTTTTTATAGGTCGATTAGTTTCGTTTGACTCCGCCCAGGAAATTAAGCCATTACTGCCGCACCTTCAGGCTGTTAGGGAAGCCTGTAATTTTTACTTGAAGTTGGAGCAGCAAATTTTACTGTCTTTACTGATAAGTCAGTGTCTTTTGTAACCTCGCGGCACAGTAAAAGGGAGGTGCGATTTTGTCAGTCTTTTGTTTTCTTATTCCCTTCAGTGTATTCATCGCCGACGGAAAATTTGCTTTTACAGATCGATTTGTTTCGTTTAACCCTGTCCGAAAAGTTGCACAAATATATAGCGCGTTCATATTAGATGTTCAGCACCAAGCACGTGTAATTTTTACTAGAAGAGAGCAATAAATAAGAGAGCAATAAATAAGAGAGCAATAAGTGTGGCGGCATCGAGTCGTGCTTTAAAACTCGCGGGCCAGTAAAAGGGAGGTGCGATTTTTTTTAATCTTTTGTTTATTGAGAAGAAGCGGTTGATTTTAATCCTATTGTTTACTACGCTTTTCCATACATGAATAATATGTGATTTTAATTCTAATAAGTCAATCCGTGTTCTAACGAACAACTGTAAAATATAAACTTCAGTTTGCTTGTAGATTCAAAGTTCTCTGGCGCGAAATTTGAAGGTTGCCATCTCTGAAACAGAATAACCAGTATATCAAAAATCACCATCAAAGGGTATGCGATTAAACAAACAGAATTGTAAGTTCTCAGCTGCTTCTATTCGAGCTGATATTTTAGTTCCTTACCGCAATATTAACGAGCAACATGAGTTTGTTTTGCGTAAAAATTGCTTCCACTAGGCTCAGCCCGAAATAAAACACAAGGATGCAATTGGTAAACTCGTCTGTTCAGCACTTACCTCACACTACCACTACTGCGTCGTATGTTTCGTTCTATGTTTCGTCGTATGTACTGTAAGTCTTACTCACCCCCTGGGTTGAAATTGCTCTTTACTTCGGTCGCGCCGAAAATTCAAACGTCTTCGAAGAGAAGTTATCAGAAATGTTGAAGATTCCCGCGCGTGAAAGCTATTGTTTCACGTTGATCGTTTTTGTCCTTACAAGGTAAGAAACGATCAAAAATAACAATACAGAACAATACCTCTTGTTCTCGAATTCAGGTCGCTTTTCTTGATACGAGTAATACGGGCAACATTTTCGTTCAACTTGTCGCGCAACATTGTGTCCATTTGTTTCAATGCCTTGAAACAATCGTGCATTCTAGTACAAGGTTTTTGTCCACTGAGAATTAAAAGTACTCAATTTCCTGGAGAATTCCGTCTTAATTACATTTACGACAAAATGTTATTACATTTAGGACCTTACATTTAGGGTCATTTATTACATTTAGGCCTTCTACACATGCCTCGCCTCGACGGGAACAGTATTCTATGCGAGGATGGTTCATTCAGTAGACACTATGAAATTAAGTACCACATGATGCGATAACATAAGTTTCATTTTGAAAAGCTGAAGAATCTTTATGTTATAAAATGAGAAAAACATCAAAGCCGCTAACATAACATCCTCGGAGACCCAGGGGCAGATAGTGAGGGCGAGGGAAAGTCTAAACAGGCGGGAAAATATGGCACAAGAGAAAAGTAAAGAACGGTGAGAAGAGCCCCTGGGGACAATGTCTTACCAGACCAGTTCCAAACGGTCGCCGCCGTTCTGTCTTCTGATTGGTGCCAGAAAACTTGTGTTTTTCTGGCACCAATCAGAAGACAGAACGGCGTCGACCGTTTGGAACTGGTCTGGTAAGACATTGTCCCAGGGGCTCTTCTCGCCGTTCTTTTCTTTTCTTCGTGTCATATTTTTCCGCCCGTTTAGACTTTCCCTTGCCCCCACTATCTGCCCCTGGGTCTCCGAGGATGCTAACATAAGCGTTCGGGAAAGCAGTGCTGATGTTGGCAGTAAACAATAATTTCAACCTTGTAAGAAGGAACGGATTTTGAACGAGTGCCATTTAAGAATTGATCCCTGTTGACATAAACGTGTAGATAAAACTGCCTCCGCGGAAGTAAAAAGTACTTCCTTGTATCGCTCCATTCAAAACATGAGGCCTTTGAAAATCTTATCCCATGCCACCAATTGAAACCTTAGCGTAACTGATTAAAGAATGTGTTCTTAAAAGATTTGCACATTTCCCGATGAATGGTGAACAAAAAGTTTGTCAGCCTTTTCAAAGATCGCTGAGACTTGACGTCACTCACCTAATAATAGAGAGTTTTAGATCCGAGTTTACCGCGAACCTCTAACCGAGGTTTGCGGTTACCCGTTTGCGGTTCAGCGTTCAAACATAATTTGATCTAGATTGGTGGTGGATTAAAGAAGTGGATTCTGGTTTATTTTTCCATTTAGAAATAGAAGAAATATCAATCAGTGAAAATAAAAGAAATTTACGGTAACACTGGTTTATCTAGCAGCAAAGAACTGTAAATTCTTACATTAGTTCTTCTTGCAAATTTACGGCCGCCATTTTGAATCAGCAGCCATGAATGGCACTTGTTTTCAAGATCCAATAGGATTTATCAAATTTAGCATTTCGCCCGAATTTGTGCTTCTGTTAATGGATAAAGACTTGCTCCACAAGATTTTTGTATCATTACGTGAGATAAAACAAGAATTATACGCTAAAAGTTTTCAGGTAAATGACCTACGCAGGGGCGGATCCAGAATTTTTTTAGGAGGGGGTGCACTCGTCTCTTGCTCTACTTCAACACCAATAAAGCACATAGTCTTTTTTTTTTGCAGAATACCAGTTGTATTAGAAAACCGCGGGTCATCTCGGGGGGGGGGGGTGCGTACCCCCTGCACCCTCCCCCCTAGATCCGCCTCCCCACGTTTAAAACGCACGTCGTAAACCTCAAACGTGACGCGAAAGACTTGTCACGTGACCTCCAGCGGTTAGAGGTTCGCGGTAATGAAACTCGGATCTAAAACTCTCTAATAATATTCTCCCTACTCAGCGGTGCAAGGAGGACGTAAATATACAGACTAACTAGGCAGACCAGGTATTCCTCAGTCGTTCTTAAAAGGCGCTACTTGATTAAAATGCATTGGCTGAGCAGCTACCCTCCAACTTTCTCGGTATTCTCATCACTTTAATATTTATGAGAACGTAACTAAATTTAGCTTGGTGGGAAATTTTTAATCTCTCTAATAAGATGCTCTTTCTGGTCGACAGCTCCATTTGTCCAGTCGACACTGAGTGTCGGTCTATCTTTAGAACTCGTTCAACTAGACAACTGATCGGATGCGGCGCTTATTACTTACAACAATCATTCGTGGCCGAAACATTTGTAAGTCTTTTTAATTAAAGAGGTTCAATTGCAAGCTCGATAACCTCTGTTTGCCGACTCCACGACTTGGATGTTTTCCACTTACGTTTACGACTCGTTCCACTCGACAACTCACCGCCAAACTCCTTCACCACGAAATGCTAGGGAATAAAAATATTGGGGGCCTTCTATGATTCGACTACGGCTGTAGCGGTGTCCTACAGCCAAAGGCAAAGTTAATAAAATAAAAGCACAGATACCTCAAGCTCACGAGTAAGAATCGTTGGATCGCTGTTGCGCAACAGAAATATCGTAACAGGTTGTATGGAGATCGTTATTTAGGGGTCAAAAAAACATGTTATTGCTGCGGAGCGACCGTAGGGAGCGAGCAGCAACATAATCAGGATTTAAAGGAAATATATAAGGTGGGACGAATTCTCGAATTCATCACTTTTTACCACAATGCATTGCATTTAACCACACTTTTTACCACAATGCTTTGCATTTAACTAGAGTGCATTGCGCCACGAACAACTCAAATAA
>OZ037781.1:28759236-28764236 GCA_964035525.1 Porites cylindrica | reverse complement strand
GTTAATTCACTCCCCTGTTTCTGCATGTCGACTCGACAGCGATTATGTTTAGCCGTACGACTCGGTAACTGAAGGCAGAGCCCCTTACTTATAACGAAATGCCAGAAAATTTTCAAGTTCCTGCAGCTCTGGATGAGATGTATTTTTTTCATTCAACAACTCTTTTTGTCGTCACAAAGAATTCATCACACAGCCCTTTCAGTGCCGGCATATGACAAATTTCCTCATCTCTCTGATGGAATGCATTTTTCCGCGCAACAAATTACAACTTCAAACCTGGAATTGTATCATATCCTAATTATTGAAAAACGGTTCCCAGTATGAGCCAATTAATACACAAATGTCGCAAAAATCACGCGATTAATTCCTCGCGACATTTATTTCCTGGGGCACTACTTGTAAAAAGTTGCACTTTACTTACCTCTTCTTCTACCAAAAAAGGCGGAGTTTCGCTGCTGTGGTTTTATCACAAGTTGAAATTTCTTTACTCAACGAACAAGCTTCCAAGAAGTTGACTCGTCTTGTTACAGCAACTAAAATATTAAAACAGAGTATTGTGAAATGTCACCCGCTGCACAATCATCCATCCCCAGGCTAGTACGCACGACTGCCTTGTTACGCGGAATTATCACGAGAAAAAAAAGCCCCGAATATTACAGCGAACACCTTCAGGCTCTTTTTTTTTGAAAACAAAGCCAACGTGTAGCTCACGTGATATGTGTAAGTGCACACACAAAGTCGGTGCCTAGTTTTCAGTTTCTCTGTGAAAGCGGTAGCACAATTTAGGGGCTCTCTTCGTTTTTTTTCCCTCGCCATGTTCAGTACAGTTGAGGGTAGTGTTCGCCTTGTGATAACCGTAGCAAAGTTTGGTTTATTACAGAAGATGTGAGCATTATTGATCAAACACGAGGAGGGGTGGGCACTCCCTTATTTGGCCTAGACGGGTACTGTGTTGCTGAACACAGCATGCCGGTTTTCAAGGCCTTGAGTCTCAAGCAGCTAGGGTATACAATTTCACTATGTTAAAAGCGTCTTCAACAGGGTGTGTGTGAAGCATTGTAATACTCAGCAGTCTAAATAAGTGGTACAACAAATATTTTTTAAAAAAATCTAATTCTATGGTCCTAGTGTTAAAAATACTTAATTCGGTCTGCGAAACGAAATGAATCAGAGTCATGAAATTAGATCTTTTGGTTTAAACAAGGAAGCGAAATGAGCGATTTTTGTCTTAAACAAGGTCAGGGTTTGAAGCGCTTGGCGGCACACCTCTACCCAAACTCCCTTTGAATGCCTCCAAGGGTGATCAAAGTCTAAGTATTTCAGCAATCAAGCCTAAATAATCGATTGTCAATAACTTGATAGACATTTGTGCGTAAGATACGGCCGTAGCTTTCCGAGCTCCTTAGATGTTGACCTAATTTTGTGACAGAAAATAAGGAAAAAGCAAATAAAATGGTAAAAGCAACGGTTTAATCACTGAAGGCTGAGAACAACAAGTTGAAGGAGAAGAGATGATTATATTGATTTACTCGGACTGATAACCAAAATCTCTTAAGAACTCGGCTTCTCATACTTGCAATTTTTTTATTTTACAATATACATAATTGTAAACTTATTAATAATTTAATTTTCTTTTCTGAGCTTTGTATTTGTATATGATATACGAGTACATACTGCTCGCGTCTACACTGCGGGAAGTGGATCAGTTCTTTGTCTATAAAATTTGAAATAATTCGTAAAAAGTCAACAGTCAATTAAACAGTCAACAGTGTTGTTCCGTTATAGGACGTCAACAATGATACGTAAAATTTCTTGCGGCCATACTCAGTGATTTCTTGTTTTTACTGATTTATACCCAGCTAGTCAGGAGCATGACATATAGTGCGATTCCTTTCTTTGACGATTAACAGAGATGGTTCATTCAGTGGATACTACGAAATGAAATACAGTCATGACGACATAACAGGAATTTGATTTGGAAAAGCTAACTGGAGAATCTTTAAATTATAAAATGAAAAAAAAAAACATCAAGGAAGCTGACGTAATGAGGCAGAAAAGCAGTGCTGATGTTGGCAGCAAAGAATAATTTGAACGTTGTGGGAAGGGAGGGATTTGGAGACGAGTGCCATTCAAAATAGTTTTGATCTCTGTTGACATAAAGATGTACATAAAGCTGCTGCCGCGGAAGTGATAAGCACTGTACTTCCTTGTATCGCTCCATTCGAAAAATGAGGCTTTTGAAAATCGTATCCTACCAACTGAAACCTTAGCGAAACTGATTAAAGAATGTGTTCTTAAAAAATTTGCACATTTCTCGATGGATGGCGAACAAAAGTTTATCCGCCTTTTCAAAGAACGCTGAGACGTGACGTCACCCACTTTGGGCAGTTGTCAGAGAGTCATTAGAGGATGTTAGCATCGACAACGAGTACGAGTTCTAGAACGAGATCAGCGATTTTGCGTACTGCGCATCCGTTCTGCGCTTCTCCACGTTTTCAAGTCGTCCTGTCAAGTTGCACTACGACTAGTTCTCACTAAAAACTCGAAGTGGGTAGAACGACTGCGAAGAGCTGGTTTTCAAAGGTAAATTCCGATCGTTTAATGCAGTTTCTTTTCGTTTCTAGCCTCTCTTTATCATCTTTAACATTCCTAATGATGTTTTATGTAAAATACTGCTTTTGAAGTAGAGGAATAGCAACCGAACGCGATATTTCCTACACAGGGTAAATTTGCATTTACCCGGGAAAGTTTCATGTCTCTCCACAGGCCTCACAGGCTCATGAAATAACCCCGAAAATTGCCATTATTTGGTCGAAAATATCCCAACAGTCGAAGATATCAATAAAGAATACCTACTTCTTTATCCAGTGTGGTTCTGTGTTGAATTTGATGGGTTTTAGCGTGTTTTAAGACCGCGACTAACCATCCTTCGAGTTACCTCGAAAAATCGATTAACAAGCAGTCTTGAACGTTTTTTAGAGTCATTTTTTGTTTTCGAAATTGTTGTGGAAGCGCTACCTCGACTCAAATTTGGCGTCCAGTCATGCGGAATCCCGTAATTTTATTTTCTATAAACTCGAACTCGGTGTCATCGCTAACAGAAAGCTGAGAAAACGACTTCGAGTACGAGTACGGCTTGAAGTCGTTCTCGTACTTGTACTCGTTGTTGATGCTAACATCCTGTAATATTACAACCACAACAAGTAATATTCTCCCTACTGGTGCAAGGAGGACGTTTAAATACAGCACACTAGTATAGGCAGACTAGGTATTCCTCAGTAATAAGATAAAAGTTACAAAATTCCACTCCAACTTTCCTTGATGTTAATGCACTCCTCTGTTTCTGCATGTCGACTCGACAGCGATTATGTTTAGCCGTACGACTCGGTAACTGAAGGCAGAGCCCCTTACTTATAACGAAATGCCAGAAAATTTTCAAGTTCCTGCAGCTCTGGATGAGATGTATTTTTTTCATTCAACAACTCTTTTTGTCGTCACAAAGAATTCATCACACAGCCCTTTCATTGCCGGCATATGACAAATTTCCTCATCTCTCTGATGGAATGCATTTTTCCACGCAACAAATTACAACTTCAAACCTGGAATTGTATCATATCCTAATTATTGAAAAACGGTTCCCAGAATGAGCCAATGAATACACAATGTCGCAAAATCACACGATTCTTGGCGACATTTCCTTCTGCACTACTTGTAAAAAGTTGCACTTTACTTACCTCTTCTTCTACCAAACAACGCGGAGTTTCGCCGCTATGGTTATCACAAGGTGAAATTTCTTTACTCAATGAACAAGCTTCCAAGAAGTTGACTTGTCCGCGTTACAACAACTAAACAGTTAAACTGAGTGTTCTGAAATGCCGCCCGCTGCGCAATCAACCATCCCTTGGTTGGTACGCAAGACTGCCTTGTTACGCGGAATTACACAATAACTCGGTGCGTATAGTCAGTTTCAGTTTTTCTGTGAAAGCGGTAGCACACTGATTTGGGGGCTCTCTTCTTTTTTTCCCTCGCCATGTTCAGTACAGTTGAGGGCAGTGTTCGCCTTGTCATAGCCGTAACGAATTTTGGTTTATTACAGAAGATGTAAGCATTATTGACCAAAACAAGGGTGGGGAGGGTGGGCACTAACTTATTTGGCCTAGACGCAGGCCTAGACGGGTATGTGTTGCTGAAAAGAGTATGCCGGTTTTCAAGGCGTTGAGTTTTAAACAACGAAGTTATACAATTTCACGAAATGAATCAGGGTCATGAATTCAAATTAGATCTTTTGCTTTGAACGAGGAAGCGAAATGAGTGATTTTTGTCTTAAACAAAGACAGGGTTTGAAGCGCTTGGCAGCACACCTCTACCCAAACTCCCTTTGAAGGCTCCCCAAGGTTGATCAAAGTCTAAATATTTCAGCAATCCAGCCTCTCAAGCCTAAATAATCGATTGTCAATAACCTGACAGAGATTTGTGCGTAGGATACGGACGTAGTTTTACGAGCTCCTATTTTGTGACAAAAAGCTAAAAAAAAACAAATAAAATGGCAAAAGCAACGGTTTAATCACTGAAGGCTGAGAACAACAAGTTAAAGGAGAAGGGATGATTATATTGATTTACTTGACTAATAACGAAAATCTCTTAAGAACTCGGCATCACATACTTGCAATTTTTTTTTTTATTTTACAATATACATGATTGTAAACTTAATTTAATTTTCTTTTGTGAGCTTTGTATTTGTATATAATATACGTGTCGAACCACTGCTCGCCTCCACACTGCAGGCAGTGAATCAGTTCTTTGTCCATAAAATTTAAAACAATTCATAAAAAGTCAACAGTCAATTTAACAGTCAACAGTGTTGTTCCGTTAAAGGACTTCAACAATGATACATAAAATTTCTTGCGGCCACAGTCGTCAGTGATTTTCTTTTACTAATTTACACCCAGCTAGAGGAGCACGACGTAGAGCGATTACTTTCTTCGACGATTAACGGACAA
>OZ037781.1:28719236-28754236 GCA_964035525.1 Porites cylindrica | reverse complement strand
TGTATTTTTTTCATTCAACAACTCTTTTTGTCGTCACAAAGAATTCATCACACAGCCCTTTTAGTGCCGGCATATGACAAATTTCCTCATCTCTCTGATGGAATGCATTTTTCCACGCAACAAATTCAACTTCAAACCTGGAATTGTATCGTATCATAGCGGGGCTCCCGCGCGCGCGAAGCGCGCGTGGGACAGAGCCCCATACTCATGGAATATGGTCAACCTCTTTTCGTTTGGTTGTCACGTGATTGACCGAGCGTACGTACGTACGTACATACGTACGTACGCGTCTACAGATTGTACGGGTGGGGTAGGGGAGACTATCAAAAGGAAGGGAGGGGTGTCTCAGGCGTGTTTTGGTAAGTCCACATCTTTAATATAGGATTTTAGTACAGGACATTCAAAATGTGGTCAATTGACAGCTGTCAAAACAGGATAGCGACTGACCAGTATCCCATGACTATATCGCGGGCTCATGTGTCAACTCATCGAGGTGACGTGATTTATTTGGAAGCTGTCCGCTGACCAGTTAATTGTTTTACTAGATCGCGAACAATCTCATACTAGTTAAACTGATAATGCACACATATTGGACATCAATGTTTTGATCAGGGGGGGGTGGTGAACTTGGTAGTTTGTTTGTCCGGACGATCTTGGCCATCGTGACGTCACGAAGGGAGAAGTCAAGTCAAGTCAAGTCAATCTTTATTTAAACACGGTAAAATCCATCAGGAATTTAAAAAATTAAAAATAACCTAACTATCCTAAACAAAATTCAAAACCTGACTACAACTAATCTAACTAAAACCTGTTTTTCATGAATGCCGTGTATAACATTAAAAATGAACATCAACTAATCTTTTAAATTGACTAAGAGAAGCGCGCAACTTCGAGGAGTTTTCGAAAATGGCGCCGTTGTCATTTCCAAATGCTACTTTTAAAGTTGGTTTTCCAGGATATTGACGCTCCAAAATGGTTTTTGTCACGGTAGGATAGTGCAATTCCAACATCTCTTTCCGAAAAGGTGAGTGAAATGTGTATTAATCCGAAAAATAACGCGTATGAGAGCTGTAAACAGTTTCGGTCAATTTCCTCGAGTGGAATAATGTGCCGCAAAAGTTTGCATGTTCGCACAGTAATATCGCATTTTCTCGAAATCGGTGAGGTGTTGAACATCGAAACTTGGCATAAGGGTGGGTTACTTCTATTGGAAAACATTGTCTCTGAAGTTAATTGAGATAAACTTGCAGAAAAAATGATCAGTCCATTCGAGTGTGCCAGCGTAGCCTCTAAGCTGATGCAATGGTATTCATTACTTTGCTGTTATCTCCAATAATGCCAATAGTATCACCTATTCAAGCTGTCTTTTCGGGATAAGTAAATTTTAAAGTAGTTTCTGATAGAGGGAAAGTATAGTTGCAACAGCTCTTTCCGAGAAGGAGAGTTAATTGTATTATATTCTGATGATAATTACCTCGTAAACAGTCTAAACAGTTTAAGCCAATTTTTTCAAGTGGAATATTTGTCGCAGAAATTTGCATGATCGCATATTAACATCGCATGTCTTAGAAAATCGGTTTGGTGTGGAAATTCGAAACTTGGCAGAAGGGTAGATCAGCAATAGTGGAAAACATTGTCCTTGATGTTTAATGGGAGAAATTAGCAGTAAAAATGATCAGTCCATTCGAGTGCGCTTAATATTGATATAAACAGATGACCTCGACTCGGTTACCCCGGCACAATGTAAGTCAATTATTTTTCGGTTTTAAGAAAAAGTAAACCAAAGACTTCCCTCAACACTATGTATCTATAATAATTACACCAGGAATATATATATTTTTAACACTTGAAGGTTGTAACATATTGTTGAAGCAAAGGATATTTCTCTGTAATACCTATAAGCTTACATTAAGTTTTCATAAATAGCAAAAAAAATTAATAAAATTTACATACAGCTCCAAACATGTACATCTGTTATGCATGAAGCAATTTCATATCGTTCCATATCAATAGTTAGTGGGAATGGAGTCAAACATGTACAGTGAAACTTGTATAATGTAAGCGGACACCGCAGAGAATGCTGTAGTGCCCACTTAATACAAAGTTTCTTCCCACTACATACAGGTTTCGATAGAAAAGGTCATATGAGGCAGACCTGCAACTCTCACAATTCTGCCGTGAGTCTCACGATTTTTTAACTTTTCTCACGGTCTCACGACAAGACTCCCAATCTCATGGTTTTCTGGGAAATATTCTAAATTGAAATATTACCTTGTTGAATAAAAACATAAATTTTGTGGGGAAATTCTTGTGCCTGGATAAGCTTTGACTATTTTAGCCATGAAGTTGTCTTAGCCCAAAGAAATGACTCTGCTGTATGTTTCGTCACAGTGATAACCTATTTTCTGGCCTCTTCAAGTCCTCAAAGAAAAAGCGGCATCTAATTTGTTACATAAGGGACCACACTAAAGCAAGGTTATATTAACATAAACAGTTGATCCCACTAATGGAAATGGGGTAGTTTAATTTTGCTCGGGAAAAAGTAGAATCTCACTACTTTTTGTAGAATCTCCCGATTTTTTTTCATGAGTCTACAGATTTTCCTTATTAAGGGTTGGCAGGTCTGTATGAGGAGCTAAGTACCATTCAAATAAAAGGCGGAAACATTTGGAATACTTCCAGAGATATGATGATATACATTTGCATTAATATCTTTATTTGTGCGGAGCAATTAATTAAACCTAAATTGTACCTCAAATTTTAAGATATCAAATGAGTGAAACAAGCTTTATACAAACAAAAATGAAATGGGAAAGTACTGTAACTCATTTATATAATTTACAGAAGTCCCCTGGTGACACCAGCCAAGTGCTGATAGGGCAAGACTCCCAATCTCATGGTTTTCTGGGAAAGCAAAAGGCACATAGGGCTCAGCCGAATGGTACCATAATGACATCAAAACGTATGGAAACAGGCCTTTTCTCTGAAACCTGCCCCATTCCCCTATGGCTATTTTTATTTGCGTTTACCCTACCTCACCTCCCCTCCCCATACCTGACGAAACAAGGCTTTCAACAGTTTGTTGAGATAGGATGCTTTTTGTTTTAAAGGATGAGCTCATCATATTTTATTATCGTAGAGATGGGGGTAAGATAAGTTAACAATAATAGACAGATTATTATAGGTGGGTTACTCATTTTTACAGCTATCCCTGGACGAAGAAATGGAAGTAAGGAGCTGACTGGCAGCCACTGAGATTGAGGAGAGGAGAGGGGAAATTGAAAGAGAAGAGAAAGAGTTGAAAGGAAAAGAAGAAAGGTTAAAACAAAAAGCAAAAGAAATTAAAAACACAGTAATAGAGGCGAAGCGGGTAGCTGCCCAACTGCAATGAATGGCAGGGCAGCTAGACTGCTTGGCTAACCAAATTCTAGAAGAGACCAAAAATTAAAGAAGAAGTAAAAGAAAAACACCAGTGTAAGAAAATTTTATTGATAACAAACTGTTTCTTTTAATCAAAGTCAATGTGCAAAGTTTTTAAATGTAAACAAGTCTAAGTCAGACCTGTTATGCAAGAAAGAAAACACATTTGTTCAGCATGTAAAAAATAAAAGGAAACTGGTTCTCCTAATTTCTTGTATCCTGTATGGTCTCTTCTTGCTCCATGGAATCCACTCCATCTAACATCCTCCACTTCCCACACCGCACGACTCTCTTCGTGGAATCTATTATACTAGATCTTTATAGACATCCAGTAAGCAGCACCTCCTCCATCATACACTGCTTGTTTTTTCTCATCATCTACAGAGTATTCCCAACTAAGGAAGCACGTAATTATAAAATCAGTCAGATAAAAAGAGATTATTTATATATACAAAAGTCAAAACAACATAAATAAAGGCAATATTATCACTTAAAATCCCTAATTATTTGTTAAGCATCTCTTAAATCAGATGTTATAATGGTTTTCCTCACCTACTCCCTAAACTTCACATTAACAAGCAATGGTAAAAAAATATGTCTCCCTTGAATTATAAATTTTTGTAACTTCAAGCAACCTCTCAGGATAATCCAAAGACTGATTTCTAATCTTAAACCAATAGCTAAAAGGCAAGGCTATGTGAAATATATCAGCAGAGGCAGTACAACAGCAAATTTTAAAGAGGGGCTTTAGAGCTATTATAATGGACCACCTATAGTCATGGAACGATTGGGTCTTTACTAAGTTACGCCTACTGAGAAATTACCACAAAGCTACATCAGCTGGGTGATAAAACTGTACGAGCAGGTCCCGAAGATTGTTGGAACTGGACAGTGTCACTTGATGTAACTGACAATAGCATGGAGTCCAAGTAAGTTAAAAAGCATCAATAATTGAAAATTAAACTGATGCCCCTGCACTCCCACTCCCAGTAGATCCCCTGCCTTGACATTACCTAATAAACATACATTGATACTCATGTCATTTTCTGAACTCTTGTAGTTATTGAACTATATGGTCGTTCTTGAACTTTTGTGTCTTTATTGAACTACACAAAAGGGAAAACCGAAAAAATGTATCATTAAAGAAGTCTCTTTTTATATTGTAAAAGTGTGAGAAGGATGATGATATTCATCGCATGAAAATCCTGAAATTTTTTATATCCTTAGAAGTTTTTTCCCCACCTCATTTTTAAGATGCGGACGCCCGAGGAAACATATTACACCATTGAAACGCTTACTAGTGTCCGTTTTCTTGGCTTTTTCTAGTTTTTTTTCTATTAACTCTGTAAAGCGATTAAGGAAAAGCTACATACCCATCCTTTCTGCGGATTCTCCTCCTGGACTCTCTGCATAAAGCCCTAAAAATGTTGATGTTGATCAAAAAGTTTAGCTCACGGCACTTTACCCCAGTGATAGATTCTGTTTGACTATTTACAGGATGAAAACCATGTTTTATTTTGTTTGTGGGGCGAAGAAGCAAAGAGAAAGGCAATGTGAACTTATCTCCATCATGAGCAATGAATGTTTCGACAAAATGATCGTAATTTATAGTGAAAAGTTCCAATACAATAAGCTATAATAATATCCTTGGTTATCGCCCGACGATTTGATTCAATACGCTTTATTAACATTTTGATACGTTTGACTCAAACAGGAAATCCTTTCAAAACCCATGAAGATTATAGCCCATATTCTATAAAAAAAAAAAAAACACTTGCTTCTTACATTTGTTTAGTTTTAATGAATTGTTTACACAATTTGATAGTCTAGTATGAACATCATGACGCTATGTTTCGTGACCTGTCCACGCCACTTTCGCAATTTTTGTAAACATTCCTGAGGTTTGCGACTTTTATCCCACTGATCATTTTTGCTAACTTATTAGATGACTCACTTCTATCACTAATTGAGAGACCCATACCATATTAACGTCATTTGTTTTTCTCGAGACTAAATTCTGCTGGGCTCTTTAGTTATGCGTCTCTAAAGACGCGCCGGTATGAGTTGTACCATCTGGTCGATCTCGGGAAGTTCTTGATTTTTTACGATGGAAATGCTCTTTCCTAGAATATATTGCAATTTTACTATATAGCATTAATAGATAAACACATACCTTCGGTCGTTTCATCGCAACGTCTCGACTTTTACCTCTTGAAACCACGAAACAATTTCGCTCGCTGAATCCATTCAAAGTTCCCGGGATAAATTTCTCGTGACGTCACGATGGCCAAGATCATCCGCCGCGCGATCCCTATAGGAGCGATTGACGAGTTCATCACCCCCACCCCTGGTTTTGATCAATTGACAACTGTCAAAGTAGGGTACCCGCTGACCAGTATCACTTGACCGTATCGCGGGCTCAGGTGTCGACCCATCGAGGTCAAGTATTTTTTTGAAGCTATCCGCTGACAAGTTACTAGTTTTAAAGTGATCGCAGGCTCAAGTTCAATTTTTTTCTAAATTCATATGAAATATGTTGTGTTTATGTGCTACACAATTAAAATTTTGATTGCAAACTGACCTCGGACGCGAAAATTCAGCCAGCTGTTACAGGCAGGGAAGACAGTTGGTTTTGACTTTTCTCACCATGGTCACGCGTTGGTCACGCTCTACGTCCAATTTTTATGCTCTGATTGGTCAAAATTTGACAGGTGAGTTCATGCGGAAAATTTATGCAGCATCTTGAATCTTGTTTACTTTGACAGCTGAAGCTGACAGAGTTTTGTGTCAACTTGTGATGTTTTTAACTGTCTTTTTCCACTGGATGTGCAAAATGAAATTCAGCTGCTATCAGGAGTCTTCTGTTATTCATGGCTAGTTTGTTTATTGGGTTTTTGGTTGAGGAATACGTCGCTTGTCAAAGTCGGAAATCCGATTTCGGATGGCATCGTTTTCGTTTTCACCTTGCTTGATGCGTAAGAGGATTGCAAAGTCTGAAGCGATACTGGCTTTTCTTGATACCTTTCAGGAGCTGCATCTCGAATGGTAAGCCAGAGAAATTATTGTATTTGATGTTTGTTTTTTGTATCTAATTTAATGAAGTCGGGCGTAGTTTATGCGGGCATTTAGTTTGTGCACGTTTGTAAGATTTGAGACAATGATCTCACCGAGTATCAGGTTTGATATAAGCTTACAGAACTTTAAAAAGCCTTTAGACAGTTTCTCACAGCAAATAGAAAGAAAACGTTCCAAAGAATATTTAGTTATAATTCTGGCCGGAAAAGAAAGCTTTGAGCGATTTCTTTGCCTCGAGTTCGTCTTTGAAAAAAGCAAACACCGGGAAGCCGGCTTAAAACATAAACTTAAGCTTGAAGCTTGAAGACTCAGGATTTTTAGGGACACTTTAACACTTGTCTTCCTGAATGAAAATTGTTGTCTCTGTATATGTTTCACCGAATTATATTTCTTTTGTTGATTGTTAGTAGCCTCTCTTGTAATTTTAATCGCTGTGCCGATTGTTTTCAGTCGTTCAGTGAACATCGCTTGCAGGAGTTATTTAACTCAAATGCCGCGCGTTACTCTGTTAATGTTCATTCAAACACTCGCCACAGCTCGCACTACAAAAGTGAGAACCTGATGGCCGTATAGGTGATTTTGGAAATTTTTTTAACAGTTTATGAATATTGAATGAGTGCAATTTGTATTGTGAAATACTGCTTTCTGTCCGAGGTCTGCCGGTATGATAAAAACAGTGCCTCATACTACTGTTTCACCTCAGATGTGATCTATAAATGGTATAAAAGGTTGGTTTACACGCACCCAGATTTGTTGACAAGATTTTGCAAAGTAAACTTGTCGAACGCAAAAAAGTTGGCCTGATTTTTTTTTTCCACTTATTAATCTACGGTGATCAAGAGCCATTATGGCTCTTAAATGTGATCGAAGATGATTACCAGTTTTTAAGTGTACATATGAGGCTATCAACTCGATGAAAGATTTGGTTCACTCTTGGGCTGTTTGCAAATTATTTTTCTCTAAAATCAGGTAGCCTTTCCCTCAAAAGTCACATAAATGTGCTCTAAAGTTAACTGAATTGTGGAATTCGAATACAAGTTTATTGTTTAATTTAAATTATAAATTTATTAATGGGAGCCTCGCTTTTAGCCCTGGCTAAATCTATATATTATCCTAATTATTGAAAAACGCTTCCCAGTATGAGCCAATTAATACAATAATATGGCGTACATTTGCGGACAAAAATAATTGAAAATAAAATACAATTTGAAGTTCATAAATTAGACTATCCATGTCGAAATCTCGTCATATGAATTTGAAATCGCAATGAACGCAGTCGAAATAGCATCATTCGAACTTGAAGTTACTTTGAACAAGTTGAAACTATAAAGGGAAAACTCGACATCGCCGATGTTGAAGTTCAAATCACCATTCCAACTAAAATGCAAATTCATGATTTGAACTTCAATTCACCTTCTTCACTCTAATAAGCTTCTTAATCGTCAACAATGCAACCATAATCTTCCACAAAATTCCAAATGAAATCTTTAATTTGAACTTAACGTCACGTCACATATTCGAATTCGAAAAACCAAAATTTTAATTCGAAAGGAAGCGGAAGTAAAAATACACAGGAACCGGAAATGATAAGAGTTTCGCTACACTGTACGTATGGAATGTTTGCATAACTGCATTTTGGCGCGAAAAGATTTTCCTTCACTCAAACTCTCTGCTCAATATGGCGGACAATGTTAATGATAAGGGTGACTCTAGGACAATCCAAGAGATTGTGAGGGCTGTCGTGGCAAACTTAAGAGTGGTTTTCCGTAAAATTCGAACTTCGGCCTGACACGTTACCTGGTCGATTTGGCTGATTTTTGGCATGTAGTCTTAGAGTGGTTTCCTAAATACTGAATGCATATTCTAAGGTTTGAGCTTCAACATCCGCGATGTCGAGTTTTCCCTTTATAGTTTCAAGTGTTCGAAGGAACTTCAAGTTCGAATGATGCTATTTCAACTGCGTTCATTGCGATTTCAAATTCATATGACGAGATTTCGACATGGATAGTCTAATTTTTGAACTTCAAATTATATTTTATTTTCAATTATTTTTGTCCGCAAATGTACGCCATAATACAAATGTCGCAAAAATCACGCGATTAATTCTTTGCGACATTTATTTCCTGCGGCACTACTTGTAAAAAGGTGCACTTTACTTACCTCTTCTTCTACCAAACAACGCGGACTTTTGCCGCTGTGGTTTTATCACAAGTTGAAATTTCTTTACTCAACGAACAAGCTTTCAAGAAGTTGACTCGTCTTGTTACAGCAACTAAAATATTAAAACAGAGTATTGTGAAATGCCACCCGCTGCACAATCATCCATCCCCAGGCTAGTACGAAAGACTGGCTTGTTACGCGGAATTATCACGAGAAAAAAAAGCCCCGAATATTACAGCGAACACCTTCAGGCTCTTTTTTTTAAAAAAAAGCCAACGTGTAGCTCACGTGATATGTGTAAGTGCACACACAAAGTCGGTGCCTAGTTTTCAGTTTCTCTGTGAAAGCGGTAGCACAATTTAGGGGCTCTCTTCGTTTTTTTTCCCTCGCCATGTCCAGTACAGTTGATGGTAGTGTTCGCCTTGTGATAGCCGTAGCAAAGTTTGGTTTATTACATAAGATGTGAGCATTATTGATCAAACACGAGGAGGGGTGGGCACTCCCTTATTTGGCCTTGCTGGATACTGTGTTGCTGAAAACAGCATGCCGGTTTTCAAGGCCTTGAGTCTCAAGCAGCTAGGGTATACAATTTCACTATATTAAAAGCGTCTTCAACAGGGTGTGTGTGAAGCATGGCAATACTCAGCAGTCTAAATAAGTGGTACAACAAATATTTTTTTCAAAAAATCTAATTCTATGGTCCTAGTGTTAAAAATACTTAATTCGGTCTGCGAAACGAAATGAATCAGGGTCATGAAATTAGATCTTTTGGTTTAAACAAGGAAGCGAAATGAGCGATTTTTGTAGTAAACAAGGTCAGGGTTTGAAGCGCTTGGCGGCACACCTCTACCCAAACTCCCTTTGAATGCCTCCAAGGGTGATCAAAGTCTAAGTATTTCAGCAATCAAGCCTAAATAATCGATTGTCAATAACTTGATAGACATTTGTGCGTAGGATACGGCCGTAGCTTTCCGAGCTCCTGAAATGTTGACCTAATTTTGTGGCAGAAAATAAGGAAAAAGCAAATAAAATGGTAAAAGCAACGGTTTAATCACTGAAGGCTAAGAACAACAAGTTGAAGGAGAAGAGATGATTATATTGATTTACTTGACTAATAACCAAAATCTCTTAAGAACTCGGCTTCACATACTTGCAATTTTTTTATTTTACAATATACATAATTGTAAACTTATTAATAATTTAATTTTCTTTTCTGAGCTTTGTATTTGTATATAATATACGAGTACATACTGCTCGCGTCTACACTGCCGGAAGTGGATCAGTTCTTTGTCTATAAAATTTGAAATAATTCATAAAAAGTCAACAGTCAATTAAACAGTCAACAGTGTCGTTCCGTTAAAGGACTTCAACAATGATACGTAAAATTTCTTGCGGCCACACTCAGTGATTTCTTGTTTTTACTGATTTATACCCAGCTAGTCAGGAGCATGACATATAGTGCGATTCCTTTCTTCGACGATTAACAGACATGGTTCATTTAGTGGACACTGCGAAATGGAATACAGTCATGACGACATAACAGGCATTTGATTTTGAAAAGCTAACTGAAGAATCTTTAAATTATAAAATGAAAAAAAAAAAAACATCAAAGCAGCTGACGTAATAAGGCAGAAAAGCAGTGCTGTTGTTGGCAGCAAAGAATAATTTCAACGTTGTGGGAAGGGAGGGATTTGGAGACGAGTGCTATTTAAAATAGTTTTGATCTCTGTTGACATAAAGATGTACATAAAGCTGCTGCCGCGGAAGTGATAAGCACTGTACTTCCTTGTATCGCTCCATTCCAAAAATGAGGCTTTTGAAAATCGTATCCCACCAACTGAAACCTTAGCGAAACTGATTAAAGAATGTGTTCTTAGAAAATTTGCACATTTCTAGCTGGATGGCGAACAAAAGTTTATCTGCCTTTTCAAAGATCGCTGAGACGTGACGTCACCCACTTTGGGTAGTTATCAGAGAGTCAATATTACCACCACAACAAGTAATATTCTCCCTACTGGTGCAAGGAGGACGTTTAAATACAGCACACTAGTATAGGCAGACTAGGTATTCCTCAGTAATAAGATAAAAGTTATAAAATTCCACTCCAACGTTCCTTGATGTTAATTGCACTCCCCTGTTTCTGCATGTCGACTCGACAGCGATTATGTTTAGCCGTACGACTCGGTAACTGAAGGCAGAGCCCCTTACTTATAGCGAAATGCCGGAAAATTTCCAAGTTCCCGCAGCACTAAATGAGATTTATTTTTTTCATTCAACAACTCTTTTTGTCGTTATAAAGAATCCATCACAGAGCCCTTGCCCTTACAACATATGACAAATTTCTTAATCTGTCTGATCGAATGCATTTTTCCACGCAACAAATAATAACTTCAAACCTGGAATCGTATCATATCCTAATTATTGAAAAACGCTTCCCAGTATGACCCAATGAATACACAATGTCGCAAAAATCACACGATTCTTCGCGACATTTCCTGCGGCACTACTTGTAAAAAGTTGCACTTTACTTATCTCTTCTTCTATCAAAAAACGCGGAGTTTCGCCGCTGTGGTTATCACAAGTTGAAATTTCTTTACTCAATGAACAAGCTTTCAAGAAGTTGACTCGTCTTGTTACAGCAACTAAATATTAAACTAGCTTTGTTAAATGCCGCCCGCTGCGCAATTAACCACCCCTTGGTTGGTACGCACGACTGCCTTGTTACGCGGAATAATCACGAGAAAAAAGGCCCCGAATATTAAAGCGAACACCTTCCGGCTCTTTTTTCTTTCAAACGGCCAACGTCTAGTTCAAGTGATCATGATATGCGCAACTGCACACACAAAGTTCTTTGCGTAGTCAGTTTCAGTTTCTCTGTGAAGGCGGTAGCACACTGCCTTGGGGGCTCTCTTCTTTTTTTCCCTCGCCATGTTCAGTACAGTTGAGGGTAGTGTTCGCCTTGTCATAGCCGTAACGAAGTTTGGTTTATTACAGAAGATGTAAGCATTATTGATCAAAACAAGGGTGGGGAGGGTGGGCACTAACTTTTTTGGCCTAGACGGGTATGTGTTGCTGAACAGACTGGTATGCCGGTTTTCAAGGCGTTAAGTCTTAAACAGCTAAGTTATTCAATTTCACGAAACGAATCAGGGTCATGAATTCAAATTACATCTTTTGCTTTAAACGAGCAAGCGAAATGAGTGATTTTTGTCTTAAACAAAGACAGGTTTGGCCAAAAGGACTCGGCGGTACACCTAGCACCCAAACTCCCTTTGAATGCCCCCCCCAAGGCTGATCAAAGTCTAAATATTTCAGCAATCAAGCCTAAATAATCGACTGTCAATAACTTCGTAGAGATTTCTGCCGAGGATACAGACGTAGTTTTCCGAGCTCCTGAAATGTTGACCTAATTTTGTGACAAAAAGTTTAAAAAAAAGCAAATAAAATGGCAAAAGCAACGGTTTAATCCCTGAAGGTTGAGAACAACAAGTTGAAGGAGAGGAGATGATCAGTATTGATTTACTTGACTAATAGCGAAAATCTCTTAACAACTCGGCTTCACATACTTGCAATTTTTTTTTATTTTACAATATACATAATTGTAAACTTAATTTAATTTTCTTTTGTGAGCTTTGTATTTGTATATAATATATGTGTAACCACTGCTCGCCTCCACACTGCGGGCAGTGGATCAGTTCTTGTCTATAAAATATGAAATAATTCATAAAAAGTCAACAGTCAATTAAACAGTCAACAGTGTTGTTCCGTTAAAGGACTTCAACAATGATACGTAAAATTTCTTGCGGCCACCGTCAGTGATTTCTTTTTTTTTTTTACTAATTTATACCCAGCTAGAGCAGCACGAAGTAGAGCGATTCCTTTCTTCGACGATTAACAGACATCCAAATAATTCCACGTCTGCGTCTTGTTTCAGCCTCTCGTTCGTCGATTATCGATTTTAGAGAGAAACGGACGCTTTCGCAGGCTACTTATTGTACAACATAAAGCAACTGACTTAAACTTAACGAGATTCTAAGTCAGCATCATATTCGGAGCACTCATTAATAACATGTCAGCATGCCTACCTTCGACAGGAACAGTATTCTATGCAAGAATGGTTCATTCAGTGGACACTATCAAGACGGAAATACACTTGTGATGACATAAAAGGCATTTGATTTTGAAAAGCTGAAGAATCTTTAAATTATAAAATGAAAAGAAAAAACATCAAAGCAGCTGACGTAATGAGGTAGGAAAGCAGTGCTGTTTTTGGCAGCAAAGAATAATTTCAACGTTGTGGGAAGGGAGGGATTTGGAGTCGAGTGCCATTCAAAATAGTTTTGATCTCTGCTGACATAAAGATGTACATAAAGCTGCTGCCGCGGAAGTGATAACCACTGTACTTCCTTGTATCGCTCCATTCCAAAAATGAGTCTTTTGAAAATCGTATACCACCAACTGAAACCTTAGCGAAACTGATTCAAGAATGTGTTCTTAAAAAATTTGCACATTTCTCGATGGATGGCGAACAAAAGTTTGTCTGCCTTTTCAAAGATCGCTGAGACGTGACGTCACCCACTTTGGGTAGTTATCAGAGAGCCAATATTACTACCACAACAAGTAATATTCTCCCTACTGCTGCAAGGAGAACGTTTAAATACAGCACACTAGTATAGGCAGACTAGGTATTAATCAGTAATAAGATAAAAGCTTTAAAATTTCACTCCAACGTTCCTTGACTCTTCTGTTTCTACATGTCGACTCGACAGCGATTATGTTTAGCCGTACGACTCGGTAACTGAAGGCAGAGCCCCTTACTTATAACGAAATGCCAGAAAATTTCCAAGTTCTTGCAGCTCTAAATGAGATTTATTTTTTTTATTCAACAACTCTTTTTGTGGTTATAAAGAATCCATCACAGAGCCCTTGCCCGTACAACATATGACAAATTTCTTAATCTCTCTGATGGAATGCATGCATTTTTCCACACAACAAATAATAACTTCAAACCTGGAATCGTATCATATCCTAATTATTGAAAAACGCTTCCCAGAATGAGCCAATGAATATACAATGTCGCAAAAATCACGCGATTCTTCGCGACATTTCCCGCGACACTACTTGTAAAAAGTTGCACTTTACTTACCTCTTCTTCTACCAAACAACGCGTAGTTTCGCCGCTGTGCTTATCACAAGTTGAAATTTCTTTACTCAATGAACAAGCTTCCAAGAAGTTGACTCGTCTTGTTACAGCAACTAAATATTAAACTGAGTGTTCTGAAATGCCGCCCGCTGCGCAATTATCCACCCCTTGGTTGGTACGCACGACTGCCTTGTTACGCGGAATTATCACGAGAACAAAAAGCCCCGAATATTAAAGCGAACACCTTCAGGCTCTTTTTTTTTCAAAAGGCAAACGTGTAGCACAAGTGATATGTGCAACTGCACACACAAAGTCGGTTCCTAGTTTTCAGTTTCTCTGTGACAGCGGCAGGAAAAGCACAATTTGGGGGCCCTCTTCTTTTTTTCCCTCGCCATGTTCAGTACAGCTGATGGTAGTTGTGATAGCCGTAGCAAAGTTCGGTTTATTACAGAAGATGTGAGCATTACTGATCAAACACGAAGAGGGGTGGGCACTCCCTTATTTGGCCTTGCCGGGTATATGTTGCTGAACAGAGTATGCCGGTTTTCAAGGCCTTGAGTCTCAAGCAGCTAGGGTATACAATTTTACTATGTTAAAAGCGTCTTCAAAAGGGTGTCTGTGAAGAATAGCAATACTCAGCAGTCTAAATGAGTGGTACAACAAAATTTTTTCAAAAACTCTGGTCCTAGTTTTAAAAATACTTAATTCGGTCTGCGAAACGAAATGAATCAGGGTCATGAAATTAGATCTTTTGCTTTAAACAAGTAAGCGAAATGAGCAATTTTTGTCTTAATCAAAGTCAGGGTTTGAAGCGCTTGGCAGCACACCTCTACGCAAACTCCCTCTGAATGCCTCCAAGGGTGATCAAAGTCTAAATATTTCAGCAATCAAGCCTAAATAATCGATTGTCAATAATTTGGTAGAGATTTGTGCGTAGCATACGGACGTAGTTTTCCGAGCTCCTGAAATGTTGACCTTATTTTGTCACAAAAAACTGGAAAAAGCAAATACTGAATGGTAAAAGCAACGGTTCAATCACAAAAGGCTGAGAACAACAAGTTAAAGGAGAAGGGATGATTATATTGATTTACTTGACTAATAGCCAAAATCTCTTAAGAACTCGGCTTCACATACTTCCAATTTTTTTTATTTTACAATATACATAATTGTAAACTTAATTTAATTTTCTTTTGTGAGCTTTGGATTTGTATATAATATACGTGTAACCACCTCTTGCCTCTACGCTGCGGGAAGTGGATCAGTTCTTTGTCTATAAAATTTGGAATAATTCATAAAAAGTCAACAGTCAATTAAACAGTCAACAGTGTTGTTCCGTTAAAGGACTTCAACAATGATACGTAAAATTTCTTGCGGCCGCAGTCAGTGATTTCTTTTTTTCTTTTACTAATTTATACCCAGCTAGAGGAGCACGAAGTAGAGCGATTCCTTTCTTCGACGATTAACAGACATCCGAATAATTCCACGTCTGCGTCTTGTTTCAGCCTCTCGATCGTCGATTATCGATTTTAGAGAGAAATGGATGCTTTCGCAGGCTACTTATTGTACAACATAAAGCAACTGACTTGAACTTAACGAGATTCTAAGTCAGCATCATATTCGGAGCACTCATTGATAACATGTCAGCATGCCTACCTTCGACAGGAACAGTATTCTATGCAAGAATGGTTCATTCAGTGGACACTATCAAGACGGAAATACACTTGTGATGACATAACAGGCATTTGATTTTGAAAAGCTGAAGAATCTTTAAATTATAAAATGAAAAGAAAAAACATCAAAGCAGCTGACGTAATGAGGTAGGAAAGCAGTGCTGTTTTTGGCAGCAAAGAATAATTTCAACGTTGTGGGAAGGGAGGGATTTGGAGTCGAGTGCCATTTAAAATAGTTTTGATCTCTGCTGACATAAAGATGTACATAAAGCTGCTGCTGCGGAAGTGATAACCACTGTACTTCCTTGTATCGCTCCATTCCAAAAATGAGTCTTTTGAAAATCGTATCCCACCAACTGAAACCTTAGCGAAACTGATTCAAGAATGTGTTCTTAAAAAATTTGCACATTTCTCGATGGATGGCGAACAAAAGTTTGTCTGCCTTTTCAAAGATCGCTGAGACGTGACGTCACCCACTTTGGGTAGTTGTCAGAGAGCCAATATTACTACCACAACAAGTAATATTCTCCCTACTGCTGCAAGGAGAACGTTTAAATACAGCACACTCGTATAGGCAGACTAGGTATTAATCAGTAATAAGATAAAAGCTTTAAAATTTCACTCCAACGTTCCTTGATGTTAATTGACTCCTCTGTTTCTGCATGTCGACTCGACAGCGATTATGTTTAGCCGTACGACCCGGTAACTGATGGCAGAGCCCCTTACTTATAACGAAATGCCAGAAAATTTCCAAGTTCTTGCAGCTCTAAATGAGATTTATTTTTTTTATTCAACAACTCTTTTTGTGGTTATAAAGAATCCATCACAGAGCCCTTAGCTTGCCCGTACAACATATGACAAATTTCTTAATCTCTCTGATGGAATGCATGCATTTTTCCACACAACAAATAATAACTTCAAACCTGGAATCGTATCATATCCTAATTATTGAAAAACGCCTCCCAGAATGAGCCAATGAATATACAATGTCGCAAAAATCACGCGATTCTTCGCGACATTTCCCGCGACACTACTTGTAAAAAGTTGCACTTTACTTACCTCTTCTTCTACCAAACAACGCGTAGTTTCGCCGCTGTGCTTATCACAAGTTGAAATTTCTTTACTCAATGAACAAGCTTCCAAGAAGTTGACTCGTCTTGTTACAGCAACTAAATATTAAACTGAGTGTTGTGAAATGCCGCCCGCTGCGCAATTATCCACCCCTTGGTTGGTACGCACGACTGCCTTGTTACGCGGAATTATCACGAGAACAAAAAGCCCCGAATATTAAAGCGAACACCTTCAGGCTCTTTTTTTTTCAAAAGGCAAACGTGTAGCACAAGTGATATGTGCAACTGCACACACAAAGTCGGTTCCTAGTTTTCAGTTTCTCTGTGACAGCGGCAGGAAAAGCACAATTTGGGGGCTCTCTTCTTTTTTTCCCTCGCCATGTTCAGTACAGCTGATGGTAGTTGTGATAGCCGTAGCAAAGTTTGGTTTATTACAGAAGATGTGAGCATTACTGATCAAACACGAAGAGGGGTGGGCACTCCCTTATTTGGCCTAGACGGGTAGGTGTTGCTGAACAGAGTATGCCGGTTTTCAAGGCCTTGAGTCTCAAGCAGCTAGGGTATACAATTTCACTATGTTAAAAGCGTCTTCAACAGGGTGTCTGTGAAGAATGGCAATACTCGGCAGTCTAAATGAGTGGTACAACAAAATTTTTTCGAAAACTCTGGTCCTAATTTTAAAAATACTTAATTCGGTCTGCGAAACGAAATGAATCAGGGTCATGAAATTAGATCTTTTGCTTTAAACAAGGAAGCGAAATGAGCAATTTTTGTCTTAATCAAAGTCAGGGTTTGAAGCGCTTGGCAGCACACCTCTACCCAAACTCCCTTTGAATGCCTCCAAGGGTGATCAAAGTCTAAATATTTCAGCAATCAAGCCTAAATAATCGATTGTCAATAACTTGGTAGAGATTTGTGCGTAGCATACGGACGTAGTTTTCCGAGCTCCTGAAATGTTGACCTAATTTTGTGACAAAAAACTGAAAAAGCAAATACTGAATGGTAAAAGCAACGGTTCAATCACAGAAGGCTGAGAACAACAAGTTAAAGGAGAAGGGATGATTATATTGATTTACTTGACTAATAACCAAAATCTCTTAAGAACTCGGCTTCACATACTTGCAATTCTTTTTTTATTTTACAATATACATAATTGTAAACTTAATTTAATTTTCTTTTGTGAGCTTTGGATTTGTATATAATATACGTGTAACCACCGCTTGCCTCTACGCTGCGGGAAGTGGATCAGTTCTTTGTCTATAAAATTTGAAATAATTCATAAAAAGTCAACAGTTAATTAAACAGTCAATAGTGTTGTTCCGTTAAAGGACTTCAACAATGATACGTAAAATTTCTTGCGGCCACACTCAGTGATTTCTTTTTTTCTTTTACTAATTTATACCCAGCTAGAGGAGCACGAAGTAGAGCGATTCCTTTCTTCGACGATTAACAGACATCCAAATAATTCCACGTCTGCGTCTTGTTTCAGCCTCTCGTTCGTCGATTATCGATTTTAGAGAGAAACGGATGCTTTCGCAGGCTACTTATTGTACAACATAAAGCAACTGACTTAAACTTAGCGAGATTCTAAGTCAGCATCATATACGGAGCACTCATTAATAACATGTCAGCATGCCTCGCTTCGACAGGAACAGTATTCTATGCAAGAATGGTTCATTCAGTGCACACTATCAAGACGGAAATACACTTGTGATGACATAACAGGCATTTGATTTAGAAAAGCTGAAGAATCTTTAAATTATAAAATGAAAAGAAAAAACATCATAGCAGCTGACGTAATGAGGCGGGAAAGCAGTGCTGATGTTGGCAACAAGGAATAATTTCAACGTTGTGGGAAGGGAGTTATTTGGAGACGAGTGCCATTAAAATAGTTTTGATCTGTGTTACATAAACATGTACATAAAGCTGCTGTCGCGGAAGTGATATGTACTGTTCTTCCTTGTATCGCTCCATTCAAAAAATGAGGCTTTTGAAAGTCGTATCCCACCAATTGAAACCTTAGCGAAACTGATTAAAGAATGTGTTCTTAAAAAATTTGCACATTTCTAGATGGATGGCGAACAAAAGTTTGTTCGCCTTTTCAGAGATCGCTGAGACGTGACGTCACCCACTTTGGGTAGTTATCAGAGAGCCAATATTACCACCACAACAAGTAAAATTCTCCCTACTGCTGCAAGGAGAACGTTTAAATACAGCACACTATTATAGGCAGACTAGGTATTCCTCAGTAATAAGATAAAAGTTATAAAATTTCACTCCAACTTTTCTTGACGTTAATTCACTCCTCTGTTTCTGCATGTCGAATCGACAGCGATTATGTTTAGCCGTACGACTCGGTAACTGAAGGCAGAGCCCCTTATAACGAAATACCAGAATGTTTCCAAGTTCCTGCAGCTCTAAATGAGATTTATTTTTTTCATTCAACAACTCTTTTTGTCATTACAAAGAATCCATCACAGAGCCCTTGCCCTTACAACATATGACAAATTTCTTAATCTCTCTGATGGAATGCATGCATTTTTCCACACAACAAATAATAACTGCAAACCTGGAATCGTATCATATCCTAATTATTGAAAAACCGTCCCAGAATGAGCCAATGAATACACAATGTCGCAAAAATCACGCGATTCTTCGCGACATTTCCTGCGGCACTACTTGTAAAAAGTTGCACTTTACTTACCTCTTTTCCTACCAAACAACGCGTAGTTTCGCCGCTGTGGTTATAACAAGTTGAAATTTCTTTACTCAATGAACAAGCTTCCAAGAAGTTGACTCGTCTTGTTACAGCAACTAAATATTAAACTGAGTGTTGTGAAATGCCGCCCGCTGCGCAATTATCCACCCCTTGATTGGTACGCACGACTGCCTTGTTACGCTGAATTATCACGATAACAAAAAGCCCCGAATATTAAAGCGAACATCTTCAGGCTCTTTTTTTTTCAAAAGGCAAACGTGTAGCACAAGTGATATGTGCAACTGCACACACAAAGTCGGTTCCTAGTTTTCAGTTTCTCTGTGACAGCGGCAAGAAAAGCACAATTTGGGGGCTCTCTTCTTTTTTTCCCTCGCCATGTTCAGTACAGCTGATGGTAGTTGTGATAGCCGTAGCAAAGTTTGGTTTATTACAGAAGATGTGAGCATTACTGATCAAACACGAAGAGGGGTGGGCACTCCCTTATTTGGCCTAGACGGGTAGGTGTTGCTGAACAGAGTATGCCGGTTTTCAAGGCCTTGAGTCTCAAGCAGCTAGGGTATACAATTTCACTATGTTAAAAGCGTCTTCAACAGGGTGTCTGTGAAGAATGGCAATAGTCAGCAGTCTAAATGAGTGGTACAACAAAATTTTTTCAAAAACTCTGGTCCTAGTTTTAAAAATACTTAATTCGGTCTGCGAAACGAAATGAATCAGGGTCATGAAATTAGATCTTTTGCTTTAAACAAGTAAGCGAAATGAGTAATTTTTGTCTTAATCAAAGTCAGGGTTTGAAGCGCTTGGCAGCACACCTCTACGCAAACTCCCTTTGAATGCCTCCAGGGGTGATCAAAGTCTAAATATTTCAGCAATCAAGCCTAAATAATCGATTGTCAATAACTTGGTAGAGATTTGTGCGTAGCATACGGACGTAGTTTTCCGAACTCCTGAAATGTTGACCTAATTTTGTGACAAAAAACTGGAAAAGCAAATACTGAATGGTGAAAGCAACGGTTCAATCACAGAAGGCTGAGAACAACAAGTTAAAGGAGAAGGGATAATTATATTGATTTACTTGACTAATAACCAAAATCTCTTAAGAACTCGGCTTCACATACTTGCAATTTTTTTATTTTACAATATACATAATTGTAAACTTAATTTAATTTTCTTTTGTGAGCTTTGGATTTGTATATAATATACGTGTAACCACCGCTTGCCTCTACGCTGCGGGAAGTGGATCAGTTCTTTGTCTATAAAATTTGAAATAATTCATAAAAAGTCTACAGTCAATTAAACAGTCAACAGTGCTGTTCCGTTAAAGGACTTTAGCAATGATACGTAAAATTTCTTGCGGCCACACTCAGTGATTTCTTTTTTTCTTTTACTAATTTATACCCAGCTAGAGGAGCACGAAGTAGAGCGATTCCTTTCTTCGACGATTAACAGACATCCAAATAATTCCACGTCTGCGTCTTGTTTCAGCCTCTCGTTCGTCGATTATCGATTTTAGAGAGAAACGGATGCTTTCGCAGGCTACTTATTGTACAACATAAAGCAACTGACTTAAAGTTAACGAGATTCTAAGTCAGCATCATATACGGAGCACTCATTAATAACATGTCAGCATGCCTAGCTTCGACAGGAACAGTATTTTATGCAAGAATGGTTCATTCAGTGGACACTATCAAGACGGAAATACACTTGTGATGACATAACAGGCATTTGATTTTGAAAAGCTGAAGAATCTTTAAATTATAAAATGAAAAGAAAAAATATCAAAGAAGCTGACGTAATGAGGTAGGAAAGCAGTGCTGTTTTGGGCAGCAAAGAATAATTTCAACGTTGTGGGAAGGGAGGGATTTGGAGTCGAGTGCCATTTAAAATAGTTTTGATCTCTGCTGACATAAAGATGTACATAAAGCTGCTGCCGCGGAAGTGATGATAACCACTGTACTTCCTTGTATCGCTCCATTCGAAAAATGAGGCTTTTGAAAATTGTATCCCACCAACTGAAACCTTAGCGAAACTGATTCAAGAATGTGTTCTTAAAAAATTTGCACATTTCTAGATGGATGGCGAACAAAAGTTTGTCTGCCTTTTCAAAGATCGCTGAGACGTGACGTCACCCACTTTGGGTCGTTATCAGAGAGCCAATATTACTACCACAACAAGTAATATTCTCCCTACTGCTGCAAGGAGAACGTTTAAATACAGCACACTAGTACAGGCAGACTAGGTATTCCTCAGTAATAAGATAAAAGCTTTAAAATTTCACTCCAACGTTCCTTGATGTTAATTGACTCCTCTGTTTCTGCATGTCGACTCGACAGCGATTATGTTTAGCCGTACGACTCGGTAATTGAAGGCAGAGCCCCTTACTTATAACGAAATGCCGGAAAATTTCCAAGTTCTTGCAGCTCTAAATGAGATTTATTTTTTTTATTCAACAACTCTTTTTGTCGTTATAAAGAATCCATCACAGAGCCCTTGCCCTTACAACATATGACAAATTTCTTAATCTCTCTGATGGAATGCATGCATTTTTCCACACAACAAATAATAACTTCAAACCTGGAATCGTATCATATCCTAATTATTGAAAAACGCTTCCCAGAATGAGCCAATGAATATACAATGTCGCAAAAATCACGCGATTCTTCGCGACATTTCCTGCGGCACTACTTGTAAAAAGTTGCACTTTACTTACCTCTTCTTCTACCAAACAACGCGTAGTTTCGCCGCTGTGCTTATCACAAGTTGAAATTTCTTTACTCAATGAACAAGCTTCCAAGAAGTTGACTCGTCTTGTTACAGCAACTAAATATTAAACTGAGTGTTGTGAAATGCCGCCCGCTGCGCAATTATCCACCCCGCCTTGGTTGGTACGCACGACTGCCTTGTTAGGCGGAATTATCACGATAACAAAAAGCCCTCAATATTAAAGCAAACGCCTTCAGGCTCTTTTTTTTTCAAAAGGCAAACGTGTAGCACAAGTGATATGTGCAACTGCACACACAGAGTCGGTTCCTAGTTTTCAGTTTCTCTGTGAAAGCGGCAGGAAAAGCACAATTTGGGGGCTCTCTTCTTTTTTTCCCTCGCCATGTTCAGTACAGCTGATGGTAGTTGTGATAGCCGTAGCAAAGTTTGGTTTATTACAGAAGATGTGAGCATTACTGATCAAACACGAAGAGGGGTGGGCACTCCCTTATTTGGCCTAGACGGGTAGGTGTTGCTGAACAGAGTATGCCGGTTTTCAAGGCCTTGAGTCTCAAGCAGCTAGGGTATACAATTTCACTATGTTAAAAGCGTCTTCAACAGGGTGTCTGTGAAGAATGGCAATAGTCAGCAGTCTAAATGAGTGGTACAACAAAATTTTTTCAAAAACTCTGGTCCTAGTTTTAAAAATACTTAATTCGGTCTGCGAAACGAAATGAATCAGGGTCATGAAATTAGATCTTTTGCTTTAAACAAGTAAGCGAAATGAGTAATTTTTGTCTTAATCAAAGTCAGGGTTTGAAGCGCTTGGCAGCACACCCCTACGCAAACTCCCTTTGAATGCCTCCAAGGGTGATCAAAGTCTAAATATTTCAGCAATCAAGCCTAAATAATCGATTGTCAATAACTTGGTAGAGATTTGTGCGTAGCATACGGACGTAGTTTTCCGAACTCCTGAAATGTTGACCTAATTTTGTGACAAAAAACTGGAAAAGCAAATACTGAATGGTAAAAGCAACGGTTCAATCACAGAAGGCTGAGAACAACAAGTTAAAGGAGAAGGGATAATTATATTGATTTACTTGACTAATAACCAAAATCTCTTAAGAACTCGGCTTCACATACTTGCAATTTTTTTTATTTTACAATGTACATAATTGTAAACTTAATTTAATTTTCTTTTGTGAGCTTTGGATTTGTATATAATATACGTGTAACCACCGCTTGCCTCTACGCTGCGGGAAGTGGATCAGTTCTTTGTCTATAAAATTTGAAATAATTCATAAAAAGTCTACAGTCAATTAAACAGTCAACAGTGTCGTTCCGTTAAAGGACTTTAGCAATGATACGTAAAATTTCTTGCGGCCACACTCAGTGATTTCTTTTTTTCTTTTACTAATTTATACCCAGCTAGAGGAGCACGAAGTATAGCGATTCCTTTCTTCGACGATTAACAGACATCCAAATAATTCCACGTCTTCTGCGTCTTGTTTCAGCCTCTCGTTCGTCGATTATCGATTTTAGAGAGAAACGGATGTTTTCGCAGGTTACTTATTGTACGACATAAAGCAACTGACTTAAACTTAACGAGATCTAAGTCAGCATCATATACGGAGCACTCATTAATAACATGTCAGCATGCCTCGCTTCGACAGGAACAGTATTTTATGCAAGAATGGTTCATTCAGTGCACACTATGGGCGTCTGGAAAAGCGGGAAACCGGAATCCGGAATAGGAACGGGAATAGGAACAGGAACAGGAAGCGTAACCGGAATAGGAACCGGAATGGGAAGAGAAACCTATATATAAATAGGGATAACATTTACCTTAATTTAAGTTAATCTGGATTTAATTCCTATTCATTTAATTCCTATTATTATATACGAAAAATAAGGGAAAAATGTAATAGGAACCGGAATAGGAAGGGGAATATAAACAGTGTATAGAAATATGAAAAGAAAAAGATATAATCGTGATATAAATAAAAAGCCAGAGAAATAATTAAAGAAACAAGAAAACGCCCTTGAAATGTTAATCTAATTAACCTTTCTTTATCCTTGATTTAACCTATGACACATTGTGTTTTTTTTTGTGTCAAACATAATAGCGAACTTAAGCAACGAGAACGCTGACCGTCCCTTGATGGAACGCTTCTGTCTCACACAACGAATCTGAATTCTTCCTCTTACCTTCCACTGTGCGAATTTGTTGAGTCAGAGCACCGAAAGACAGAAAACATCCACTTCCAGTTTCCATTTTTAATGTCCTGGTCCCGGTTGTTCAAACGTTGGATAGCGCTATCCATCGGATAAATCACTATCCAGAGGATAAGTATTAGGAAAACCGATTGCACTATCCACTGGATAGAGATTTATCCACCGGATAGCGCTATCCAACGTTTGAACAACCGGGACCTGGACGTCAACGTTCTGGTTGCTTATTAAGGTCCCTATTGCACTCGGTTTAGGTAGATGAAGTGCTGGCTGGAATTGGGGTGGGGGGGGGGGGGAGGGGGAGGAGGTGCGTGTTAATACCCTTTTTAAGCTGTAGGGTGGACTATCTATTTCTGGTTAACTTCCAAATTTAGCACAGTACAACATATCTATGTAGCAAACCTGAGGTGCATGGCAGCCCAATAAACGTCTCTGATGGGTGTCTCGTTTACACATGGTCTGACAAATAATATTAACATGTTATAACCTCCTTCCTATGACAGATAAAAGGAACCTTAAGATCTGACAACGGCAACGCCAGCGAAAACGCCTCTGAGAAATTGAATTCGGGTCTTAATTCAAACTATTACTCTTTAATTCCAAATTGCTCAGTCTTTTAAAGGTTGGGAAATGAAGCTGGAGACCGCGTCCGAGGTTAGAAAGACACAATAAAAATTATCGCCTGTCGTTCACGTTCTCAAGAGAACTTAAGATTTGATCATTTACGTCGTAGATGTGCATAGGCGGTGAAGAAATTGACAGAAAGCGCGATGCATTCGCAAAGTTGTTGCTTTACTTATTTAACTTGCGGCTTTTTCTACCTTCTCGTTGCCGTAATATAAAGAGATTCGGGGGGGAGCATGATACCAGACTAGTTTTCTTATTTTTTGTATAAATTGAATTAGAATTAAAATAATTTAAAGTAAACAAGACGCTACGGAGCGTACACTTCGGCGTCGTGGTTGTGGAACTAATTAATTGTAAATGCGGAGGAATAGTAAGAAATCAAATATGGTAAGAGTAAGGTGTTAATTTGTGAAATTATGGGATTTGTCAGGATATTCTGAAAAGAGCAACATCCAAGAGGCCTACTTGCCAAAAACTAGCATTTCGGGACAAATTGTCTCCGAGATATTAGCCCAGTTATGCTCTGATGACTCCATATAAATCCTTCTAAAAAAACAATTCTCTATTTTTCTTAGTCACATCGATCAGGCTTCAAAAACAGCATAGCAGTCTCATGTACTGATTAAAGATATGTAAGGCATGGGTAAGGAGTCAATTACGTTGAGCATGGAATTGGCTAAAACTCAAAGTCACGAGTTCGAATGTTTTGAGGATAATTATTCACTGACTATCAGCACGCAGAGATGTCGGATTAACACAAGGAAGTTTAACACCAAAGGAACATAGCCTTTACAGAGCTTTAAAACACAGCATCCACCAACACAAACTTGACTTGAACTTTGAGTAAAACTAAACAGCCTCTACCAATAATAGCAAACTCTCACTTGAACTTCAGATATGTTACGGCTTCCGCGAACTTGTAAACACAATACCTGAAAATCGACCTTCGTCACACTTGACTAAACACAGCAGTCCAGCTCGTGGGAAAAAAACTTAGTTCTTCAAAAGAACTCGCTTGGAACTTGTATACCGTTTGACATAAAGTTCTAGAAAATACTAAACAGCAGGCGAATAGTAGTAGCTTTTCGACATATTTTATGATTTCAGTAACTGATGCAAATCTGCTGACTCATGCTGAAATGTAAACATGCCCTAATTGAATATTCATGGCTAATCCAAAAACGTAGAGAACGTTCGAGAAAGTCACGCAACGCATGAAAGCAATTTTACTACGTAACACTCAACAAAGACAAAATGTCTTTTTGCAACATTTTGTGACTTTAAATTCATCACAAAACAGTTCGAAAGGAGGGCTCACTCGTGAAATGTTTTTCAACACTCGAAGAGAAATTTCGTGTCTCTGCGCGGCCACAAAATATCCTCTGTTTATTCCACTAGTAATTTAAGACTAAACTCGAAGTGATCTCAAGATATCACGAAGTAGTCCGGTCTCATTTCGTGAAATAGTTGAAACAAGCCGAAAAGTCACGAACTTGCACGCCCAATCTTGTCCCGAAACTAGTGCATCATTTCATAACTATTTTCAAATCCCAAACTACCTTGGGTCGCAGTAGCGCAATCGGCTAATCCCTCAACTTAGAGTCTCCTCTGATCTGACGGGTCACACAGGTGAGGCGGTTCAAACCCCGGGAAAGCCAAAATAATAATTCTTTCTTCCTCGAAAAAGTTAAAGGATAAATCAAAGAAATCGAAAAGAGCTCGAGATATCTCAAATTAATTCGGCTCTCACTTCGTCAAATAGCCGAATAAAACCGAAAACCTACAGACTTTGCATGCCCAATCTTGTCAAAAAATTGTAACTTTGATACATTCCTGAGCGTCGCGAAACCTTAACTTCGCGCTCCGCCGAAGTAATGATGTCCCTGTTCTAGTATCGGTTCCCCTTCACATTACTTTTCCGGTTACGTTGCCGTTTCCGGTTCCGGTTCCGGTTCCTGTTCCCATTCCGTTCCTATTCCGGATTCCGGTTTCCGCCTCTTCCAGACGCCCGCACACTATCAAGACGGAAATACATTCGTGATGACATAAGAGGCATTTGATTTTGAAAAGCTGAAGAATCTTTAAATTATAAAATGAAAAGAAAAAACATCAAAGCAGCTGACGTAATTAGGCGGGAAAGCAGTGCTGATGTTGGCAGCAAAGAATAATTTTAACGTTGTGGGAAGGGAGTTATTTGGAGACGAGTGCCATTAAAATAGTTTTGATCTGTGTTACATAAACATGTACATAAAGCTGCTGTCGCGGAAGTGATAAGTACTGTTCTTCCTTGTATCGCTCCATTCAAAAAATGAGGCTTTTGAAAGTCGTATCCCAGCAATTGAAACCTTAGCGCCGGGAAACTGATTAAAGAATGTGTTCTTAAAAAAAATTTGCACATTTCTCGATGGATGGCGAACAAAAGTTTGTCTGCCTTTTCAGAGATCGCTGAGACGTGACGTCACCCACTTTGGGTAGTTATCAGAGAGCCAATATTACCACCACAACAAGTAATATTCTCCCTACTGCTGCAAGAAGAAGGTTTAAATACAGCACACTAGTATAGGCAGACTAGGTATTCCTCAGTAATAAGATAAAAGTTATAAAATTTCACTCCAACTTTCCTTGATGTTAATTCACTCCTCTTCTTCTGCATGTCGACTCGACAGCGATTATGTTTAGCCGTACGACTCGGTAACTGAAGGCAGAGCCCCTTACTTACAACGAAATGCCAGAAAATTTCCAAGTCCTTGCAGCTCTGAATGAGGTGTACGGTTTTTCATTCAACAACTCTGTTTGTCGTCACAAAGAAATCCATCACAGACCCCTTTACTTACAATATATGACAAATTGTTTTTCAATCTTTTCGATGAAATGCATTTTGTAACTCAACAACTCTAACAACTTCAAACCTGGAATCGTATCATATCCTAATTATTTAAAAACGCTTCCCAGTATGCATGGGCCAATTAATACACAAATGTCGCAAAAATCACGCGATTCTTCGCGACATTTCCTGCGGCACTACTTGTAAAAAGTTGCACTTTACTTACCTCTTCTTCTATCAAACAACGCCAATTTTCGCGGTGGTTACCACAAGCTGAAATTTCTTTAGTATACTCAATGAACAAGCATCAAAGACGTTGACTAGTTTTGTTACAGCAAACTCAGCAACTACATATTTAAACTGAGCTTTGTGAAATGCCGCCCGCTGTGCAACCATCCATCCTCTGGTTGGTACGCACGACTGCCTAGTTATTTAGGCGGAATTATCAGGAGAGAAAAAAGCCCCGAGTATTAAAGCGAACACTTTCAGGCCCTTTTTTTCAAAAGGCTAACGTGTAGCTCACGTGATATGCGTAACTGCCCAAGGTCGGTGCGTAGTTTCGGTTTCCCCATGAAAGCGGTGGCACAAACCCGGTAGATCAAACCCAGGGAGGGGTGGGCACTTCCTTATTTGGCCTGTTATACCCAGCCAGAGGAGCACCACAGAGAGCGATTCCTTTCTTCGACGATCGACAGATAGTGAAATAATTCCACGTCTTGTTGCAGCCTCTCCAAGATGTTTGATGTCCTCTTGAAGCCGCTGTTCTTCGATTATCGCTTTAAGTTTCTGGAGTTCCCTATTTACGGCTAAAATTTAATTTCTTCCTTTAGTTTTAAGCTTTCTTTGTACTTATTGTACGACATAAAGCAACTGACTTAAATTAAACTGAACTAGATTCTAAGTCAGCATCATATACGGAGCGCTCATAAATAACATGTCCGACTTCATACCTCGCCTCGACAGGAACAGTATTCTATGCAAGGATGGTTCATCAAGACGGAAATACATTCGTGATGACATAACAGGCATTTGATTTTGAAAAGCTGAAGAATCTTTGAATTATAAAAAGAAAAAAAAAATCAAAGCAGCTGACATAACCGGGCGGGAAAGCAGACGAGTGCTGATGTTGGCAGCAAAGAATAACTGATTTCAACGTTGTGAGAAGGAAGGGATTTGGAGACGAGTGCCATATCCCTGTTGACCTAAAGCTGCTGCTGCGGAAGTAATAAGTGCTGGGCTTCCTTGTATCACTCCATTCAAAAAATGGCTCTCTTCTTTTCTCTCCCTCGCCACGTTCACTACAGTTGAGGGCAGTGTTTGCCTTGTGATAGCCGGAACAAAGTTTGGTTTATTACAGGAGATGGGTGGGCAGTCTTTCATTACTTGGCCTAGGCGTGGTATTTTGTGCATGCAGGTTTTCAGGGTCTCGAGTCATGTATCCTATACAATTGAACAGGATCAAGTGGAACCCACAATGTTTGTTTTTTTTATTATTATTTTATTTTTAATTTAATGCCATGATGTTGGTTGCGTTGTGTGCGAAACGAAATGAATCAGGCTCACAAAATTAGATCTTATCTTTTGGGATCAACGATTTTTGTTTTTAAACAAGGTCAAGGTCTGAATTGCTAGACGGCACACATCTACCCCACATTCCCTCTAAATGCCTCCCAAGGGTGATCAAAGTCTAAATATGTCAGCAATCAAGTCTAAATAATCGATTGTCAATAACTAGATAGACGTAACGTATTTATGAAGGGACAGGCCCGAAACAATATTTACTTGGCTTACTTGCTTTCTAAAGTGCCAAGCAGCTTACGGAATTTTTCCGTAATTTGTTAGACGATTCATATCTTAACAGAAAATCGAGATCTCCTCCGTACCTGTAGTTCCGTAATATAAAAAATTTCTTGTGAATACCCATTACCAAGAGGAGACAGAGAGCGATTTCTTTCCTAGACATCATGGCTAGCGTAACACTCAGTAGCCATAGGCTCCTGCCCTGCGCCAAAGTTTGATATCAAAAATTTATTACCGTGATGTAACACATTCAAGCTCTTTCTCGATAACGTGATGGCAAATTTCCTACCTTCATTAGGCTTTTCTACATTATGCTCGTATTTTTTCGAGCATGTTATTTAGGCAACACTATTTATAGAAGCATTATGCGAGCATTGTAGTGGCATTTTCTGGGACGTAAACTTAACCTTGAAATTCAAAAAACCTTGTTTGCTGTGTTTAAACTATTCATTCGTATACATCGTTGTCATTTTGATAGCCCAAACCCTCTCAAAACGTTCAGAAAAAAATTGACAAAAGTCTTGCTATGTTAAGCATTACTGCCAAGAATTTTAATGACTTTTTGAGGGGCGACCGAGCATTTGGAAGAAGCGGAGCATTGCTTGATTAACAAGGGAATACACATTGAATCTTGTTTAAAGATGTCGGCTTAAAGAAAGGATAGCTCTATGATGACAACACAATGCCCCCCAAACGAGGATTCTGACATCGGAGTTTGAGATTTGCATGATGAGACTCAGAGGACGGTGGCGGCAGGGAAAACGTCTCGTAAAAAAGTCAATTAACGTTTTTAACACCTTCATCACGATAATTCCAACTCACCGACTCTGTCAGATGTATGCACACTCTTTTGAATTGAGTTCCTAAGAGCCTTATTCAAGTTTAGAAAAGTGTGATGCAAGTGCAAAGTTGTTCTTTTGCTCTAAATTTAAACCTGTTGCTTTTTTGACGTGCTCGTTGACGCATCACCGTCCTCCCAATTGTCCACCCAAGCAAGGAGCCTACATGTATAAAATCGGCGGAAATCCGACCGAAAACGTTTTCGGAAAACTGTCAACCCTAGAGAACATAGTACCGGGGGAAGAGGGTAAAAAGTCATCTGACCAAAAAAAATCATACAACAGAAAACTCACAAAAAATCTAAATTCAGATAATTATAGAAAACGAAGAAATTCAAACATTTAAATACAGAAATATGGCCTGGAAAATCCAGTAAAATCTATTCTCTTCTCGGTCCTATGATCAATTTTTCTGATGATATGATTTTATTTTTATTTGAGGAAAAAACATAGAAATTTAATGCTGTTACAACCCTGAATTGGGCGTATCCCGAGCCAAGCTCAGAATCCCACTAAAAAATTTTTCATATTTTTTTCCGGCAGCATTCTATTCAGCAAATCGAAGTATAGATATTATTTAACACTTGAAAATAGTTCTCAACAAGATAAATATGGTCATGTTTAATGAAATTTACCCCAAATAATTTATTTAGTTTCCAACTCCTTTTAGATATCTTATTAAGCAAGCAGTTGTATTCTAGTGCATAAAACGTATAAGAACGTCGTACATATCACAAGAATGATTTTGTAGTGAAAACAAATCTTCATTGCTTCTTTATAATCTATTTTCTTTTTAGTATGCTAGAACTTCCGAACCAAAGACTGGAACTTTAAAAGCCAGTTCTATTTGAACAAATAAAAGGCACAGACCTCCCCCCTCGGCACTGATCTGATCTTTCTATTGTTACCAGCAAAATCAGCTTTTATTTGCCTCTTCCTTGAACAACCAAATTCTAAAAATTAAATGAAGTGTTTCATTTTTTGTACCAGGTTCTGTTTTTTGTTATTAATGTTATTTACCTATTAACTCATTTACTTGTCTATTTATTATTTTGTTTACTGAAATGTACTATAGAAGTCACTCAAAGTGATTCAGTGTGCTTAAAAACAATTAAACAATTTTGTGAAAATTTAATCACAGGATATGAATTTTGGTAAAGGTCTCCTTTTAGTGGACAGGAAGGATTTTCAATGCATCCAGTTGACACTGTCCTTGGTCGCAGGACCAGGTCCAGCAGCAGGTGTAAAGATCTCCTTCTTTCCTCCTCCTTCCAGCACCAGGGTCTCTCCTTCCCGTCTGAGTGAAGTCAGACCCTCCAGGATGGAGGAAGCCTCATTCTCCAGCGGCTGGAGCTCTGGAGGTGGCATCATCCTTGTTGACATGACTGGTCCTGACACAAGTTTACCATCAGCACCCTGAGTTACATTGCAGGATAAAACGTTGGCCACTTCGGCTGAAATGTGCCAGGCTCCTTCTCCAGTTTTCTCAATCATCAGCTTGAACCTCCCCTGCCAGTCTCCTTCCACCCCTTGTCTTGGAGTGGGAACAAGCTGGAAAGCATCCAAGCTAGAAGTAGAAATCTCAGAGATTGTCACACCCTGTCCCGCTTCATCCATGGAAACTGCTGGACGGAACTCCATGCCACTGTAGCCAGAAATATCAAATGCCACTCCTAATCCACTTCCATTTTTAGAGAACGCCAGCACAGTCTTGTCACCAGTCTGCTCCAACCGCATTCCAATGATATCACCATCACCAAACTTAGGTCCCCAGTTACTGGTCACCAGGCTACTACCATCACTCAAGTTGCCCGGCCCGCCATAGAGCAATCCCTTCATCCCCCAACCAGCTGCAAACTTATCCTCAGCAGAGACTCCCACCCAGGTTCCGGAACTTCCAGTCACTTTAAACTCCCAACTCCCAGTTCCGCCTTGACTCCAGATAGCATTCCCCTTGGAATTGCCACTCCTGGTGAAGCTAACCTTTGCTCCAGAAACTGTCAGGTTACCAGATCCATCATCTCTCCATGCCATATTGTTACTAGGGCTGGGTTCTCCTGTGTTAATGTAAGTAAAGGTTAGGCTACACTTTTAGAGGTTTATAATTGACCAGGCATCCATGGGAAAATGTCCCTACAAAAAGGAAGAGAGGGTGGGGACATTTTTGTGTGGGCCCTTCAACAATAATATTATTATTATTATTACTATTCTTTGTTAACATGTGTTTTTTTCTTCGGTTGATGATGTTGTCTATTGGAAAAACCACTGACCATTTTCATTGCATTGAGAGTTCAAGTATTTACCCTCAAGTATAATTTTTTTCATAGGTTTAAGACGTCATCTTTTTTGTTTCACTGGCTAAAATATAAAAAAAAAAGGTGTTTGGAAAAATGGATCACGTTAAATGCCCCATAGAAAATTGAAATCTTGGGTTTAAAAAAATCAATTAAGCCTACTAATTCTAGCCTGTTTGGCTGGCAGGTTTGTTATGTGCTGGGCATTTTCTTTATGGGATGGGGAAATAAAATTTGACTTGCACCCAAACTTGTGGCTCTGCTACCAAAAACAACAGCACGTCCCCCACTTATCCCACCAGCTGGCTATAACTAAATCAAATGGAATCAACTGAAAAAAGTTATTAAAAATTAAAACTATTGTAGCTGCTGACAAGATAAATAATTATTTTTGCCTGGAAGTTAATTATTCATGTGGTCACCAGATATAAGACATAATTATTTTCCCTTGTAACCATCAGTGCCATCAGGATTACCAGAAAAAAGTTATCTTTATCCCAGCAGAATTACATGAATTACAGAATTACATATTATAGCAATATCTTTTTTCCTTATATCCCCTTATATTCATACTGTTTGTTGCATAACATTTCACTCATTTATGCATTTAAACCATCATAGGGGTGCTTGCCATTTTGCCAAACAAGCTGGTAAGAAACCAGTATATCTTGCCAAGTGAAAACGTAATAACATTATTCTTGAAGAAAAGTTTCCAACTAGGTCAAAGCATTCTATTTAAGTTAAGACCTGAATTCTGATTACTTTTTGCAAGGTGAGACTCGAAATTTGGGAAATTGAAATGGTAAAGTGTTGACTGGACAAGACTGGCTGCTGAAAATAAGTTACCTGTCGAGCTCTGGAAGTGGATCAGTTTTTCTGGAGAATTTTTAATAGCCAGACATTCCAATCATATTTCAACAACAATTTACGGCGGAGATTTCAGCATCTGTAACTCAGCATTATCCGTTTTTTACTTCTAATAAATTACAAGTTCATCTTCTTAAAACATTTTGACTTTATGGACTCAAAGAACCAAATAAATTCTGAAAAATGTATTCTCCCCCAATCACGTTTCCAGTAACGGGTATGAAAAGTAAAATGTTATATTGTACATACCTCTTCGTGTAGCAAACAAAACACCCTGGCTTTTGCAGTCTTAGGCCTTGGCCTCTTCAGATGTGTTGATATCTGCACAAGCTGAGCTGAAGTATGAAATAAGAAAACAGACAGCAGAGTTTCTACATCACACACACTCCAGGCAGCAGGCCAAGTTTGATGCATAAATTACCTAATGAATTAATAATTTTGCATAACCAGCCACTTACAGCCCATTGCACTCTCTTCCTTTCAGACATTTGATACAGAGAAACTATAGGTATTAGTGTAGAAATAAACTTCACTTACCTCAACTTGGGCTGGAAGAAATCTAGCCTCACTGTGTATCTGGTACGTTTGTTATGCAGTGGGTATTTTCTTTATGCAAGGCAGAATATTCGGCTTGCTCCCAAACTTTCTGCAGTTCTGCTGCCAAAAAATGACAGCACTCCTTAGCTAACTAACCCCACCAGCTACACACGCTGGCTAATTGAATCAAATGGAATGAACTGGAAAAATTAAGGCCAGGTGATTTCCACTTGCTGTAATTAAAATAAAGCAAGACCATTGTAACTGTTGATGACATAAATGTTTTTTTTTTCTGCCTTGAAGCTAGTTAATTATTCATGTGGTTAAACCTTTTTTAAACAATATTTTATATTTTCCATCAGTACTATCAGGAACAGCAGAAAAAAATTATCTTGGTCTTGGCAGAATTATATGAAGAGTGAGAAGACTATATAATAATGTTCTGTTCAATGTTTGTGCTGTAACATTATAAAATAAACCATTAGGATGATGCTTTTATTACGTTTTGCCAAACAAGCTCAGAAACCATTGGATCTATCCATAAGTGCAGGAAAACATAATAACAACACTATTCAATAATTTAAAGCAAACTGTTTCCAACTGGGTCAAAGCAATTCCGCTTTTAAGTTAAGACCAAAATTCTGATTACTTTTCACAGACGGTAAAATTACAAGAAAATTGGTAAATAGAATGGTAAGTGTTGGCCAGGCAAAACTAACTGGCAAATTGGTCTAAATAATGGACCAACTCTACACTGTAGAAGTGAAAATTTTCCCCTGGGGGGAGGGGGGGTATTTGGGTTAATGTTTGCTAGGTATGTGCCGCTGGCCTATCCCATTTTAGTAAAATCCAACTAGTGGTTACTATTATCAATGCTGCATTCTGATTGGTTGAGCTACTACTAGGCTATATGTTATAGCCCACTAATAGAGAAAAGTGCCTGGTTTTTGGTGGCAAAAAAGGATTAAACTCTAGGTTAAACTATAGCTAAAATTTTTTTATTCTCGATGTTTTTTACCAACTAGT
>OZ037781.1:28706736-28714236 GCA_964035525.1 Porites cylindrica | reverse complement strand
AACTCTAGAGTAACGTAACTAAGACACAATCCATCTGTTACCTAGATACTATCTCTTAACGCATCCCTATATTTACTGCCAGCTTTTAATTTTAACGGTCAATCGTTGAAGTTGCCTGATGAGTGTGGTCCTACAATTTCGGACCATACGAAACAGCACTGTCGCAATAAACGATCAATGATTACTCCTGAAGCCTGAACTCCTGTGATTATTAATAATCAATGCTCTTCAATTAAATGAATTGAGCGCTCTACGGAATACGTTCTACCCAGAATACAAGTATATATATATATATATATATTTTTTACTTCGCCCGCCACCCCCCCCCCCCCCCCAATAAGTTTTCTAATGGTCCGTCCCTAAGTAAAGTTTGTAGAATACATTAATATTTTATGTTCTAGATAACAGATTTAATACCGATTTTATAGAATGTAGCAGTCATTTTTACAGTTTAGTCTTTGAATAACCGCATATCGGGTTGGCTTAACAATGTTAACGGGGAAATAAACAGAAAAGATGTGATTTTGATTAAGATGGCCATGTCGGCTGTCTTTCAAGTTTAAACGATGAACCGGTTGCGTGACAGTATCCTTCGAACCCTCTCGTGTCGGAGTCACCCGATGCACTTCCGCCCCGAATGATTACAATCTTAACCATGGAAATCCTAGACCCCACCCTCCACCCAGAAATGGTGCGTCGCGGCTTCATCCTTGATTCTGTCCAAAATTGTAGTTGTGTGTGGGCGATACTCTTCCGGAATACAGTATCCGTCGGATTAAAACTTATACCGTGTTTAACTGCCGCCTGGTTAGCTCAGCTGGGAAAGCGCCTGTCTGCTGGGGGGGGGGGGGGGGGAATTTGTACTGCCAGGGAGGTTGGTGATAAGGGAAGGCAATCAGCGGCTTGTAGTATTTTAGCCTTGTCGTTTTACAAGGTTGGGGACTACATTAAAAGTATAGAAAGCAGCAAAGAGGAATTAGCTATTGCAAGGGAAGAGGGAAACAGAAAGAGAAGCATCAGTGTGCGATGTTCTGGCCAGGTCTTATCTGCTCGTCGGAGGATACAAACAGAGTATTGAGTACGGCAAAAAAGCACTGAGCATTGCCAGGTAGGTACGAAATAGGGAAAGAGAAATAGACGCACTTGTTGTTCTTTCAGGTTCGTATTATGAGGTTGCTGACTATTATGGTCTAAGCGTAGAATGTGGCAAACAGGCCCTGAGTATTGCAAAGGAAGTAGGAAACAGAGAAAGAAAAGCGGACGCATCCGCTGTTCTAGCCTGGCCAAACACAGCATAGAATACGGAAAACAATAGCCCATTTCCGAGTTCTCGCATTTTAGAGATCTGGTGCCGAAATTGACTCGCGAGAGCGAGGCTAAGTGCATTGCATCCTATCAAATTTCAGAAACAAGCGTAAGGCATTGCAAAGGAAGTGGGGAACAGGGCGCGGATGTTGCCGCGTGCTCTGTTTTGGCCAGGTCGTACTACGAGATTGAAGAAAAAGACATAGCATAGAATAAGGTAAACAGCAGCTGGTTACAGCAGATGCAAAAGAATTTCGGAAGGGTAGTTCAGCTGGGACCAGTTGTTCGAAGGCCGATTAGCGCTCAACCCGAGGTTAAATTTAACCCGGGTTTCTTTTTCTTGTGTTTAAAAGCACTTTCTCGGATAATTTTCTCTGCTATTTTTAAAGTTTTCAAAAATCAACTTGTAGACAAAAAGAATTCAAACTGAAATGTTTTTAAGCTTTCATATCTGAATTCAAATCTCGCGCTAACCCTGGGTTATCTTAACCCAGCTTTGAACAACTCGGCCCAGGTAAAGACGGCAAAGAGCTCATAATCGGTTTCATTATTCCTCTAATCAAATGTACTGTTAGAATTCAACCCATTTTGTTGTTTTTAACTTACTGGTCAGGATGAAAAGACGCAACTGATAGCTTGACCTCGTGAAGTTTATTGACCCTAACATTTGCCGCGATGCTATGACTTATCAGTTCTACCGAACCGTGTTTTAATAAGTGACTGGACATTAATTGCAAGACCAAATAGAATCATGGCTTAAATGCCGCGTTTGAAAGAACAAGTATACCACTGTGTTGTGATGTTTTACAATCATGCCAAGGTCATTATAGAAATCCAACATAGTAGCAACTTCATCCTCTTCTTCGATGAAACTCACTTTCTGGATAATTGTCTGAAGCTAATCGAGGTTCAAAAACTAATTTACAACCATGGCTTATAATCAGCTAGCTGTGGGGAACGTCTAAGGCGAACAGTTCATCTTGGGATTTAGAATACTGATAAATGTCCTCGTTAACTAATCAATAAGTTGAAAAGAAAACGTTTCTAATTAAACCACTTAAGGTGCCAGGTAAGTAAAACTTGCCATTCGAGAATAGTAGAAATCTATTAAACTTGTTAAATAGATTCTTTTAAAAAAAATAAACTATCCTGAAAAAACACATTGGCCGTTTTTACACTAAGGACGCATTATCCGTCAGGACGAACTTGGGCAAACATTTGTAGTTCGTCTGCATGGTTATGCGTCTCAAGTATGAAAACGGGTTTAAGATGCATTGTGCGTCTGGACGAACTTTCCTTCGAAATACGTCTTGAACAACGTACCACGAAAGGTAGTTCGTCTGAACGCATAATGCGTCTTGTGCCCGTCTTTATACTTGAGACTCATAACCAGACGAACTACAAATGTTTGCCCAAGTTCGTCCAGACGGATAATGCGTCCTTACTATAGAAACGGCCAACTAATAATTCGTTTTAAAAAATGGAAAAAAGAAATAAAAAAATTTAAAAATTAATGTTCAGATGAGTTTGACCTCTAATTTTGTAGAGAAAATTAATAAAGAAATGTTCAGATTTGTGGAAAAAATGAAGACATCTAGAGAAACGGTTTTTTATGGAGCACTCCTACTCGTCCATTAAACATGAGTAAACAATTCTAACTAGGCAAGAAACTGATGTTATTCTGCTACCGAACAAAAAGAATCAAAACTTTCAAAAAGAAAAAAACACACACAAATGATCTACTTTTAAATATACATTTCATTACGTCCGTAAAGTTGATTAGATATCACACTACACTTACTGTTTTTAAGAAATAAAACACTTGGCAGGTAGATTTGTTTTACAACAGTCAAGTGACTTCGAATTTACAATCGCTGAAGGCAAAGAATTCCATTCACATATGGATCTAAGGAAAAAAGAGAACTTCTATATTTAAAGGCATGGCTCCTATGTGTCCTTGTCTCGCTATTCGGTACAAGAAATTTTTATGTTTTAATATCTACAAGACTATGATTCAGTTTGTACGTTAGTGTTTATAATAATCTGTTTTTCTTTCTTCTCATTTCTAAAGTATCCCATTCCAGCTCTCTAAGCATATTTGTAATGCTAGCTGTTCGGTTGTATAAATTCTGGAGGCAAAAACGTGCCGCCTTTTTCTTTGAACTCTTTCAAACAACATCATCAAACAAGAACGTCTATTTACAAATTTTACAGACACCGACCTTTTGTTGACATAAAATATTTACAAACCAACTAATGGATGAAATAAGAGGATAATTCAACTGACTAAAAATCTGTAACTGATGGACTGATGGAGGTTAGGAAGATGCCGACCCAAGCGCATCTGGTATTAACCTGTTGAAAAAAAACATTGTTAGTGGTGTGGGGATGTGACCCAGACAGAATATAAAAGGAGGATGTACTATTTGCAGGAGGCTAACAAACCATTTTGATGCAGAGGTTTCTTATTACTTCTACAAGCTACTACAGCTTAATTACTCAGCTATAAAAAAAACAAGAACTACCCGTCAGTGAAAACCAAAATGCGTTAAGTTCTACCCTTCAAGAAGACGTTTAACGAAAAAAGACAGCACAGAGTGATTTAGTCATAAGGACTGAAAACAATACAGTTCAAGGCGAGTTTGCAGCGATTAATGTCGCCCAATGTAAGGGAATCCAGATTCCGGAATCCAGGGAATTTTTGATTGTGGAATCCAAAATCATGGGCCTTGCAATCTTGAATACAGCTCAAAGAATACGGAATCCCACTCAAATGAGATTGCAATCCGGAATTAAAGTTCAATTGATAAAAAATCATGGTACGGAAACCAGTACCTGGAATCCAGAATCCACGGCGTGGATCCGAGACTATCTTGGATTCACCTAAATGGGGCGAATTAATGGCATGAACAGTTGATGATCCCAGATTCATAGCAAATTATGACCTTACATGTTACTTTCTGCAGTTCATCCAGATTAATACTATTTCCACGTTTTCTTTCTCTAAGTTCAACTTCTTCCTAAAGTGTACGTGCGGTCAGAAGGATCGTTCAAATTGGCAATCATTTTCTGATATCTCTTTCAAAATAGCATAAAAAGTTAACCATCTGATAACCATTGAAACCAAAATAAACCAACTGGTGCCTGCCACGCAGGCCAGTGTTTAGCTAGCTTTGCTATTAAGAAGATCCTTGTTTACGTTTAAAAAGCATTTACCGCCGGTCAAGCCTACATTCACCGTCAAAATTGTCCAAACATCCTACATTTTCTTAACTGCCTACTGCGTTATTTCGAACCCATACCTCTCTATAAAGACCTGCAAACTAAAAAAGCCTCTTTACATCGAGCTAGTGTCTAATATGGTTCACTCTATACCTTTGAGTACAATAACTGTATGTGCTGACACGTGCCAATAAAAACCTTAAATATGTTTGACTGAGTGACAACCATTCACAATTTTTAAATCCTCCGAGAGAACCCATGTCATAGGTATAGAACAATTTTTCTGTGTCTTTTCTTTTTTTTTTTTGGATTGTTTTTTTTCAATTTTGTTTTATTTATTTATTTATTTGACCAGGTAATGACGGTAATCAGTTAAACAGATTTATTCAACGTTCCTTTTGCACTGGAAAATTAAGGCGGTAAAAACAAGTGACATTCGCGGGTAGTTTGTTGTAGTACTCACTTGTCTCAGTATAGTGGGGCCAGCCTCGAAAAACCTCCGGATCACTGAGGATATGAACGGTGAGAGAGGCGGCCATTAAGCTGGCGAACTTTTTCCAGCAATCTGTACCGGATTTTCTCCCATCTTTGTAGTCTGAGATGCCTTTAATTATAATCCATGGAATGTCCAAATCGTGAGCTGCTGCATGTAGACCTAGATTCGAGTGAAATGATTTTATCACCTATTAGACTAGTAAGGGAATCCAAGACAGTCGTGGATTCTGGATTCCACGCCCTGGACTCCGGACACTGGACTCCGGATTCCAGGTACGGGATTCCGGATTCTTTGTCAGTGGAACTTGGATTTCAGATTCTAATCGTAGGGTGCAAAAAAAGTCAGTTTTACAGTCTGCCATTCGGGCAAGCTGTAGCTAGCATTTAATAGCCCACAAGTCATTTTAGCTAGCCCCCAAACCCTTTTTGATTAGCAGGATTGATTACAATCCTTCTGTAATTTGAATTTCCCCCAAAAACAGCACTTGCCCATCGGGCAATTTTAGAACAGAAATCACTAGCCCGACGGAAAAATCCACTAGCCCCGGGTTATCGGACAGGACTTTCTTTGTACGCTGAATCGTTCGTGGGATCCCGGATTCCAAAGCCCAGGATTGGCGTTTCCACAAGCAAAAATTTCCCCGATTCCGGGATCCGGATTCTGTTACATGGGGAGAGGCTTGACATGCAAATTTAGACACGTGGTTAACAGGAGGCTGGTTTTGTTTTTAATTTGCTTCAATGTGTTATTCATTCATTTATTTATTTTAAAACTTAACTAGGAAAAGTTTCCGTTAGCGTTGAATGGAGATTGATATGGGATAGCAGCTGCTAATTAAAACATTACTCAGGAAAGAAAAAAAAACCGAATTAAAAATTTAACTAAATGCTTTTGAAGTGTCAAGGTCTTTAGAGGAAGTTGTAGTGGAAGTTGGTTTATGTTCGCCAACGAAAACGTCGCCATTTTTAAATGGGGCTATCTGAGCCAATTGAAGAGTTAGACGTTTACGGGGCAATGGTAGAATCTTGGTTCAGTTATTGTAACTCAATGGACCCTGAGCGCTGGTCCGATGGGGGAAAAAGTAACCCGAACATCCCGCCTTTGATTTTTCATGTAATATCTGTGTGACTGTATGCTTACCTAGCCCTTCTAATTCCATAGCAACTGCTTGTGGAAATCGCTTGATGAGTATCTCGCAGCATTCTTTGTTATCAATCTCCCCAGGAACACTCAGAATATCACCACGATGTATTTTCACTTCAAGTGCTCTGGGATCCTTCAAAGGCGCTTTCCAACCATCTCCAGCATTAGGGATCATCCTTAAAGGAAGGGATTTCAAAGGAACTTTGTCTCCGAACTGCTCACTGGATGGAACACAGGTTATTAACTTCTCTGAAATAACCACGTCGCCCAGTTTGACGTTACTGGATTTTAGGCTACAGCAGACACCCACTAGAAACACAGCTTTAGGCCTCAAGACTCTGACAGCTGCCAATACAGAAACTGCAGAGCCTCCAGCAGTAATTGAACCCCTGCAGCACTTCATTACAGCAATTCTTAGCTTCATTTCACCTTCTCCAATATCCCCGAAGTACACGTATCCAAGGTCTTTCCTGTAGCTTTTACGGAAACTGGAATTCAAACACGAAAGGCAACTCAGAAATTCACAGTCTTCCACCGTTAGCAACAACATGTCAGTTGGGAGAAGGCCGTCATTCCAAGGCAATGATTTTGTAGGAAGGTCCTCATTCTTAAGGAGGGTAACAGTGACTTCTGCTGGGTAACTTGCAGTTTCTACGGAGAAAACAAAAGTCTACACTGACGGTCTGAGTTATGAATGCAACAACTACGATTTAACAGTAAATAGGTCAGAGTGTGAACGTTGCTTCAGGGGCACCCAACGAGAATATAGTTCAAAACCACTTAAACATATCATTGTTAAACGTATTTTAGTATTTAAACGGTAGATATAGGCATATTTTTATCCCCTAAATTTTTTTCATCTGTTCGGATTTCCTAGCTGAAAGTCTAGTGATCCGAAAATTATAGGGATCAAAACTTACCTTTTCGAAAATTTCAGCCAGAAAAAAGGCTCCCGAAAATTCTAGGTGACCTTTTAAGGGTAAAAATCCGTTAAAAATGGGCAACTATAGTAGTTTTTAGATGTTCGAAAATCCTAGGAGAGGCAGGCAAGCAAAAAATGTTACAACAAATGTTCCGAAAATTCTAGATCTCAAATCGTCTTCCGAACAGATATTTTTCCGAAAATTGTCGTTGGGTGCCCCCGATTGCTTCTTACGCCCTGCAATGTAAACATTTGTATGGGAAAAATTGATATTAACGTAACAAACAAAGCGGTAGAACAAACCTCAAATGACCGCAAAACGATCAGAATATCACACTGGAAGCAAAGAAACAAAAGAAAAGCGAGGAAACTTTTTATTCAATACTCGTTCAAATTTTGAACCATATCGGTT
>OZ037781.1:28694236-28701736 GCA_964035525.1 Porites cylindrica | reverse complement strand
AGGATGCTCAGTAATGTTATGTCTAAAAGCCGACAGACACTTCACAAGAGTTATCATGTTTTTTGTCAACATTTATTGACAACTGAAAGTTGATGAAGTATTAAACCTGTTTTCTGTCCCAGAGGGTTTGTTTTACTAGGTTGCCAACAAGTATACTTAAGGATAATTTTTGAGAACTATCTTGAAAAATGGGGAACGCATTGTATTTGGGAGCGCATTGTACACAAGTAAATATGTTATACCTACACAAAACATGCAAAAACTGTCATCTGAAACTCTCTGGAAAAAAGTGAACAGTGTTGAAATTGTCACTTACTGTTATCGATAACTGAAAAGTTCTTCTTTCCAAAAAATTACAAATATGACCGTATAGAATCTTTGTTTTTATAGTAATTTATTTATCTCCATAAGTATTTAAAACCTGCATTTTGAAATGTGTAATCTTGGGGTAAATAAGGCATGGCCTTTTTACTGCTCCGTCTTCAAGTACTTCGGGTGAAAATTTTGCCTTATTTACATGACAGGGGTGAAAGTACTGATAATAAAGATCCTTTTCGCAAGTGGTGTGGACGTGTTGGTGAGATACGGTCACTTCTCCCCCAAGGAGTCCCGCTGCTGGCCCTCACAGCTACTGCTACTGCAGCCACAAGGAAAAGAATCAAGAACCTCCTCAGCTTTAAACAAGGCGTGGAAATCATAGTAAGTCCAAACAGAAAAAATGTGAAACTTGTCGTAAAGAAGGTAACAAGTGACATTGCTTGTAATTTTTCATGGTTGGTTGAAGAGGTTAGTAGAAAAGGGGTTGAATGTGCAAGGACTTTGATTTACGTTAAAGACTATCAGACTTGTGGGGAACTTTATAACTTTTTCATGAATTCCTTACAAGATAAAGCCTACTGGCCAAGTAATTCACCAAAGAAATCAACAAGTAGGATTGTTGCAATGTATCACAGTGGAACATCATTAAATATCCAGCAGCATGTGTTATCATCTTTAAAAGATCCACAAGGCAGTGTTCGAATAGTCATTGCCACAAGTGCCCTTGGAATGGGAGTTGACTTTAAATCTTTGTATCGTGTTATCAATTATGGTCCTCCAAACGACATTGAATCATATGTGCAGGCATTTGGCAGAGCGGGTAGAGATGGGGGAAATTCTGAGGCAGTACTTCTTTTCCACGGTCGTCAGCTTCGACTTTGTGACCCAGAGATGTTGGATTTTATCAAGTGTACAACTTGCAGACGAGAAAAAATCCTCGCCTTTTTTGATGATAGTAATGAAAGTAACAAAGTCATTCCAAGCCACTTATGTTGTGACATCTGTGCCAAAGACTGTCAGTGTGGGCAAGTAGAATGTAAAGAAGACACATTAAGCATGACTTTTCTGATGTCTAAGGCAAATGAAACAACACCAGCAAATGCCAAAGTAAGGGATGTAACAGAAGGTGAAATGAAAAAACTCGAGAGTCTGCTTAGAGAATGTCAAGATGAAGTGAGAAAGGAATTTCAAGATTCAAATCTCCACTGTATGTATTCTAGTATTGACAAACTGACCTGCTTCTCTGACTGTCTTATACAGGAAACAATTGATAATTGCGATAAATTATGTTCTGTAGAAGGTATTTTAGAGACACTTACTGTGTGGCATGATGACCATGCAATGAAGATTTTTAGCTGTCTGAAGAGGGTATTTAAAGATTTACAATAATTATCAATGAGTAATATTATTGTTAGATATTAGGAGAATTACAATAAGAAAATTATGAAATATCACACGCAAAAGGAAAAATTGTTAACATTGCATCATAATTCTTTCAAAATATGTCCAATCATGCGCCTTAGTTAGGGGAAAAAATCAAGCCAATCATAAATAAAATAATAGCTTGATAGAAAATCTCATATTATGTAACTTTGATTTTTTTGAAATTAATTTAATTTATACAAATGATGTATTGTAAAAAGATATCTTATAATAAAATTTCTTCTCTTCTATATCAGCCATGGGTTACAAATTTTGTAACCCATGGCTGATGTAGTACTTAGTGATTTAGTTAAATATTATTTCTAATCAGTGTGAAGATTAACCCAGGTTTTCTTATGTTTAGTAAGCCAGCGACTCAGGTCCTTGAAATCAAGAGCTGAAATTGGATCTTTGGGAAGTGTCCCTATGCCTTGGTGTCTTCTTCCTGGAATTTCCTTCAGAGCATTTACTTCTTGTAAAGTTTTAATGACTACAAAAATATCTTCATGCTTTTTCCTCTTGTGTTTGGAGGATTGCTTCTTCAACTTAATCTGGTCATCAAAGTTGAGGATAGTTTCTTTGATGGGATTGGATGCCCTGCTATAGGTCTGGGCAGAACTGAAATTTAAGTTTGCTCCATGAGCATACATGAGCTCTTTTGTTTCCCTGATGTTGTGTTCCATGACCTGATCTATTGGAACATTTCTTCCCACTCCACCTCTCAGGTTTATGGTGCGGTTCCATCTAAGGGAATGGGCCTCTCTTGGGGTTAGCAGTGCATTGAGCTGGGCATGCAGACGTATAGCAGCCAATGCATACTTGGTTTTCCCACACACTTTAAAATATAACATCAGAAACTTCCAAATGTACTCAATTCGCCATCCGTCTCCTTCCTTGACAGCATCCTGAAAGTCTCTCAAAAGAAGGCCTGTCTTAAGAATGTTGTGTGAGTAGTTGAATATGCCATCCTCATCTCTTGGATTTGGTGGGCTTCTCTCTGAACTCTGGTCTTGAATGTGGATTGCATGGACATTCACTTCATGATTATCCCGTCTTTTTTCTTGTACATAAACTTTGTCACAACCTGGATACCTGCATCTGTATCTCTGATGATCCTCATTTCTTACTGCGTCTTCTAACAGGATTTTTTCTGGCTGAACTTGTAAAAGAACAAACTTATCCACCATTTCTCCAACTTTTTTAATCAGCTGAGAACCATCTGCACCTGGGACATTTTGGGTTGGATTTCCATCTGGACTTGTCATTCCAAAATACTCCATCGCCGCATACACCACATACCCATCAACTACTGTACTGAAAAATGATTCACAACCGTGATAAGACTTGTTGACCTTTTCATCTACATCTTTCCTGTTCAATCTGCATTTTAGCTGGAACAAGGTACCTTTGTCGCCTGCACTATTCCCCTTGTACATGTAGTCAAAAATCATCTAAATATAAAGAATTGATGTAAATAACTTTATTTAGAACTGATATACAAAGCAATAAAGAGAGCTTTTTGGATGTTTAACTTTGGTGACATGGTGATATGAACTTCTTTTGCCTGGACTTCAGCTCCAGCTTCTTTATTACTACGTCTAAAAATCAAATGGGTAAAAGCTGATGTCAGTTGCCCCAAATAAATCAATAACAACTTTAATCATGACAGCTATATTTGTATCCCAAAACAATGTAACAGTGGCCATCATGGTATCCCAAGCAATAACTTAAGATATGTGAGTTATTAAAATGTCAACCCTTTTTTTCTCTGATAACTTTGCCTACACCACTGGATAGCCATATAGGTGAAAACCCTCTATTAAAATAGTAGATTCTCTAGATAAAACTGAATAAGATCATTCAATCACTTACCTGTCAGTGAAAAAGAAAGAAATGAATAAATAAAAATTTACACTCTAGATTCATTAAGTAAAGTACGAAAAAAAATCTATTTCACCTAGGTTATTCTGGCCTATCCTACAAGGACAAGGACCAGGTTTACAATCTGTATGTAAGATTCCCCCCTTATTTCTAGTTGATAAATGATTTTACAAAATTATACTAGCAAATAAAGGGTCCATTTATTCTGTTGCTTAAGTCTAAATGCACCTGAGATAAAAATTTGTTTTAAGTTTAATAACAATATAACCTACCTGGAGAATATTCATTTCGCAATGAAAGTCTTCGTGCTTCAAGATTAGTCCTTCAAGCCTTTCAAAAGGAGTGTCAGAGTCAGCAACAGCAGCAGAGGCACTAACTCCACGTTCAACAGTTAAATGGTCACCACCAAATGCAACTTTGTGGAGGACTTTGTATTGATCAGGACCATCTGTACTGGAGTCTTTGACCTTTGGTACATACTGAGAATTGCAGTGCTGTAAGATTTCAAGCATTTCGTGGCTTTTGTTTTCATTCTTATCAAGCAAACCAAGTTGGATCTGTTGATACCAGATTACACCAAAAAAAGGAGTCAACTGGGTGATAATACCAGTAGTTTCTATTCATAAATCACAGTTTATTTATTAAGTTCCTGTTGGAAATAAAGGTTCTGTAGATGGGAAGGTAAGGTTGCAAAGTAAAAGAGTCTTGAAGTTGTTTTGAAGAAGTGTCTTAATATTAATAATGTTACTGGTAATGTATTACAGAATTGTTATACCATATCACTTTTAAAAGCAGACAGGATATACAGTTGGAAATGCAAGGAAGATGTGTATTTTAAAAGGAGTTGCACTTGTTTAACCATCTCTGCTGTTTGCTAAGCTCTCTAGTGTATAAACTTACAACTTGAGATTGTTTCCTCATCTCTTTGCTGTATTGGTGAGGGGTATGAGCTGGAACAATCTTTGAAAACTTCTTGAAGTACTCACAGTTTTTTACCATAATACGCAATGCCAAGACAATGTAGTCAGCACGTAACTTTGCATGCTCCTCATGTGAAGGAAGGAAACTTGCATTAGGCAGGTCCAAGATTGGTCGGATAGGCTGGTTATCATCCAAATTCCAGTTGCTAACCCTGTTGTCGTAGCAGAGCACATTAAACCAATGAATAGACTCTGTGTCCCTGTTTGCTGAATAAATAGATGGTCTTCTCTGCCAATCAAGGTTGTCCCCATTTAATCCATAATCAACAAGAGACTCAACACCACAGCTATTTGGAGAAATCTGGTCATCCAATACTGTATCTTCATCCTCTGTCGAATCAGATTCTGATGATATTGATGAATTGTCACTGCAGCTGTCAGTGTCGGTTTTTGATGATGCACTGCCAGGGTCTAATGATTATGATTTTAAAAAAAATACATTATATGTATATATATATATATCTGACTGAATTTAATAATATGTAAACATGGCTTCAGTGAGTGTCTACAGGTCCTATGCTAAGTGTGTCCTTGGTACCAAGACTTTGATATACCACCCAGGACACTGGGTGACTGTCTGCCATCCCCACTGAGCTCTGCAATAATTATCATGATAATCATTCTCAGCAGAGGCCTAATTCAGCTGGCTAGGGCAAAGTAAGAACAAGGTAGTTGCCAGTCAAAGCCTCTTGTGAACACTGTTGCTTACTGAAGGGGTCATGTCAAAAACAGCCCCCTCCCTATCCCACTAGTTTTGCCCCCAGGCCTGATCCACCCACCCACTGTTAGGGCAGTCCCTGGGCTATCCAGCTGTACCAACCAAGACGCCAAGCTCCTCACTTTTTTGGTCACCGGACTGGCCTGGAGCTGGGCTGTGCCTGGTGCTGGGCGAAAACCTAGTGGCCACGAAATCAGACAGATATATTTCATACATAATGCAGCACCGTTACAGCAGTTTTATGATTGATAAGTTCAAGGTGTAAACTCACATGTTAAATTACATGTAGATGCAATAGTTGAAGTGTTAGGCAAGCTGCAACTTTCAGATGAAGTGCTTTCCAGACCTAAAAAGATAAACCTAAAGTATTTAAATTATGTTTCGAGAGGTTAAATATTCTCCCTATGCATGATAATGCATATATATTTGGCTCAAGATACAATAAAAAATTGTTACATTTAGAATGAAACTAGGTTGAAACCATTAACCTTAATTCCATTTTGGAAGTACAGATCCCAACAATTTTTGGATTTCCAAAATATGAAACACGAAGATGGAATAATAGTTATGTATAAGTTGTAATGAAGTTGTAAACATATTTCTTAAATTTTTCTCACATGATGTAGATCTTGTGGTTTGAGAATGTTGGGTATGGCATGATACATGTACAGCTGGCTGGATCCTGTTATAATCTGAATTTAAAGAAGAATACATCTATTAATTTGTGCATTATTTTTTGCAGGTAGTAAAAGTATAATTTGTAGTTGTAATTGGGATAAAGAAACCTTATTATTGCTGAAGGAGACTTTATAATAATGTCTAGTAGTGATTAGGGAAAAAAAACAACATTAAAAGCTATAATGTAACTGCATTAAATAAGGGCAGAATACAATCACAAACTAATTTTATGAAATGACTTTTTGATCACTTAAAAAAAATTGGGATTATTTCACCATTCCTTTAACTATTTAAATCATAATCACCACAACCTTGTATATCCATCTGCATAGACTCTTGCAGTTGCCCAGCTGCCATTTCAGAGACCTCAGAATTTTCTGCAGGAGAATTAATGCAGGACTCCTGCAAGTATAGTACAGTACTATAACTTACTATTATTATACCTTTAATGTGTATGTGAAGTAACATTATGACTTTGCAACCCACCTTTCACTCTTTCAATTTCAGAGTTACCAATAATATTCAGTATCTGATTATGGAAAGAAAAAATTTGAAGTACTCCATTATAACTTCTTAGTCAGTGGATGAAATCCTGGGGTCTTACCATATATAATAAATAATTTATATAATCTTATAAATGGACCCTGGTACTACCCTGTTATAGGTTGTTCTGTTATTTCCGATTGCATAAAATTTAACATTTTTCAACTTTCTCATTGACCACTGCTTGAAGTGAAAGGTTTAATAGTCCAAATGAAAATTAATATAAATAATTCTAGCAAAAGAAATGCTACAAATGCTAACCATACAAGTCATCTATAAAATATTAATGCAAAACCTCTTGCCTTTTTTTTCTCTATAGCTGCCATCCATGCCTTCACCTTGCTGTCAAACTCACATGAAGCTTCCTGAAGTTTCTTATTTACAGTTCCTTTGCCAACACACAAACCAAGTTTTTGAAGTCTAGAAAAACCCTGACACAACAAAATGTTAATGGAATGAGGGAGAGAGAAAAATAAAATGCAAAATTCTCTGTCAACAACATCATTGACTTAATGGTTTACTTAAAGCTTTCATTTGTTGTATGAGATGCATTTGGTCTCATACAGTAGTTTATGTAACCCCTTGAAGTGTGGGTACATGATAAAAAGCTCCTTTTGTGCTAAAAAAAATTATCATATTTTATCAAGAAATTATAAAATGAACCTTCTTCCTTGTGCGGCCAAGAAAAAGGCAAAGGCCAACCAGGTGCTGAACTGCTGACATCCTCTGATTCCTTCCCTTTAGGAGAATTGCACCTGCAGTTGTAATGATCGGTTTCAACCTTGACGACTGCCTGCTATGAACTGAATTCGAAGCGCTTCTAAGAAATTTCCACAAAGTAGGGGCTACTGCTTGCCACTCTTTGAGAAGTTTAGCCCATTTGAAGGCCTTTAGGTCTTTCAGTGAGGTTGAGCGTAAAACAGACTTTTTTTTGTTGACAAGCTTTCTGCATTCCTTTTC
>OZ037781.1:28644236-28689236 GCA_964035525.1 Porites cylindrica | reverse complement strand
GAACAAACCTGCTCATGTCGCAAACAGCCAGGACATGCGACGCACCAGTCACACTTAAGGTTTCTCAACCACCACAGCTCGCGTATTAGGGTCTGCAATGTCTCTTCCAAAAACTTTCGAACAAGAAGAGCAACCTCGTTTGTTTCAGCGAAAGATGCTTGGTTTACTTCACGATGACTTCCCTTTGGTTGCGTCAAGATGATCTTGATGAATCTTTTCCTGCATAAAAGACTGAACTGGTGAAAGGACTTCTTCCCTATGAAAAACCGGACGGCCCCATCGAAAAAATCTGACGTTTCCTTGAAACCACTCTCACAATACCATCTAGCACACCGTGACACGAGCTGGCAAAAAAGACCGTGAGGGACAAAACCCCATTCAAAATGAAGATACAGTGAACATGGATCTGAAGGTGATAGTTCCATTTCACAAAGGAATTCAGGTGGTGTCTTCAGTTGACAGGGTACAAAGTACATTTCATTTGTCGGCGACGTTATAAACTTGACGATCAATCCAAACTGCTCCATCATGTTCAGGATATCCTCCTTGATCAAGCCTTGCTGCTGACAACACTTGGAGAACACGTGATCAACTAGCTCCATGTGTAGGGCGCCTGTCGTCTCCATTTCTTTCCATAACTGGGAATGTCTCGGTTCCTAACAAAACCAGGGAATCAAGGATCAACAAAACGTCACACCTATTAACGACCTAAGCGTTTTTATCTTTTTTGGGGGTGCTACTACAAAGGCAGAAATAGAGGATTTAGATGTACTGCATGGGGCGAAATAAACCAGCATTAAAACAAGTATGGATTAGGTAAATGTTTTGGTGTTGAAGTAAGTTCCCAAAGAGGGGGGGGGGGGGGGGGAGGCTCGAACTTCGAGCACTTCGAATACTTGAGGTACAAGTCCCGTTGTAATAGTTAGAGAGACAATGTAAAGCTTAGGATCATACATTTATTAATACATCTGGTACGTTAGTACGTAATATATTGAGTTTTAGTAGATAACAACAAATATTGGCTTTCCTTTTACCAGATACCATTTAGAGTTTAAATGTGCAAGAGGCAGGCCAACAAAAAGGGATATCGTACGGGTTTTTTTTCCATTGCTCGTTGTTTCTTCGTTGTTCGTGAAATAATTAAATACACTATTTCCGGTGGAACACATTAATGACGTTGACGTCATAAATAAGGCGTTTGACGTTAAGGTAACCTCCAACTCGTATGCCAGGTCTAAAATCACATGAATTAAAGTGAAGGTTGGGTTGTCTGCAGCTGTCTGCCGCTTTGCTCATTGCACACACTTTATTGTTCTGGCTCGGGTTCGCTAATATTTAGCCAGTTTTAAGACTACATATGTCAACAAAAAACGACACTAAAATGATTCTAACGAAGTTAATCATTGCCTTAAACTCTAGAAAACTTGTAAGCTAATAGCTCTGGATCCTAACGGGGGGGGGAGGATCTGCGATGCCAAGTTGGTCTTTTGGGTTAAAGATAATCAAGTCTATAATCACCATCTAGGTAAATGAATGCGCCTCGGTTTTTCTGCGGCAATGGCAGGCTAGGATGACTGTGGTGGGTGTTTGGTCACAATCACCCCCTAACCGTTTATTCAAGGCAAGGGCAACTTAAATGACAAATAAATTGCTCAATGCAGGGAATTTTTAACGGTGTGGGATGGTGTTTTCTGTGGAGGGGCTTGCAGTCATTATGCTTCATAAGACTGTAAATGTGGACTTGAATATGTTTCACTTACCATTTCGTTAAAAGAACGAATGGTTATGAGTTGTCTGAAGACCTCAATGAGCCACTGAGCCCGAAGTACAACTGTGTTGCGGTGCCTGACAATCATGCCAAGGTCATGATAAAAATCCAACATGGTGGCAACTTCATCCTCGTCTTCAATGAAGCAAACTCTCTGGATAATATCTTGAAGTTGATCGAGGTTTAAATAAAACACTTTCTTGGCAATTAAAGCTTTGACAACCTGCTCGAAGTTAAACCATCTGAAAGCCAAATAAAATAACAAGATCTTAAAGGGGAAGTTAAAGCATAACTGAACAATGACGGATCTGTACCACTAAAGAAAAAAAAAAAGCCAAGCAAATGAACGACTTCAACCAGTTGACATAGGAGTCTGATTCTCTTTCGGTGCAAATTGGATAATGCGGCACCGTGCAATCGCTGGTCATTAAAGGTAACGAGCTTTGTCTTTAACTACAAGCTTTTTTAAAAATATCTAATGTTCGCTGCATATGCAACGCAATGGATCTTAAACGAGGAATTACTAGTGAAATTATGACACTATAATTATTCTAACTAAGAAATTGTGTGCAATAGTTTTTACCACGAGGGGCCGCATATGATCTTCAATATATGTGTACTTGCAGTATTGAGTCCATTTCGGAGTTGCGTAGGGAACTGGGGCGAGTTTCAAATTTAAAATAATCGATAAACTGACACCACCATATAAAAGGTCATGTTGAGATTGGTTATTTGACCAAGTTTGGTGCTCTAAGGTGGAACAGGGATCAAGTTATGACTCTTGAAACATGGTTAAAGATCCATACAAACGTCTGTAATTTTGTGACAGCTTCCCCTAGAAGCGTAAATTATAAAATCTTATTTTTTTTTTTTTTTTTTTCCACGATTTCTGTGATATTCCTGAAAATGGACAAACATAGTGATTTTCGAATTAGTTCCTTCCAAGTAGCAAATGCGTGAAAAATTTTACAGTTTAATAGAAAAACTGAAAATATTTTAAAGGGTTTATATGGTTTTGGGGGACATTTGGCTGCATCTGTACACGATAAATTAATAGGTAATGAACAATTTTTACGGTCATGATGTTGTATACCTTAAGCTAAGCGGCACTACCCTATCATAAATCAAGTTAGTGTTGAAAGGCCAAGGCCGGCTCAATACTCCAACTAACTTGTAATAGTTGACACTACAGCTGCCCCCGCTCTGTATATTGTCAGTAAATAGTATCTTGTTCGTTGTTGCTCTTTCAAATATAACGATTCATAAAGGAGATTTCACACATATTCCATACAATAGGAGAGATAAAAACAGGAAAACGCAAGGTTCCATGCACTGATTCAGTTCGATTAACACAGCTTTGATCAACGTATTCTCAGTTTCGAGAATAGTTTATTCTAAACCATAAGAAAAAATTTAATTAGAATTTGGAATTTTTCGCTATTTCTCTTTCACTTTTTACATACAGTTCATTTTATTTGCCGGAAAGTAAGCCTTAGAAATTCAAAGGTTTGATCAATTCACGCTCGCGCGTTTTAGTCTTCATTTAAACTTTATAGCAGGACATCTGTAAGCAGGGATTGAAATAAGTCGCCACGGAATTTAATTGGCAGCGAATTTCTGTAATCGCCCATCTTTCTGCTCGTAATAAGTTAGCAGTTGATTTGTTCGTTTTGTTTGTTTGTGGACTGAGTCTTATTCCGCAAAGAGAGAGAAAGAGTGTCTGGCAAACTGTTCCCAATGAAAGATTTGGGAACTCGTGTCTGGCAAACTCTTCAAGTGTTTATATGTACACAATTATACGCACCTTATAACTTCATCTGCTCTTAACGAGCGTCTTTTGGTCATTAACTTTCAAAACAGCTGTTCCCAGTATGTCACTGATAACGCGTAACGCAAAAGATTATCGAAGTATGACCGTACAATAAATGACACAAAATCTACCAATTATAGCGTCACTTCGGGATTTTCTGTCATCCTAACCATATCTCACTTGCGGGCGCGAACAATAGAAAACGTCATCATTACCCACCGATTCCTCGCGGCCCCTGTTTAAGCAAATCGAGGTTTGTTCTGGCATACTGACTGTATATTTCAGCTATAAGTACCTTCCTTAATATACGCGCGAGCTACTAGAGTGCCTCCTCAGGATTTCGCCTCCTGGGCGAAATCCCTGCGGGGGCAATAAATTTTACATCGTTGTAAAGGGGAAAACGGCCGGTTCGGTGAGCATCTACGTTTCTCCTGCAAAGATCCCCCTGTTTCCCCGATGAAAATTTTGCCGCACTCACGGGAAATCGTTCGGTTCGCGCCGCCTTGTTAAGCCGGATCGACTGCTTTGGAACGAGGTAAAGATGATCTATAGAGACTCGCTGGTATTGTACTCCCGTAGGGCAATAGAAACTATCTACATGATAAGGCTTCACCTAATAACTTCAACAGGGATAGTGGATGCGTGGATGTTCACGGTAAAGAAACACCAAATGAGGATGGCAAATCCGCCAACAGGACTTTACTTAAATAGAAAAGAGCATTGCGGCAGAAAAAGTACTGGCTAATCATTCGACCTCATCACCTGAAGCAGACAAGCAGTAAGAGGTCATAACGTTGAGGTGCCTACATCATGAGACAAACACTGAAATAGGGTGAAAGTGTTTTTCTTAACTAAATAACTTACCGAATTGGCACCTCTTCTCCCATGTATGGTTCTTGCTTCAAAACGTCAATCATTCGTTTCTGAAGTGCGGCAACTCCCTCATCAGCTGAACCTTGCGTATTATCGACAGAGAAGAAAGGACGAATCACGTGACGTTCGTAATCCTTTCCAGAAAGTTCCTGCTGAATCTGCAATTCAACCTCCTTGATGTCTTGATATGGTTTATCTGCATGTGTTCCCACGATAAATACTGGAGGGCGACAGTAAGGCAGGTTCTCTACTTTCTTGTCATTTACTTCTGGTTTTAGCGAGTACATAGTGTTTAGAGAAACCAGCCACGACAACAAATTTTCTAAATTTGTTTCCTTATTTGGATTACTGAGAAGAATTTTCCGAATTCCTTGTTTGAAACAAGGCTGAGCGGTTTCCTTTGATCCTTTGCTGAGATCATACACAAGCATATAAACTGCTCGAGTCGATAAAAAAACTGGGTAAGATGCATAGTAAAGATGTTGACCGGCAAAGTCCCACAGATCAAGGGTCATATGATGTTCCACTGTTGTTGTATCATTTTCAAGGTCCAAACTTCCCAAATGTTGAACAAGATGATCTGTAAATTCCTCCGGAGGCAAACTGGGGTCGATTTTTAAGTCAGTTGGGACGGCTGTATTTGTCTCTTTTTCGACGGCTTTACCAAATGTACCCTAAAACGATTTTACAAGGTTAAAATGCTACTACTTCAAAAACATGCAGCAAAAATTCTCTATGCGATCGTCCTCCATAGGCGACCACCTATCCAAAACACCCGAAAATTTTTCCAGTTTAAAAAAAAACTACGGCATCAACCTCTGCTCACACAGCCTCTCTCCTCCGCAGAGGCCTCTTTGTTTCGTAGGGAGGTTTTTTTTAATTGTTGTTATTTTTAATGTAGTACGTACCCAGCTGGAGCTTATGCGGAGGAGAAAGCCATGCAGCCGTAATCGTAGAGGCACCAGATCTAAACACTTTTTCGCCAATTTACGCTTTGGAAAGTCTCAAGAAAACAAAATAACATAAGTAAATCACACCGAACATATAGGTTAAAAATCACGTAACTGGGTGATATCAAGACCACAAAGCGCTATGAAATCGCAGCCTGTTTGCGCGCGTGATTTGAAATTCTAACTTTTGTCTCACCTATCCGTTCGTCTCTTGGAACAAAATTAAAGGCCTGCCACACAGAAGGAAGCTGAAACTGACCTGATTCACTTGAGGCTTTAACAAGGCTGGTTTCTCTTGAATCAATGGCTCCAAATTTGTTTCTTGATCCTGAAGTTTTCGAAGAGCCTCAAAACGAGCCTGCAAGATGAGCCGGTAAAGACAAACACAATAGTTTTTGCATTTTACTATCTTAAGGGAATAGCCGTACAAGGAGTTTTTAAGGCCGCGGGACACCTCACTGTCTATGGATAAACAAGAGACACTGAAGAGAAAATGAATCAAAAGGCAAACTTTTGCTCGTGATACATCTTTTTAAACGCTTTTATCTCAGCTGTTATAGAGGCGACTTAATTAAAACTTTACAGAGACATTGTGGAATGATGGGAGTTAAGGACGGTTGTTTTTTTATTTGGCAGATCGCGCTTTACGGCAATGCTTTAAGCTGCAGTTGTACCAAATTGAGAAATCGTGATTTTGTGTCCATGTTTGCGGGAAGAATAGAAGGCGGCACTCTGTGATTTTATTAATAAATGACCGGGCAAAACCTCTACTGTGTCATGCATAGAGCAGATTTTACATTTTAAAGTTTACCAACAAGATATAATCGTTTAAATAAGCAAAAACTGTCATCCCTGAAATTAACGCCTTATATCTTTTTATTAGAGCGCTCTTTTAGAATTCCGCTTTATACATGACACACTGTAGTCTACCAAGTTTACCCCTTGTATCTTGTACCTAAGTTTATCCCTTGTATCTGTGTTGAATTCTTGGACACAAATTGTCGGAAAGTCAAATTTTGATACTACCGAATGTGTTCCGACTAAAGCACGAGTTCCAAGCTTTAATTTTGTTTATAATAAGCTGCAATGTTTTCAACGATTTTTGAGGCGAAAAAAAAGTATAAAGAATTTATTTTGGTATTGAATTTGGTTGAAATTTCGAAAGAGTTCCTTAGTTTTATTGATTTAAAAATCACTGAAACAAGGTTAACTACCATTCAGAGCCCGTTTGTTACTTTTGAATATAAACATTTTGTTCGCAGTATCCGTGCCACATGTGCACTTGAAGACTTTAAATTATGCGCTCATCTTTTATCTATTTATGAATATCTCGTAAACCAGTCAATATCAGTCGTTGTACTTTGTGCATACGCTTTAAATAAATGCATGACAATGAGACCTGCGACCTTAAACTAAACAATTTAGTAAGAGCTACTTGGGCCCAAAATCTTACACTTTCCAGCTAGCAGAGGCCTCTCATGACAACAGAAAAATGAAAGGAATGAGAGAGAACTCTACCGACCCCCGACGCTTTCTTTTTATGTAGCCGCTGCTCAGATTTGTCGTCGGAACTGTTCTGTTTTCAAAACCGATTTCGTTTTTAAAGTGCAATGGGGGTGCCATTTGAGATTGTAAGTTGCCGCCACACGGTTTTATGCAGCCCTGGTTTTATGGCCTCCACGTACTCCGCGGGACCCTGACCTGTTTTTTTCTGCATGGGTTTACCTCAGATACACTTGTATCTCTTAGCATTTCTTCAAATTCATTTTCTTCGTCATTTTTTGCCACATTTCCTCCTTCTTCAGCTTCGTCGTTAATTTCTTGGAGTTCCATAGCTACCATCTTTGCAAGATCGGAAGCAAATTGAGACACTCCTAACTTTTCATCTGTGCATTTCCAGTTCTTTACTTGATTGATGTCCACTTCAAATTTCGAGGGATCAACTTCAATTCCGTCAGTACTTTCTTCCTCAGGGTCAAATGGCAGACCTAAGAAGGACTTCTTCAAACTTGTCTTCCCTGCACGATCTTGACCTATCAACATGATTCGTGCTCGGTAAACCTTTACTTTTCCAGTTTTTAAAGCATTTTCATAGGCAAGCTTTGCTCTTTGACCTCGTGCTATGACCTCTTTCGGAACTAGATATATAAAACATTTGCAATGCAGTTATCATTCAACAAAGAAAAAAGTTTCCATATTTTTGGTTACATTACTGCAAGAAAATACAAGGGAAATAAATTTAATCACATAAATAAGGATTAGTGAGCAAATTATTTTTTAAGGCTGGAATTATACTAGAAGGTGCACCTTAGCAATAAACTGCATAAAAAATCAACTCAAAAGTTCTAGAATATGCCACTTCCGAGTTCCACACTGTAAAATGAAAAGAGCCAATTTGGCCCCAAAAATGGGGCCGAAACGGGTGAGTCCAGAATGGTACTGTTTTTGGGGCCAATTCAGCCCCACTGAGATGGGGCTGTTTTGGTACCAGAATTTGGGGCGAAATTGACCCTTGCATCGGGGCCAAATTAGACCATGTAAAGGGTCAATATAGAAAACACTAGGGCCATTTTGGATTTTCCAGTAGCCAAAACAGCCCCCTCAAATTTTGGCCCTCTTAAAAACTACCCCTCCAAAAGTAGCCGATTCAGCCCCATATCGGGCCATTATGGTTTTTTTCAATTTGGGTGGGGGCCTACAGATTTTTTTCCTTAATTAGGGTATTGATAAATAATGAAACCAAACTAAGGCTTATTTCAAACATTTATTCAGTTCTGAATAAGTTACTGTGATCTGTGTACATCATAACAATGCGTGTTCCAACCTATTTATGTAATATTATCTTCGGTTAATCTCAACTTTTCTAGATTGAACATTTAGAATTATTGGAGGAATTAAATTGGCTAAGAGAGACACTTGTCTTCGGTGCGATCAAAGTAACTACTGCTTAAAACGGTTTTCACAAAAGACAAAGTAAAAGTTATAATCAGCATCATAGGAACACTTAAAACCTACAGTGAAAATCAAAAATTGGAGTTGAAAAGGGTTTCATTAATTAAAGCTCATCAGAATTGGAGTCAATTAAGGTTTCTTTTATAACTCCCCTTTTGACAAAAAAAAAAATAAAAGATTGTCAGAGTTGGTCAAGTTCTCCTGCTAACAATTCCGACAATGTACATTAGATTGAAGCAAAAGAGTTGTAAGAGCAATAATGAACTAAGATGCTTTAGCTATATCAATTCTCAACCTTCTGATTATGACTCCGACTCTGTCTACCTTGCTAGTGCGAGCCTTTAATGACTTGACCTAATCCTTTTGAAGGGTGGTTTTCACTCGTGACAAAGTCAGGGTCATAGTCAGAGCACTCATCACCTTGTAAAAATCAAAAATCAGAGTTGCAAGGGAAGTCATAACTAGAAGCTTGATGGAATTGGAGTCATCACAACTTTCTACTTTTCAGATTCTGCTTATGATGTAGAAAACCAGATTAAGCAGGCGTGTAATCGTCGAAGGATAAACCACTTACCAGTCAAAATTCTTGTTCCCATGCTTTATAGTTTTCACTAGATCAAAAGTGAAGGAGTCATAATTGGAGTAATTATACCCTGTTAGTGTTATGTCTAGATCAACACGCTATGCTTTTGATTACAGTTCCGACTCTGTATCTTACTAGTAAACCAGCCCAGCCCTTAATGACTTGGCAAATGTTTTAAACTATATTTTACTCCACAGATATTATGTTTAAAAAATCTTGCCAAATCTTGGTCTATAAGAGTGAAAGAAAACTTCCATGAAAAAAAAAATTGACAATTGGCTACACCTTGCGAGGTTGTCCTGAATTAACATTCAGCAAGAACTGAGGTATTTGCCACGTCATTAAAAAAGGGAGGAAACATTAACAAGTGTCTACCCCAGTCCACTTTGAAGCAATGCCTGATCTAGAAAAGTCAAGATGGCTTTGCATTGGGTGTATGATACATTAAAATAATACATAAAAACACCCAAGCAATATTATCACTGCATCAATCTTCTTCAGAGGAAACTGGCAAATAATGCCTCCCTTTGTCACAACAAAATCCTGAATTTTCCTGTCAACATCTGCATCCCTCTGCAATAAAAACAAATGTTGTAATTTTAGAAATGATAAAAACAATAATCAAAACACAACAAACAGTGCATACACATAATAAGTCAGTATGGTCATAACAATACTATGGTCAAAAAAATGTTGGTTTAATTACTTCTTTCCAGTTTTCAGGTATGCATGTATGGTATACTGTATAAATTATAGTTTGTTGAAATTATGCTTCCTTTATGTTATGGGAAAAAGAATGACAGCATAATTATGTCTAATACATTCACACGTCATTAAGGAGGTAATTACAGTGTGCATGTCCTGATACAAGAAGATTATTTTAGTACATGTATTTCTCACCAATCAAGAAATTTTGCAGCTGTAAATCAAAATTTATTAATTATTATGTAGCCATTATTATTCTGTGAGATTTGGTGTAGTCTGGTGACGGGAATGGCCCCCAAGGGATACCTTCATAACAAAAGCTAAATTGCATCTCAATTTTGTCTGACTTCCACTTGTATCTGGGCTTCCCAAGCATTTAGGGTTCAATGTACAGTTGAGTTTGTAGCACTCCTGTGGTATTTTGTATCACAATATCAGGAAAAACATTGTATTCCCAAAACACCTACTTCTACAATAGTGATAAATTCCTCCCGAAGTCCTCTTAGCACTCCGATCAATGCCGCAGAACCTTGTTCACTACCAAAAGGATGCCCGCCTTTCTATTTCTGCCATAGGAGAAATGTTATTAAATTAAAACTGGTTGACTTGGAGCACCAAGTTTATTTACACACAGTTCTGAGTAATTCAGGAAGCAAATTGACTGACAGACCCTCTTACCTCAATCACACTTGCAGAATTCTGCAACCTAAAATTCTATTTCCTAATGTTATGCATAACTTTATTATTATAATTCACATTATTGAAGCAGAATTCTGCAACCTAAATTCTATTTCCTAATTTTATGCATAACTTTATTATTATAATTCACATCATTCTTTCAACCCTTTAAGCCTTAAGAGTGATCAGCATCAAATTTCTCCTCGTAATATCAATGCTTTGTAAAACAGAATGTTCATGAGAATTATGGACATGATCACACAATTTGCTTGATATTTTATCAACTTCACCCCACTACTTCTGTAGGAAATGAATAGGGGCAACAAAAGAGAATTCAAATTTTGATCTTAGGGTTAAAAGGGTTTTAAATTTCTCTATTTTTAATGCATTTATTTTGCACTTATTTATCAGACAAGAGAAATAATACATTGGTAAGGTAAACCTTACTTAAAACAGAACAAGTACTGAAATCTACAGTGTAAATGTATAACCAGACCACACCATCCTTACCATCTTCTTTAGTTGAAATGGCTTTTAGGTTTTTTCATTAGATATGTTTATCATTCTCCCTGTTTTAAATAGGGGACAGTGAGGGATGGAATAAGTGCTTTTTAACTCCTCCACTGGCTTAACTGCAGAATACAGGGTCACTTATTTCCTTATCATTAGATAATAAATTAAAAGCATCTAATGACCCGTTCTTCAAAGCCTTCCGACAAGGTGGACTAATTCTGTTTCATCAAACGTGGTTAAAATAGCTCAGTCTTTTGCATTTGGTAGAAAGAGAGCGAATCACGGCGGCTTACCTGGTCTTACTATCGGCTTTTTCCAGCAAAGTCTTGATTCTTGGAGAGCGTTTGTTATATTTGTGCAGTTCATCTTGAAAACCGTTGCGCCTGAGTCACGAGGCTTCTGTCTCCGATTCTTCACGACGAACTTCAAGAGCGAAGTGATGGATCAACGACGGCTCATAGTTCGAAAATAATTAGTAACAACACCTTGAATGTCCTTTGATGCTGTCGAGAAGTATAATACAAGACTCCTGATCCCCAAAGACACTGGCATGTTCGCAACCGTTGCAGTACTTTCAAATGGGTCGTGACTAGAATGGATACTCCAAAATCAGGTATCCGCTCGGAGACTGGAACTGAATAAAATTATTTTTCGGTAAATCGCTCCGACTCTTTACGACCTTGTTGTGTTCAAAGACTAAGACCAGTGTACAAAGACTGAAAAGGCTAAGATGAGAATGGTTACTCCAAAATATGGATCAAACCCTACATAGAGGTTAGTTGTTTTTCACGTTCTTTTTGTAAGAATTTAGTGCAAGGAGCAAACAATGTCTGTTTAATTACAGTACCACTACCGCGACTGCCGTGTAAAGCTTATTCATAGCAAAGTATCTGTTCGGATAGCTCAGAATAAGGTGGATACTTCAGAATAAGAATGGCCAAAATATGGAAGTTTTGGCCATCTGGATTACTATTACTGAAATTCCCAATACAAACATGATTGTTACGTTTACAAAGAGAGTACAAATACAGTTAAGGTCAGTTAACCATCTTGTAATTTTATGGGTTAGTTGATTCCAAGTGTTAACAATAGTGAAAATCACATAAGGGACCTGTCATTTCTTTGAGGCGGGGGAGGGCTGGTGCAATTGGGGGGAGGGTCATTAAATTTTATGTAGCCAAAAAGGGGAGGGTCACCAAAAATTTAAGCTGGGCTTTGGGGAGGGCCATACCATTTTTAGCAAACATTGCTGTTCACTTAAAATAAAAATAAATCAACAAATAAAATATATTATTTAACAAACAAGTCCCTTGCACAGTAAGCATTTTAAACTTTCATAATGATTAACCTGAACTACCCAACAACCCTACATGTACGTCTTTTTCTTGATTTGTTTTTCAACGGCAACACACTGCGCAACATGTCTTTGCATTGATCAAGTTTCTCATTAAGATATTTCAATTCACTGTTTACTCTTTTTTTAGCTTCATCAAACCTTGTAATAACAGCTTCATCAAACGATTTAGAATACTCTTCTCCTCGTTACCAGTTAAATTACCAGTCTTTGAGTGAAACAGGGTGTTAAGGTGAGCTTTAATGCATTTATCCGTATCTAATAATTAATGTTCTCTAGTAACTCACTGAGCTTCATAATGTTCACCCTCAGTATTAACTAATCAGCTGGGACAAGAACATAATCAGTCGTGTAAAATTTTCCAGCAGCACCAGGATTGTTTGTGCTCAATATTGCTTCAATGCATGAGGTGATCTTAGATACCTGTTCCTGAATGTCGTATTGGCACCTCCCTTCATCACAAGGTAAAAGTTGATCTCTTTTAATAATCCCTGTCATATCTTTTAGCGTGGGGAGGGTCATAACTATTTTGGGCCATACAAGGGGGAGGGTTACATTTTTTTCTGCAGGAAATTGGGGGAGGGCATAAAAAAAATTCACCTGGGAAAAAGAATTGCACCAGCCCTGCCCCCCCACCCCCCCATCTAATAAATGACAGGTCCCTAATTTACTTCAGGTCATACTTCTTGTACCTTGGTGATCACTATTACAAGCGCAGGCAGACATATACCCAAGTTTCTAAAAAAAATGGTCCTGCAGATTGTATTAGTGTAGTGTCTCTGTATAGCTCTGATATAAGACCTGGAGCCTACAGTGGCAGATCGAAACCTTCAGATAAGAAGAGGGGTGGGGCGGGGCGGGGGGCGGAGGATTCTCACCAGACCTTGAGGTGGCGGGAAGGAACCACTCATTCAGACCTTAAGGTGCGGAGGAGCTCAATCTAGAAAAGAATTTTCTTGGCACTGTTGTCCTCAATTTGATCTAGAATTTGGAGGGCAGGGGACCTCCCCTAGATCTACTGCTGGCCTCTGCCAGCCTGCCCATGTTCACCTGCTATCTTTTTACATTTACTAGAAACTCTAGTATCAATTCAAATTATTTATCCTAAACATTAGGAGTTTTGCAAAATTATTTATAGTTGCTTTTTTGCACTTGTATTTTGTTTTGTTTCTTTTTTCAAATCCTAGGACCCTCATTGTCACCAAAACTCTCTGCCTTCCATACCCTATTCCACACTGAACTTTCTGACAATAGTCCTCAGCCAAGTGGTACCATCATGGTGTTGAAAAGTGTGGAAATAGATCCTGTTGATCCTGGGATGAATTATTTTTCTTTTTCTTCCCCCTTCCTCCACTCAAGGGGGGAGGGGGGGGGAAGGTGTTTTCCTTCCCCTCCCTGTGACCTATTACCTATTTCCTTGATTGCCTTCTGAGCTCCTGATGAGACAAGACCTTCAGCATTAAGCTGGTTATGGGCTATTTTTTGTTTTTCACTCAGTATGGTGAGCTTATCATAAAATAATTTAAAATGGAATAAAAATGATGATGCAGGTATATCCATGTTGCAGCTGTAACAGGAGGATGAGTTGGAGATCCGGAGAGTGTTGCAATCAAATGCTTGTGAGGAACAGAGAAACCAGTTGGAGAAAGAAAGGAAGAAATGAAGAAAATTGGAGAAGGCTTCAAGAGAAATAGCAAATAAAATGAAAAAAAAAAAGAAAAAAAGAAAAAAGAAAACAGGAAAAAAAAAATTTTCATTGAGGCCAAGCAGTTGGCTGCTCAGTTGCATGTCTGGGTAGCTTGACCATTTGGTTAATAAAATTCTCAAAACCACAAACAAACCACTCTAAGAATTTGATAAAATGTGTAAAAAAAACTGTTTATTACTTTTATAAAAATAAAGTTGTTTGTTTACAATTCTACAACCATTTTTTGATTTCTTCCTTTTCCCATAATTCTTATCTCTGTTTTACTTTCCTTTTACTCTTTCTCCACTTCCACAATGTGCTTTTATGTACCCTCTATACCTGGGGTGGAAAGTCACCTGAAAATTTGAAATTAGCCATGCATTAAATAAAGCTTCCATTATAATCATTCTTTCAGGAAATAAAGCTGCTACTTTGGCAGTAATTCTAAAAAGCACTGTGTTCCACGATACAGTGCCTTGATTCAGCAAAGAAGCCTTGACCCTTCTGTTTTAAAGTTAAAGATTTTCTTTTGGTAGCAGAGAAAGGCCCCCAGTTTAGTGCATAACAAATAATTATCACCTACAAAGTTATCTATCATCTAAATTAAAAAGGAACAACCAAATCATTTCCTTGTGGTACCTGCCTAATATTAAAATGAATAACTAAAATACTGATAAATAAATAATAATTATTGAAGTAGGGTATATCCAGGCCGTTTTAGCTTAACAAAACAAAAACACAAGGTAAGTCATTCTCGTTTCTATTTTTGTCAAAAAATGGAATTTAGGACGTATTTTGTTTATTGTCATACGTTCTCTTATAAATTCAAAGTCCAACAAACTCCTTCAGAGTTTGGGCTACCTGTGGATGGGGCAACATGACAGGATGGACAATAAAGGGGCTGCATTTTCAACACCTTCAATGTGACTGGAAATTACAAAGGTTCACACAGCAGATTCAGGAATACAAAATGACTAACTTGGAATCACATAGTTTACATTCGCCAAAAGTAGCTAACATTGGGCCTTTTGGTCATAGAAAAGACTGTAAAAGGATTTGGGTTCTGGTTGGCTAATATTGTGCCAGATACCCAGCACACCAAAAGGTTGACCCGAGTATCCCACAGGTTGTGAGGGTCACTTTGGTTTTTATAATCTCATAAAGTACCCATTCTTCTCACACTAAACTAAACAGCAACTTACCACTTAAAAGTGAAAAAAAAATCAACCATAATATATAAGAAAACAGAAATAGTTTATGTTGAGCCATAAATTCAACATCTGTCTGCTATCCCTGGGGGGGGGGGGGGGGGGGGGAGGGGGTACTCCCTTATATGGCCTCCATGGGGATGTGCCGCTGGACAGGGTATGGTTTTCGTCCTCTCTGTCCTGAACAGGGTATATAGTTTGGCACAAGTCTGTCCTAAACAGGGTATACAATTTCCTGCAAGTCTGTCCTAAACAGTGCGCATGATTTGTGCGAGTCTGTTCTAATTATAAACAGGGTGTTTCATGCATGATCGATTTCGTCTTAGTGCAAATGTTTGCAGATATTTAGTACTTCATCACCCAAAGCATTTACTGGAATAAATATAAATGTTCTTGTTCTTGGCACCCTTGTCTAAATAAGATAAGTACAAGTTGACAGGTGTGCTTGATAACCTTGTCCCCATCTGAGGGAGTTGTCCTATCTGGGTACTAAAGTTGAGGTGTTATCCTAAACAGCGTATGGGTTTCAAACCCCCAGCGGCTCACCTACACCCAAATATTGGTCGAGTACCCCTCCCCCCCCACCCACCCCCCCCCCCCCCCTACACCGGGCCGCTATCATATAAGCAAGCTTCGAATTAACTGAGCCATAATTACACAATGGTTGACTGTATTTGTACCCTCTTTGTAAACGTAACATTCATTTTTATATTGGGAAGTTCAGTAATAATAATCCAGATGGCCAAAACTTCCATATTTTGGCCATTCTTATTCTGAAGTATCCACCTTAGACACCTTATTCTGAGCTATCCAAACAGATACTTTGCTATGAATAAGCTTTACACGGCAGTCGCGGTAGTGGTACTGTAATTAAACAGACATTGTTTGCTCCTTGCACTAAATATAAATTCTTACAAAGAACGTGAAAAACAACTAACCTCTATGTAGGCTTTGATCCATATTTTGGAGTAACCATTCTCATCTTAGCGCTCTTCAGTCTTTGTATACTTATCTCAAAAGTCGGAGCGATTTGCCGAAAAATAATTATATTCAGTTCCAGTCTCCGAGCGGATACCTGATTTTGGAGTATCCATTCTAGTCACGACCCTTTCAAATGGACGCCAAAAGGACGACACCAAAGAGCATGTGCATAGGGAAAGCCCGCTGACCAGTTGTGTATTGTTTCCAAAATATGTTTTCGATTGTTTACATGTCGTGTCATTTTTAGCCTGCGTGGCAGGCGTTCGAAATTTTAAAAACCTTTTAGTCATGAATCAGAAAATATATGTACATGATGGCTGGGTCTTTGTTTGCTATCAATACCGAGGGATATTGTATTGTAACGCCCTCCCAGCGTTTAGTTTGCGTGACGCATCATGTAATGTTATCGATATTGAAATCACGTGCAGAACATTCGGGAGCGTGATTGTAGTTTTGTTTCCGATAATTTTGCACCTTCGCTCGAGGCAAAGGTTCGCTCGAAACCATGATTTACCCTACAGTCTCTGACTGTCGTCACGGTTTTAGGTCTACGTTGAAGTTATCTTAGTTCCTTGCTCGACTAAACGGACCGTACTTTAGATTGTGTCAGACGTATGGTTACTTCAACCGAACACCGCGGTCTCCTTGCGCCCCTTTTGACGGCAAAAGGCGGTCGCTCCGAGTAGACCTTGTTGGGGCCAAATCGGAATTTTAATCTGGCTATCGGAAGGGCCAAATTGAGAGGAAGTGCCAAAGTAGCTTTAAGTGTAGCCGATTCAGAAATTAGATGGGCCGAATTGGTACCATCTAGAACTGTTTTGACTCTTTCCGTCCAAAACGGCCCAGCATGTTCCAAATCGGCCCTCGAGAAATTGGGGCCGATTTGGCCTTTGGGGTCGATTTGGCTCTTTTCATTTTACAAAAACCCTCACTTTCAAACCAAGGCTAAGAGCAAAACCTTTCTCGTGATAATGAATTGCACGCTTCGCGCTTAGCCTCGCTTTGAAACAGACGATTGGAGCAACTCGGAAATGGCCCCAGTATATACTAATAACTAATAATAACAATAATAACTTTATTTCTATAGCGCTCTTATCCTATGTTCAAGGCGCTTTACAGTCATGACTTTGGACTTTGGCTTTACAGTCTTTACTACCTTCATTTTTCATTCACGTTGTTTCTCAGTTTCTAATAGGCGTAAATCCCCGACTAATTCTTTAAAACCAGCTAATTTTAACGTGCAAACAAATCGCTTGTAATTAGTTTTTAAGTTAAAAGCACAAATTTGTTTATGTACGTAAGAAAAACGTCACGGAAAATGGAAACTGTGTGGATAGCTGTTGTTTTGTTCCTTGTCTCAGGTTTATAGAAGTAAAGAGAACGTTGTTGATTAAATTTTGTTATTTTAAAGAGATTTTGACATTTTCTTAAGTACATAAATAAGGCTAGGTGGCTTTAACTGCTACTTAAACGAAATGATTTAGGTAAAATAATTAAGGTTCCGTATTGGTAGAATTTTAAGCTGAAAACGGAAACTAAGAGTGTGGATTGGCTTCGTTGAATAAAGAATAGGAAAAAGTAATGGGACGAACCGTGCACGGACCGGAAGAGAGGTAATATGAGATTGAACACAATCTTATGAAGGTTATGACTATGTTTTGAAAAGTGGCTTCACCGACCAAAATTTTACGTATTTACTTTTAGCGCTGGTTACTTTGCTTTATATGTGTGTGAAAGCAACTTTTGTATATATTTTGATTTCAGCCGGATCGTAGCTTGCTTCGTTCGCTTTCAATCAGCCGGTCCCGGTCCTCCTATTTCACTGAGTCCACCTAAACAAGTCAAATGCTCTCCATTTGTAAATCATTTGAAAATTAGTTTTTTACATTGTGACATCCCTACCTGACATAGAGTACTCTAATACCTCCTCATCAGAATCATCATCATCCGACTTGGTAACTGCGTAAGACAATTCATAAGACAAGTCTTGAACAAATATACTCGCTTCTTTTTCCAGTTTCTTATTTTTCACTTCTTTGGCAATTCTCAGTGAATGTTCGCTGTATTTTTTGCTTCGCAGAAATTTGTAAGTCAGGTTGTACGACCAGCCAAGAAGAAAACATGCTTCTGCTTCTAGTTCCTTATTTTGCACCTCCCTGGCTATTTTCAGTAACTGTTTGCAGTATTTTATGCTTTCTGTGAAATCGCCAACCCTGTAAAGTGACCAAGCTAGAGCACAGAGCGCTTCTGCTTGGAGTTCCCTATCTCCCACTACCTGGGCAATTCTCAGTGATCGTCTGCTGTATGATTGACTTTGTATGTATTTTTCAGTCGAATCACGCGACAATTCTAGAGAATATTTATACATATTTTCTGGCAGCTCCTCTTCTCTCATTTCCCCCCCGAGCCATTCTAGACTGTGATAAGTTTTTCCTATTGTGGCAGCCGCCCAGTTACTTCTCAATTCCTCGGCTTCACTCCGTAAGTCGTCTCCAATCATATGATACGACCAGCTCAGAACATGGCACGCTTTTGCTTCCAGTTCGTTATTTTCCACTTCCAAGGCAATATTCAGAAATTGATACCCGTATTCTTTGCTTTCTTCATAGTCTCCACTTTTATGACACGACCATGCTAGCACGTGGCAGGCTTCTGCCTCCAGATCCTTATTCCTAATTTTCTTGGCAAGTCTTAGTGATTGTTCACCATAATCTTTGCTATCTTTATGTTCTGTCATCTCAGAATACAACCAAGCTAGAAATTGGCACGCTTTGGCTTCAAGTTTCTCATTTCTCACTTGCTTAGCGATACTCAGTGATTGTTTGCCGTATTTTTTGCTTCGTTCATAGTCTACAACCTCCTTATACGACCAAGCTAAAACGTGGCAAGCTTTTGCCTCTAGCTCCCTATTTCCCAATTCCTGGGCAATACTTACTGCTTGTTTTCCGTATTCTTGGCTTTGTTTATAGTCTCCAGCATCATAATAAGACCAGGCTAGGTTAAAGTACAGTAATGCTTCCTGCTTTTTATCTCCCATTGTCTTGACAATATCTAATGATCGTTTTCCAAATCCAATACTTTTTTCATACTCGTTCACTTCATAATACGAGTCGCATAGAACTTCGCACGCCTTTGCTATTTCCTCCTTACTTCCCATTTCTTCGGCAACGCTGAGCCCTTGTCTGGCATACTTTATGCATTGCTTAAATAACCCTTTTGTTTTTAGGTCTTCGGCTTTCTTTATCTTTTCCATGGCACTGGTTACACCTTTCACACTCTTCTTTTTCCCTGCTCCTGATATCATTTCTAAAAAATGATTCATAACTGCTGAAAAACAATATTATAACAGCTTTATTCACGCACCCGGCCGTTTTCGACCACGTTTTAATCGAGAGGAATATGAGGAGCTGGTCATTTATTACCTGTGAGAAGGTGCTGGAAAAAATCCCCCATAAATTGCACATATTCAGGAGCCCATCAAATGGAGCCTCCATCTCCCATACAAGCCCTTGGAGTCAACTCTTTCCCGAGTAGATTTATAATTAGATCGGTTCCCAGAGGAGACTTCGCGCGCCCACAGTGGAAAGAGCCAATCACAACGACGAAATGACAGTGTTATTGTACTCAATCAAACAGCGGGAAATTCGGTGTTGACAGGCCAAACACAATCATAAGCTAGTGAAACGTGACTTAAGCGTTTTCATCCCTCAGATATTTTCTTTCTTTTCTTTCTAAGGGTAGATTATGCTGTGGAGAGTTTTAAACTCTGGCTATGTTGATCTTAATTTTGGCTGCTTGTCTCACATTAAGAGGCCATGAAGCTGGTCTGTTCCATGCGTAATGATTATCTACTTCCTGCAGTCTGTAGTTCTGACAGGATTCGCTTTTATAGCCATTTTTTTTTTAAGCATTAAGGTTTTTATTTTGGCTAAATGACTCAATATTAATCAAATTTCTAGTTTTTCAAGGCTTTTTTTTTCCGAAATGCGTTTATCTGAATAAATACTTGTAGTCCTTGTGGTTGTTTTGTCCGTCAGCTAGTGTGATGATTCCCTGCTATGTTTTGTAACGCCGGGCCCAGCTATTTAACATTGTTTTCTCGCAAAAAGTGATCTACAGATGCGAATTCGAAGGAAAGAATTGAGCTTAAATTTCTACATTAACTGCTGAGAATTGTCCTTTAATTAATTCTTTTGGCGCAGATACAATCGATTTTGTTTTTCTTGAAATAAGTGGGTCTTTGGACTGGAGCGCGATGTCACAAATTCCTCCGTTAGCAAATTTAATACTTTTGAGATGGCTTCACAGTCGAGCAACTATTCTCTTCTGTTCAACTTTCCAAGTGCCAGTTTTATCACGCAACACTCATGGTAATACAAGTCAGTTGTAAAGGAAGACTGCAATTTCTCAAATTTCGGAACTACAGCATTCCTCGTTAGTTGCTACTTAGGTCATCGCTCGCGTGCTTAACTAGCGAAATCCACTCCACGGTGATGACAAAAATCAAATGATCCTGGCATTTTTTCGGCGCTGATCATCGAAAAGTTCTTAATCGTCGACTCTTTTCGAAGGGCATGCTTACATGTGGGATGTATGACGGCAAAAAAAAAACACTCGCAAAGATAACCTTTCAGTGATCCTCACTTCGCTGCCTTTGTCCCATCGCTTCATGCTCAGTCTCAGTCGGGTAATTTATTAACTTTTATTTCATAACACCCAGATCCCGGCGGCTGTAAAATTGTAAAAATGGACGTATAGTAAAAAAGGAAAACGGTCGAAGGACGGGCTTTTGAGTTCGACTTCATCCAGCTTTATTTTTTCACGGTGACATACGAGATTCGCGGAAATATGACACTTTTCGCGGGAAACAAGCCGTTCTATTTATAAATCTACTCGGGAAAGGGTTGACTCAAGAAATTAATGGAGATGGAGGCTCCATTTGATGGGCTCCTGACATATTGTAAAAGTGACCCCCACCCGATTGCTATGGAAACTACGAATATTCTAGCTACAAATCATGGCGAATTTCACCAAATATTTTATCTCCAATCGTTGTTTTAATACTATTAACGGCCGTCACATTCAATCACAATTCATGCTCGTTACTGCTTTGTATTACTTTCATGAAATGATCAACCCGGTAACGCTCCCTTCAATATCTGAAAATGACCCCCTCAAAACCAATCAAGATTTTGAAAATGACCCCGCAGCAAATTGGGCGGCCCCACCTCACGACCAGCCTAAGAAAGACACATGCTTCTGTTTAGTTACGCTTGTGGCACAGGCAGCCCAAGCTCAATATGAGAGTTTCATACTTGAGGTCTCATATTGCTTAACCCTCAAATAGCCGTGAACATAAAGGGTTTGTATGGGAATTCAGGTTATAATATAGATTCAAGAAGATAAATAATTGCTGGAATTTTCAATTAAAACACTTTACCTTAATGTAGTGGAAACTAGGGGGTAAAAAAAATCACTTAAATCGCAGCCGATCGCACCGCTGGGCTCGCCTCGCTCGCCGATATTTTTCCTATTTGACCCCGTGTTTTTTGCCTTTTTCCCCGACTGCGGAACCTGGTTCCAGGGTGAATCGGGAAAACAACCATACAGCAAGCAAGAAAAAAATCAAACAAGAACCGCCAAAAGGCGATTTTAACTGGGCTGCTAATCTTCCTGGGGGGAGGGTGGCTGCACACACTCATGCCACCAGGCTTGTCGCTGACCATTGCGTGACATAGCATCTCATGTGAAAGTTAAAAGACCGCGACTAAGACTAAGTGGGTGTTATGAATACTCCTAACCCCAAAAATCTCAGGCCCACAGTTGTCTCGAAAACTCCGACCCCATAAAATATCGATATTTTGACAAGCGCTTTTTATTTGTAGCCGTCGTCTTGAGTACCTTTAACTTAACCTAACTACAATTTCCCTGCGTTCATTAAATGAATTGAATGTCAAATGTATTGTACGGCTCCTTGGTTTCCTGTTGCAAATCTGTATAATGTCGCAACGAATTGAAAACATAAAGCTTCCTCGCGCACTGAATTCGAATTTCTCGAATATGGCGGCTGTGGCTGTGGCTGTGCATGGCTACCTGAATTTTCGAGACACCCAACGGACTTAGTTTTTTGGGGCCCTGAAGTCCGAGTTTTTGAGGACTCATTTTTCGTGTAAAAGCTTAGACACCCGACCGCGAGTTGTTGCGACTTTAAAAGCAAAGAATATAAAATATAAAAAGCAAATGGCCGAAACCTTTCGTCTCGAAGACCAAATGGATCTTGTTTACTGTGGGTAATGTCGACTGAGATATCGGTCGACATAGCGGTCGATATAGCGGTCGACAGTCGGTCGATATAGCGGTCGACAGTCGGTCGATAGTCGGTCGACAGTCGGTCGATAGTTGGTCGATAGTCGGTCGATAGTCGGTCGATAGTCGGTCGATAGTTGGTCGATAGTCGGTCGATAGTCGGTCGATAGTCGGTCGATGGTCGGTCGATAGTGGGTCGATAGTCGGTCGATAGTGAGATAGACTATCGGCCGAGTATCGGTCGATATTCCGTCGACACACCTCGACTTACTATCGGTCATATGTCGGTGATATATCGGTCAACTGTCGGTGATATATCGGTCAACTGTCGATGGTATATCAGTCAACTGTCGGTGGTATATCGGTGAACTGTCGGTGGTATATCGGTCAACTGTCGGTGGTATATCGGTCAACTGTCGTTCGAATATTAGTCGTGTGTTAATTTATCAGGTGAGTCCAATGGCTTTTTTTTTAAGCAAAGACGTCATTAATTACTGTTATCATGCGATGGGGAACATGTGGCAAAGCAAGGCGCGATTACGCTATGAAGAGAACCGAAGAGCACTGGGAACTAAGGACATGATAACCTTTTTTTTCCAGTTTGTGTCATCACCGATCGTCTGAGTTTTAGCCGTTAAACAGAACCTGTCTCAGCCTAAGTTGAATCTGCTGCTCCTGTGGTCCCGCAAAAATGTAGGAAAATGTAGGAAATGCTAAGTGTCGACCGACCATCGACCGAGTGTCGACCAATTACTGACCGACACATCGGTCAAGTATCGACCAACTATCGACCAAGTATCGGCAAAGTGTCGGCGAAATGTCGGCGAAATGTCGGCGAAGTGTCGGTGAACGAAAAGCTATATCGGCCGAGACACATCTGGAACGACTATCGGTCGTGTCTCGACCGAGTGTCGACCCACTATCGACCGACTATCGACCGACTATCGACCGCTATATCGACCGACTATCGACCGAGTGTCGACCGCTATATCGACCGCTATATCGACCGATATCTCTCGGTCGACATTACCCACAGTAAACAAGATCCGACCAAATTAACGGCCGGTAAAGAGAGCATACTTTAGCCTCTTTTATTCTGCATATTAGACCGCCATAACCAATGCAGCCTAAATGCAACAAATAGTGAAATGTGAAATGTGAAATGACAATCGATTGAAACGCGAAATCAAAAGCACGTACAGTCACACACACGTACCTGTGGTCAGTGTAGTGGCCACGAAATTTTGCTGAGACTTTACCAGTGATTCCTTTTACCCTTACTGGTTTATGCCCAGCGAGAAAAAAGAACTCGAAAACAAATCAAAACGCTTGCTTTCTGAAAACTGAAATGTTCGTCGAGAGTGTCGCGAAGAGGTTCCAAGGGCCAGTCTGTCATGCAACGATTAGAATCACGTGAATGACGCTCCAGTAAGTAAAAGTGCAGGTTTCACGTCCGGCCGGTTTCTAGGAAATTTCATTTTTATTTTGCATTTGCTTTTTTCTATCGCCATTTACATTTTCTGTGAGTTTTTTGTTTTGGATTTGCATTTGCATTTTATTTGCCTTTCTTTTTAGTTTATATGAGCATTTTCATTTCTGTTTGTTTTTTTTGTTTGTTTTTATCTGCATTTGAATTTCAATTTTCATCAACACTTTCACTTCCGTTTTGGTTATTGTTGTCATTTGCATATTTCTTTCAAGTAACCTTACCTTGAGGTTTAGATTTCAACTTATCACCATTGTGACCATTGGCTGAATACGAGCTGAATACCGGTACAATAAAAATAGCCCGCGTAACGTGGGCGTTTTGCAGAGGGCGCAGAAACAAGCCAAGGTGGTAGCCTGCGTAGCTGGCGGGATATGCGTAGGAGTGCTGTACTGTTTTGGCGGCGGAGCCACGAGAAGGGTGGGTATACAAATCAATTTGAAGTCGCGTAAGCCTGGCTGCGGACTATTCAAACTACCCAAGAATTGTGGCAGGCGGGACTTCAAATTGACTTGTATACTTGTATACCCACTTGTATACCCACCCACTTGGGACAACAACAAAATAAAAACGGCTATTTAGGGACTGTGCAATAATTATCAGGAGGGGGAGGCTGAAAAGCTAGAGTTATCTAGCAAAAACTTAGACAGTACTCCCCCCCTCCAAAACAAAAAAAATTAGTTCTAATCCCCCTCTGTTATGTTAAAAATAACGTCTCACCCCCTCCCACCACCCACCCACCCACACACTCACAGACACCCATCACCGCCACCATTACCATAGATGCCTTTAAGTAAATACCTTTTATATTGTCATGCTACTGTAAGCGTACGCTTACTTGTTGGATGTCGTTGTCTGGAACAAATAGTACCTCATATGAATGTTCACCAAAGCCATCCGTTTCGAAGTCATCTGAATCCAAATGAGAGTTGTTTTCGGAAGTACTAGTGTGAGAATCAGAGTCGTATTCGGAATCACTGGATAGGAGTTCTGTGTCACTGTCATTGGCACTATTTCTTTCGTTGTTTCGTGTTCCAGTATGCGAGAAATCAAGATCACGTGCTACCAGCGCAGCTTTACCTCCAGATACATGAAGATTGTTCTGCTTAAGGTAGATCTTAATTTGTCTTGCTGTGAGGGATTTGACTTCATTTTCTTCTTTCCAGTTAATTTCTGGAAGGGTATTGCGTTCAGCTTCCCTTTTTTGAGCTTTCAATGCAAGAAACTCACGATGTTGAACAAAACTTTTGAGAGTGATTTCATCAACCATCAACTTCAAATAACAGACGAAAAAGAGCTTGCATTATATTTAGATCCGTGGGAGGAGAGCCTGTTGAACTTTGTTATGAGCCAGATATATATGGAATTCAGCAAATCGATTCAGTCGATGAAGAAACATTACTTTTATTCACATCAAAAACCGACAAAGCTTGTCTACGAGATCTGTTTGTGAATTGATTCCCATTGTTTTATGGGGGAAGCTGAAAAACAAGTTCATGATTTTTGCTTTACATAGGATCAGCTCAATTAATTAGAAGACGGGTCAAAATTGATCAGTTGTGTATTTGCTTTTCATTTTGATGGAATAATTTCAATAATCGTTTAACAGCTGTTCGTATTGATATTTGTTACAGTCTATCATGATGCCTGTATTGAGAATCTTTTATTGCGTTTAATGTTATTTACATTTCGAATAAAACTTAAGGCCCCCCTCCGTCAAATGAGTGATTTTACTTTGAGCCCCCCCCCCCCTCCCCTATCTTGGCAGCAGTTTTATGTAATGCCCCCCCCTCCTGATAATTATTGCACAGTCCCTTACAGAAAACGTTAACCGACACATACCGACCGATTACTAGACCAGTCTTCGTACAACCCGACCTCTCACAAGGCTACTACTATCCAGACTTTGACCAGACGAGCGCGGCAACCAGTTTGCGACTCACCTGACAGTCTACAAAGATGAGACTGATTATCTTAACAACGTCTTTAGTAAGAAAAATTACAACACGGACTTTTTTAGACGGAACACTCACAGTAACACTGATTCCAACACTCAGACCAACTCTGGCCCTGTTACGACAGCGACTATACCGTACATCAGAGGCATCTCTGAAACTATTGCACGTATATTATACGTGTTGCACACAAACCGATAACCACTTTACGGCGACTGTTTACTAACGTCAAGGACAAAGACAAACCGGAGGACAGACAGGGAGCAGTATACAAGATCAAATGCTGCGACTGTCAGGCTTCTTAAATTGGTGAACCGAGAGAAACCTAAGCACGCGACTGACCGAACACAAAAGAGCGACGAGGAGTGGTTACGGCAACAATCACATTGTTGAGCACCATTTACAGACGAAACATCGAATTGACTGGGACCCTGCCACGTATTCTACAGACTACTATCAACGTCTTACTTTAGAAAGCTGGTTTACTAACTTAGAACAAACGCCACTGAATCGTAGCCAGCGTACCAGCGCCGTACAAACGACTTATTGACGAGATAAAGCAAAACTACCCTAAAATTCCGAAAGTAAGCCCCTCAATGTATAAGCCCCTCCAAATATAAGCCCCCCCCCCCCCCTAATCTGGTAACGCAAAAAACCCTCCGTTAAATCGCCCCTCTAAATATAAGCCCCCCCGGGGGCTTGTGCTTGGAAATTGCCCTCAGATACAAAGTAAAACAAAGCAAAAACGGTAAATTTCCTTCCAACTATAAGGCTAGCCCAATCGATTTTGAAACGCAAATTTCCCTCCGAAGATAAGCCCCTCCAAAAATTAGCCCCTCAAAAAAGGGCCTTTGAAAAATATAAGCCCTGGGGTTATTTGCGGAATTTTACGGTAACTACGAGAGAACGACGGGAGAACTGACAATTTGAATAACAATAGACAACTGTTAACTGTGACAATAGACGGATCGAAACGCACAAATTACTGATTACTAGTATTCATAGCCAATAACATCACGGCTTAACTGACAGACGACCAATAACATCGCAACGTAATTGACCAATCAGATCAATAACCAGAGTATAAGACCATCAAATGACGTGAGACAACTCACTTTGACTCTGAAGATGACTACCGCACAGGTTGTCGAAACGTCAGTCACTGTCAACAACAACAGTCCTATTCAGGACTACGTTCACCGGGACGATCAAACTCAACCTACTTTTGAAATGACTCCTGGGTTCAAACCTTTCACAATCAAATGACAATTAATATCTCTTCTATCTCCCAAGGGAAAGTTTATGCGTTCACATGGAAATTAATCAAATTTAGCCCCCTGGGGGGGGGGGTACTCCCTTTTATAAGCTATATAGGTATGTGCCACCCCATCGGGTCGGGTTTTTGCGCCGTTTTGGTCTGAAAACGGGTATCCTGGGTATATACTTTGCCTATTTTGGTCTAGAATCGGGTATGGTTTTCGAAGGTACTACTGGAGTGTATGAACGTAGCTATTTATCTTTTCAATTCCAAATGAATAAGAACGAAGTAGAAATATACGAATTTTTTTGTTTGCACACTGAATCTAAGTATGATGACGTAATTTTTGCCTTAAGGCCAGGTCTGAAAACGGGTATGGATTTTGGAGTTCTGGTTTGAAGACAGGTCTGTAAAATGACATTTTTTGGTCTGAAATAGGGTCGGATTTGGAGAACCGGGCGGCACACCCCCACCAAGAATTTCCAGGGGGATATATCCCCCCACCCCCCCCCCCCCCGAGAATTTAGCAAGCTTTAAACGGGCTCCACTCCACTCCACTCCAAAATAAGATTTCCGCTTGAAAGAAATCCTCGAAAGACATTTTTTATGAGGGAAATGGATCTCAAAATTTAAGACAGGTCTTCTGCTATACTTTATTTAAAAAGAAACTAATCTCTTTTTACGACAGGAAATTGGCTGTAAAGCAAAAGCGCATCAAACAATAATGCCTTTTGTCACGCAGTGCAAACTCCCTGATCCATCCGAGCTCAAAATCAAAAGAGCGCTTGATCATTTAAAACTTAAACTTAGAAATACGGGTGGAGTATGCTGTGGAAGATTCTTGTTTTTTGACTGAGCAAATGTTATCTTTACCGATTGAGAGGTCATGAGGCGTTTAATGTGAATTCCAGTATTGATTTCCTGTGGGATTTGTTTTGGCCGCGCAAAAAATGGAACCAGAGACACCCAATTTTTCGCGCAGTCAGTTTGACTCTCGTTCCTCGCTCTTTGCTCCGAAACAGCACGGAAACACTCGCTACGCAGGCTAATACAGCGACGGAACGGTTCCATCGTGATATGAAAATACTCATGTTTAGCTTGTCGGCTGTTTGTTGATCTTTTTTTTGCAATTATTATAACTAGCAACTAGACAGCCTCTTCCCCAGGGCGCTTTTCCCTGGCTTTTGGCAACTAGAAGCAATTTGCGAAGGGTGCTTCACGCGTTTTGATCAGATTTTTACAGATTTCCTATATAAAATATGGCATTTGCAGCTTATTTGCAGTAAAATGCAATATTGGTGTTGTCCCGGGGTAGGGCATTTGCATACTTTTTGAAACCCCACCGTGGGGTTTCTGTATGGACCACCCGGCCCCTGACTCGTCGCCAGTCATCTCCCACTACCACTCCCTTGTGCACGCGGGGTGGGGTGTGATGGGAAGGAGGAAAGCGATCACCCCCTCCCCCCGCCCTCATACTAAGTAGAACAAATTGGATCTTTTTTACCCGAAAAATCAGCTTTTATTTGGCTTTTCCTTGAACCACCAAATTCTACAAAATTTAACTTTTCATTTTTCATTATTTTGGTTGTACCAGGTCAAGTTTTTTGACTTACAAAATACGTAACTTTTTTATTTTACCTATTTATTTACTTATTTGGGTACTGAGAAGTATCGTAGAAGGCCTAAGAGTAATTCAATGCTTAAAAGCAATCACTCAAACAATTTTGTGAATATTCAATCACAGGATATGAATTTTGGTAAAGGTCTCCTTTTAGTGGACAGGAAGGATTTTCAACGCATCCAGTTTACACTGTCTTTGGTGGCAGGACCAGGTCCAGCGGCAGGAGTAAAGATCTCCTTCTTTCCTCCTCCTTCCAGCACCAGGGTCTCTCCTTCCCGTCTGAGTGAAGTCACACCTTTCAGGATGGACGTTACCTCACACTCCAGTTCAAAGAGCTCTGGAGGCGGCATCATCTTCGTCGTTGTAACTTGTCCAGACACAAGTTTACCATCGGCACCCTGAGTTACATTGCAGGATATAATGTTGGCCACCTTGGCTGCAATGTTCCAGGCTCCATCTCCAGTTTTCTCAATCATCAGCTTGAACCTCCCCTGCCAGTCTCCCTCCACCCCTTGTCTTGGAGTGGGAACAAGCTGGAAAGCAGCCAGGTTAGAAGTGGCAGTCTCAGAGATTGTCATACACTGTCCTGCTTCATCCATGGAAACCGCTGGACGGAACTCCATGCCACTGTAGCCAGAAATATCAAATGCCACTCCCAGTCCACTTCCATTTTTAGAGAATGCCAGCACAATCTTGTCACCAGTCTGCTCCAACCGCATTCCAATGACATCGCCATTACCAAACTTAGGTCCCCAGTTACTGGTCACCAGGCTACTACCATCACTCAAGTTGCCCGGCCCGCCATAGAACAATCCCTTCATCCCCCAACCAGCTGCAAACTTATCTTCAGCAGAAACTCCCACCCAGGTTCCGGAACTTCCAGTCACTTTAAACTCCCAACTTCCAGTTCCACCTTGACTCCAGATAGCATTCCCCTTGGAATTGCCACTCCCAGTGAAGCTAACCTTTGCTCCAGAAATTGTCAGGTTACCAGATCCATCATCTCTCCACGCCATATTGTCGAACTGATAGTAGCTTGTTTCACCTGTGTTAAAGTAAGTAAAGATTATAAGGCTACACTTTTAGAATAAGGTTTATAATTGAAAAGGCCTCCTTAGGAAAACGTCCCTGCAAAAAGGAAGAGAGCGTGGGGACATTTTTGCATGGAGCCCTTCAGTTACAATAATTATCATTACTATTCTTTATTAAAATGTGGTTTTTTTTTTCAGTTGGTGTCATGTCATCTTTTATTTTGAAAAACCACCGAACACATTCTCGTTGCATTTAGAGTTCAAGAATTTATCCTCGAGTATGATATTTTTAATAGGTTCAAGATGTCATCATTTTTTGTTTATTAAAATGTGTTTTTTTTTCAGTTGGTGATATCATCTTTTATTTTGAAAAACCACCGAACACATTTTCGTTGCATTTAGAGTTCAAGAATTTATCCTCGAGTATGATAGTTTTCATACAGCGTGTAGGTTCAAGATGTCATCTTTTTTTGTTTCACATAAAAATTGGTGTTTGCAAAAAATGGATCACCTTAAACACCCACTGAAAATGAAATCTTGTGTTTAAATAAATCAAATAAGCCCACTAAATCAGCTAGCTTGTGTAGCTGGCAGGTTTGTTACCTGCTGGGTATTTTCTTTATGCGTGGGGAAAAAAATTTGACTTGCATCCAAACTTCTTGTGGCTAAACAGCACTCCCCCACAGTTGGAACTAACTGAAAACATTAATTAATTAATAATTAAAAGTTAATGCAAATAAAGTGAGACCATTGTAACTGTTGACAAGACAAATGTTTTTGTTTCCACTGCAAGTTTACTATTCATGTGGTAGCCTTTTTAAAAATTTCAGTAATTATATTTTCCCTCTTAACCAACAATACCATCAGGTTAGGCAGAAAAAAATTACCTTTGTCTTGGCAGAAATACACATAAAAAGTAGGAAGACTTTATAGCAATGTTCTTTGTGCCTTATTCCCTAGATCTATACTGTTTGTACTGTAGCCTGTTCCAGGCTCCAAGATGGTGGTGGAAAGTCGTTCAGTAATAAGAAATGTGAAAAACGCACGGGGGCTGCCGCTGCCACCGCCCCCTTTCCCAAGTTGTGCGCCTCTTATTTTTGCTTTGCTCGTTTTAATACGTTCCCACTATACTATCTGAGAGCCTGGCACAGGCATTTGTACTGTAGCATTTCAATCATTTTTTATGCATTTAAACCATTACAGGGTGCTTGCCATTTTGCCAAACCAGCTGGTCAGATACTAGGAGAACTATCCAAGTGAAAATGTAATGACACTGTTCAATTACAGTAAAGTTTCCAACTCAAAGTGTTCTTTATAACAAAATTCTGATCATTACTTTTCGTAAAAGTAAGACCGGAAAATTATAAGAAATTTGAGAAATGGAATGGACTTAAGTGTTGGCCAGCCGACAACACCGACTGGTCTAAATAAAGGACCAACTCTGGAGCAGCTGGATCACATTTTGTGGAGAATTCTTACCAGCTGGACATTCGACCAAAATTTCCAGCATTATAATATATATCCCTTTTTCTTCTCATAAGATACAAGTTGCCATATTTGTTATAATATTTTGATATGCGGATGAACCTCCATGCGCAATTATGCCATGTCATTACTGACTCCTCCCAAAAGTGACCAAAAATTGCACCCTTTGAAAACACCACAGTTTTCCAAGTCTAAGCCAATGTTGCAAACTCTAATAAACCACAATTAAATCATTAATTCTCAAAATTATGCATGCTGCTTATGCTTTCGTATTGAAAACTATCACTGAATACATGCAAACACCAGTGACACAATTCGACGCAAGGGATTGTCTGAAGGGTGTGTCTATGAAAACTTGAAAATTACCTAAAGGGGCTGAGCTGTAAACAGTCATAAACAGGTCTTCAGCTGACAATGTGAGACTTCAATATCTTTATTAAGCAGTCATGGTCAACTCGAAACTGAAAAGTTTGTCAAAATTATGAAATAAAGTTGATTACGTTAATTGTCATATTTGTTTTCTTTTTTTTTTCATATGATTCTTCTTTAATATATTATACTGGCCTTGGGCTCACAGGTTAAAATCTCTGCTTGTTCCTAGAATTTTGGAGTGGGGACCGGATAAGCTTGATATGGAGTGATCCTATCATTCAGAAATTAGGTTCATGTCAACCAGTAGAAGAAAAACATGACAAAGAAAGGAAGCCTATTCAAAACGTTTTATGTTTGAAAGAGCCCAAGAGCCATCATGTTACCTCCTTTTAGCCCTAATAACTGAACTGACTAAAAAACACTGCAACCTAAGGTCCTTAAGGCATCCCAGAACTCACGGACCCAAATAAATCCTGCACGATGTGTTCTCCCCAAGCATGTTTCCAGCTATAGCCATGAAAATTGTAAATGTTGTATTGTACGTACCTCTTCGTGTAGCAAAAAAAAGCCTTCTGTAGTAGGTCTTGGCCTCTTCAGCTGTGTTTATGTCTGCACAAGCTGAGCTGAAGTATGAAATAAAAAGTAGACGGTGCAGTTTTTACATCATGCACAGGCAGCCCAAGTTCTATGCATAAATTACCTGATGTTTTGATAATAATTTAATTTGCATAACAACTTACAGCCTATTGTACTCTCTTGCTATCAGACACCTGATACAGAGAAACTAGTGTAAGTATAGGAATAAACTTTGAACACATTTCTCAACTTGGGTTTGAAAAAATCAAGCCTCAGTGTAGCTGGCAGGTTTGTCATGTGCTGGATATTTTCTTTAAGTTTGAGGAGTTTGACTTTTAATTGCTTCAATCCAAACTTTTTGTGGCTTTGCTGCCAAAAAACAACAACACTCCCAGTGCTAACCCCACCAGCTAAACAAACTGGCTTCAACTGAATAAAATGGAATCAACTGAAAACATTAAGGCCAACTGGTTTTCACTTGTAACTGTAATTAAAAGTTATGCATATAAAGCAAGACCATTGTGATGCATCAGTCAATTCCAGCTGCGCCCAGCGCCCCCCCCCCACCCCCCCCCGGGCTGACCCCGGGGCATTAGCATTTTTTTTGCCTTGGATAGCATATTCCCGGGGGTGGGGACTCTTGAGCTGTCAACTTCCCCAGGATGGGGACGAAAAAAGAGGGCAAATGCCCCGTCCTCTGTAAACACTGAAACATTTTTCATTGATCGCATAGTCCAGTAGTGCCGTTTTAAGCATTTTAATGTGAATTTTTTGTTTGAATTAACGTCTTCCTTTGTAATAGCGCTATGATGCTAATTAAGACCACGCCGCAACGACATGCACCATAATTTTGGTATTGATGTAAAATTATTGACATTAAAATAATAGAGTGCTGTCAAGTTATATGTTATGAATAGTTTTATAAATATGCAAGGATGTTTTTTAAATAATCTCAACAGAAATTTGATTTAATAACCAAAAAACGTTGATTCACGTCGATACCTCCCGATTTCGCTATGTAATTCTGGCTCGATAAGCAATGAAGAAATGCATGCATAAAATCGAGAACATGCCTTTACAAACCTCTTCAATTTTGCCTGTCCTTGATAGATGAGCCAATCTGCTTTCTTTGCCAGTAAAATCCTCTGTGTAGTTATTTTCTGATAGGAAACCGCGTGCATGTCAAAAGCTCAGGAATGGCCCCGGGGCTGGCAAATGCCCGGCCCCCGGGCAGCACAAAATTTGCAAATGTCCCACCCCCGGGACTGGCAAGGCGGGCAAATGCCATGCAGTAGCCCGGGGGGGGGGGGGGGGGGGGGGGGGGGGGGTGTTGGGCGCAGCTGGAATTGACTGATGCATAACTGTTGACAAGGTAAATATTATTTTTTTGCCTGTAGAAATTAATTATTCATGTGTCGTGAGGTAACCTTTTTAGACATTTCAGTTATCAATTATAGTTTCCCTCTTAACCATCAGTAGCGTCAGGATTGTCTCTGCAGAATTATACACGCACGCTGTTCATATCGAAAATGACCACTGAATACAAACACCAGTGACACAATTTAATGCAGAGAAAATCTCAAGGAAGCTGGTGTCTAAAAAGACTGAGCTGTAATAAACAGGTGTTGAGACTTCAGTACCTTTAATATATTTTAGTAAAATAAAAAAAGCGGTCATGGTCAACTGGAAACAGAGCAGTTTGCCGAAATTACGAAATAAAGTTGATTGCAAATTATCGTATTTATTCATTTCAGCTAAATCTCTGCTCTTTTGTAGAATTTTGGAGTCGGGATTGAGTCCTTTCATTTTAAAATTAGGCTCATACGTCAACCGGTAGAAGAAAGTTATGACAAAGTCAAGATGTTTCAGGTCAGAAAGAACTCAAGAGCCTTCGCTTTAACTCCTCTAAACACTCTAAAAACTGTGGAAACCGTATGATATGAGCCCACAAGGACCGCCGAAACGAATTCTGTGATGTAGTCTTTTCGATCACGTTTTCAGTTGCAGGCATGAAATGTAAAATGTTGCAATGTACGTACCTCTTCTTGTAGCAAACAAAACAGCCTTTCGCTGTGTGAGTAGGCCTAGGCCCCTTCAGTTGTGTATATGCATGTATTGACGCATGTATTCACTAACAGACGGAGGAGAAGACTTTACAGCACGCACAGGCAGCCCAAGGTCAATGCATAAATTACTTCTAAATTACTTCCGATTTGATAATTTTGCATAACTAACGACATTTAGCTACATTTGATATTCTAGCTTAGAAATCCCTCTAGAAATCAGCAGATCAATATTGAAATTTAGGTGTAAGTGTAGAAACAAACTTTGGCCTATGTTTTTGCTTTTTCTGCGTTATAACCTGGGATCAGTTAATGTCCATTTTCAACTTTTTTTGGCCATAAAAAGGAAAACCTAATTCTGGAAACTGAAAAACTCCAAAAAATAATGAAAAACCACCTCCTAGATTTGCGATTTACACGATCACTGATAAGCTTTGCGTTTCGTTTTTCCTTTGTGTCGTAATCATTAAAAAAAAATTATGCTGTGCTTTGGAACAAATTGTTGGTTTTCACATGACGTCACTAAAATTCAGTTTAATAAACTATCGATCCTACCGAGATTTTACTTTCACGATGCATTAGAGCAGCTGAAAACTAATTTTCATACAAATTTTCTCTTTTGGTTTTGTGATAGACTACGCTTGAATTTCTAAGCTTTTGCGTGACGCGGCATTTAAATGATGGCCAAGTGAGATGTCATGTAGGTCAAAAAAGTTGACTTATTTCAGGAAATTTTGCTATCTAAACTGTTCATGTATTAGAAAAAGTATTACTTTAATGTTTATGAGTTTCTCGAAGAATAAATTCACTCTTTTGTAGCAAAACTCGGTAACAGATTCGTCCGCCATGTTGGCGGCAGGACTTTTCCGCGGGTGACGAGTAGAGGGTGACAGGTAGCGGGCGACAAATTGACAAATTATTTGGAGTCTGGTAGCTAGTACAGAAACGTTGAAATTATTTTAAAATTACAACGTACAGTCACTATAACGAGTTATAATATTTTATTTTATATATATTTCTAACCCGCCACCTGCCACCCGTCACCCGCCACCCGCCACCCGCGGAAAAGTCCTGCCGCCATGCTGCATGGCGTCTCCGTACAAATCTCTATAAATGTGGTCAATGTGGGTAAAACATTTCTTCGGATATCTCGTATAGGAAATATTCCTCTGACCTGAATCTTGGCGAGGGTCTTTGTATATGTACCTCCTTTCAATTCACCTTCTGAGCGTCAGATTTCACGTGTAGTTTCACGTGACTTTTGATGACCTTTGTTGTAAACAAACCCGCAAAGTTCGGACATCTGTTCTCTCTCAGATACTGTACATGTACGAACTACGAGTCGCTACTTAACTTATATGTTTTCCATCCCTTTCGCTGTTTGAAAATCGAATAGTTTAAGGTTCAAAATGTCAAAGCGGAAGATCTGGAGTGACTTTAACCGCCTCGAGTGTGGTAAAACAGAAAAAATATTCGCCGGTACATGGAGTTTCAACAAGCGCGTAGAAATCTCCTCTTCAGTTGAAAGAATGGTTTTGCAAGGTGGATCTAAACTTGAAGAAAATGAAACTAATGATGCAGACACATTTATAATTCATTATACGGCAGTGTCTCGACCGCCTATTATAAGCTATGCTTATCTTGGCTGAAGTATAGTACACTGCCTCCTTTTGTCTCTACATGATTAAATATAAATCCAGTGTATGTTCACTTAAGCCTGCACTGTTTTGCTACAGACCATCTTGATCAACCTCAGTAAGTAAATGCCATCAACATAACCGTCATCAAGTGTCGAGTCCCTGTTTGCCGTAATATACAAATTGAAAAGGAAAATGTCAAACACAAATAGCCAAACGGTCTTTGTAGCGAAAATGGATTGGGAATTAATAGCGTGCGATCGCGTGTGATCATGAATTGAAATGTGAATTATGTAGATATCATGAAATTTGCCTACATCACCGGTTTTATCTCTTTCGAGGTTTAGTTCCAATGTTAACGGGCATGTCCAGCACTGGCCATGAAATCCAGAGTTTCTTCACTTCTTACTTAGTTCTACACTTCTCAGAGGTGTGGAAGTGTGGAAAAGTCCGACAAAGTAAGGATATTGTCGCACTTTTCCCCCACTCATGAACCCTTTGTCATTCTTTACTTAGTTCCACACTTCTCAGAGGTGTGGAAGTGTGGAAAAGTCCGACAAAGTAAGGATATTGTCTCACTTTCCCCCAGTCATGAACCCTTTGTCATTCTTTTACCTTAGTTCTACACTTCTCAGAGGTGTGGAAGTGTGGAAAAGTCTGACAAAGTAAGGATATTGTTTCACTTTCCCCCCAGTCATGAACCCTTTGTCATTCTTTACTTAGTTCTACACTTCCCAGAGGTGTGGAAGTGTGGAAAAGTCTGACAAAGTAAGGATATTGTCTCACTTTCCCCCAGTCATGAACCCTTTGTCATTCTTTACTTAGTTCTACACTTCCCAGAGGTGTGGAAGTGTGGAAAAGTCTGACAAAGTAAGGATATTGTCTCAATTTCCCCCAGTCATGAACCCTTTGTCATTCTTTACTTAGTTCTACACTTCCCAGAGGTGTGGAAGTGTGGAAAAGTCTGACAAAGTAAGGATATTGTCTCACTTTCCCCCAGTCATGAACCCTTTGTCATTCTTTACTTAGTTCTACACTTCTCAGAGGTGTGGAAGTGTGGAAAAGTCTGACAAAGTAAGGATATTGTCTCACTTTTCCCCCATGAACCCTTTGTCATTCTTTACTTAGTTCCACACTTCTCAGAGGTGTGGAAGTGTCGAAAAGTCCGACAAAGTAAGGATATTGTCGCACTTTCCCCCAGTCATGAACCCTTTGTCATTCTTTACTTAGTTCTACACTTCCCAGAGGTGTGGAAGTGTGGAAAAGTCTGACAAAGTAAGGATATTGTCTCACTTTCCCCCAGTCATGAACCCTTTGTCATTCTTTACTTAGTTCTACACTTCCCAGAGGTGTGGAAGTGTGGAAAAGTCTGACAAAGTAAGGATATTGTCTCACTTTTCCCCAGTCATGAACCCTTTGTCATTCTTTACTTAGTTCTACACTTCTCAGAGGTGTGGAAGTGTGGAAAAGTCCGACAAAGTAAGGATATTGTCGCACTTTTCCCCACTCATGAACCCTTCGTCATTCTTTACTTAGTTCTACACTTCTCAGAGGTGTGGAAGAGTGGAAAAGTCTGACAAAGTAAGGATATTGTCGCACTTTTCCCCCTGTTAAGAACCTTTGCCATTCTTTACTTAGTTCCACACTTCTCAGAGGTGTGGAAGTGTGGAAAAGTCCGACAAAGTAAGGATATTGTCGCACTTTCCCCCTGTTAAGAACCCCTTGTCATTCTTTACTTAGTTTCACACTTCTCGGAGGTGTGGAAGGGTAGAATAGTGTGACAAGTTGAGTTAATGTTGCACTTTCCCTGAGTCACGAGAAGCTCAGTGCGCTTTATGAGCACTTGGTTTTATTTCTGTATGGTTTTTTACATTTTTCCTTTAGAACTATTTTTATTTTGAATAGCAGATATAACCATTGTTTCAATGCCAGCTGTTGAAAGAAACTTCAAGTTAAGAAATCCGATCTGCAACCAAGCTTTCATCCTTATCAGTACGGGTTCAAATTTGATAATTGTTAGATCACGCCATATATCCACTGTTTCGCAGTTTTTCCTCTTCTCTAAGGTTATGTAAATGCTGGACATAAATTATGAAAAAGAAGCAACACCACGCTCGGAGGCGAGCGGCTCGAGGCCAAGAAACATCGAAAAAGAATTCACCTAAGGGTGACTCTCTAAAGACGAAGAGGAGGGTGGACCATGCAAATATTTTAGTATTGTCACGTGCCGCAGAGATAACATAAATATTGCCAACCCTATAACACGCAAGTAAACAGTGATCCCCCTTTTCCGCAGAGAGATCTGCAGGTAGCTACTCTAGGCCGATAAGTCACAATTATTAATTTATACAGAATGCTGTATATTTTTAGACCAATTTAGGTCATGAACATTATGAAGGAATAGAACAATAAGAATTGATTTGAGCATTTATAAACTTTATCAAGTTGATCTTAAAGCGAGGAAGATAGAACGCACATACTCTGCATTCTTTACTGCCTATTTTTAGCGTTGTCACGATCGTAAGAGACCTGACTGTTGTACCCAATTAAAAGCTCCCGGGGTTAAGGTTCTTTGTGTATTGTATTTGCGTTATAATGTGGCATTCACATTTAAATGATATAGAAATTCCTAAACCAAAACGTTTTATACCCAAAAGGTTGAATTGGGTACGACATTGAGTCAGCCGAATAGATCTATAGGAAGGAGAAAAACCCAGAAAAAGACGTCTCATATATGGCACATAAAGATGAAAAATTTCAAACATAAAAATACATAGATGAGATGACGTTGTTGAGGTTTCCCTTGAAAAATAAATAAATAAACGAAGATAAAGGACTGACGGGGACTTCGTGACAGAGAAAACGTAGGCTTGTTTAATGGTCGGGTATTCAAACAGATGGCAGTGAAACAAGGCTAATATCTTCTAGTCATAGAATTGTTGTCTAAACTTAAAATAGCATTTAAAAAGATGTAAAACGAGTTGCAGTAATAAAACCAACAAATACTCCCACTGCGCTTTATTCTCATTTCATACATAGGAGTGTAACTAAGGAAAGAATGTCAAGGGATTCGTGACTGGGGGGAAAATGCGACAATATCCTGACTCTGTCAGACTATTTCATACTTCCACACCTCTGAGAAGTGTAGAACTAAGTAAAGAATGACAGTGGTTTCGTATGACCAGGGGAAAGTGTGACATTATCCTGACTTTGTCAGACTTTTCCACACTTCCACACTTCTGAGAAGTGCAGAACTAAGTAAAGAATGACAAGGGGTTCTTAACAGGGGGAAAAGTGCGACAATATCCTTACTTTGTCAGACTTTTCCACACTTCCACTCCTCTGGGAAGTGTGGAACTAAGTAAAGAATGACAAACGGTTCATGACTGGGGGAAAGTGAGACAATATCCTTACTTTGTCGGACTTTTCCACACTTCCACACCTCTGAGAAGTGTGGAACTAAGTAAAGAATTACAAGGGGTTAGTGCCTGTGGGAAAAGTGCGACAATATCCTTACTTTGTCAGACTTTTCCACACTTCCACACCTCTGAGAAGTGTGGAACTAAGGATGAAAAAGGAAAGTAGGGATCTTGTGGCCAGCACTGGACATTTGTGAGAAAAAAAAGCCCCGAATATTAAAGCGAACACCTTCAGGCTCTTTTTTAAAAAAAAAAAAGCCAACGTGTAGCTCACGTGATATGTGTAACTGCACACACAAAGTCGGTGCCTAGTTTTCAGTTTCTCTGTGAAAGCGGTAGCACAATTTAGGGGCTCTCTTCGTTTTTTTTCCCTCGCCATGTTCAGTACAGTTGATGGTAGTGTTCGCCTTGTGATAGCCGTAGCAAAGTTTGGTTTATTACAGACGATGTGAGCATTATTGATCAAACACGAGGAGGGGTGGGCACTCCCTTATTTGGCCTTGCCGGATACTGTGTTGCTGAACACAGCATGCCGGTTTTCAAGGCCTTGAGTCTCAAGCAGTTAGGGTATACAATTTCACTATGTTAAAAGCGTCTTCAACAGGGTGTGTGTGAAGCATGGCAATACTCAGCAGTCTAAATAAGTGGTACAACAAATATTTTTTTTCAAAAAATCTAATTCTATGGTCCTAGTGTTAAAAATACTTAATTCGGTCTGCGAAACGAAATGAATCAGGGTCATGAAATTAGATCTTTTGGTTTAAACAAGGAAGCGAAATGAGCGATTTTTGTCTTAAACAAGGTCAGGGTTTGAAGCGCTTGGTGGCACACCTCTACCCAAACTCCCTTTGAATGCCTCCAAGGGTGATCAAAGTCTAAGTATTTCAGCAATCAAGCCTAAATAATCGATTGTCAATAACTTGATAGACATTTGTGCGTAGGATACGGCCGTAGCTTTCCGAGCTCCTGAAATGTTGACCTAATTTTGTGGCAGAAAATAAGGAAAAAGGCAAATAAAATGGTAAAAGCAACGGTTTAATCACTGAAGGCTGAGAACAACAAGTTGAAGGAGAAGAGATGATTATATTGATTTACTTGACTGATAACCAAAATCTCTTAAGAACTCGGCTTCTCATACTTGCAATTTTTTTATTTTACAATATACATAATTGTAAACTTATTAATAATTTAATTTTCTTTTCTGAGCTTTGTATTTGTATATAATATACGAGTACATACTGCTCGCGTATACACTGCGGGAAGTGGATCAGTTCTTTGTCTATAAAATTTGAAATAATTCATAAAAAGTCAACAGTCAATTAAACAGTCAACAGTGTCGTTCCGTTAAAGGACTTCAAGAATGATACGTAAAATTTCTTGCGGCCACACTCAGTGATTTCTTGTTTTTACTGATTTATACCCAGCTAGTCAGGAGCATGACAGATAGTGCGATTCCTTTCTTCGACGATTAACAGACATGGTTCATTTAGTAGACACTACGAAATGGAATACAGTCATGACGACATAACAGGCATTTGATTTTGAAAAGCTAACTGAAGAATCTTTAAATTATAAAATGAAAAAAAAAAACATCAAAGCAGCTGACGTAATAAGGCAGAAAAGCAGTGCTGTTGTTGGCAGCAAAGAATAATTTCAACGTTCTGGGAAGGGAGGGATTTGGAGACGAGTGCTATTTAAAATAGTTTTGATCTCTGTTGACATAACTACATAAAGCTGCTGCCGCGGAAGTGATAAGCACTGTACTTCCTTGTATCGCTCCATTCGAAAAATGAGGCTTTTGAAAATCGTATCCCACCAACTGAAACCTTAGCGAAACTGATTAAAGAATGTGTTCTTAGAAAATTTGCACATTTCTAGATGGATGGCGAACAAAAGTTTATCTGCCTTTTCAAAGATCGCTGAGACGTGACGTCACCCACTTTGGGTAGTTATCAGAGAGCCAATATTACCACCACAACAAGTAATATTGTCCCTACTGGTGCAAGGAGGACGTTTAAATACAGCACACTAGTATAGGCAGACTAGGTATTCCTCAGTAATAAGATAAAAGTTATAAAATTCCACTCCAACTTTCCTTGATGTTAATTGCACTCCCCTGTTTCTGCATGTCGACTCGACAGCGATTATGTTTAGCCGTACGACTCGGTAACTGAAGGCAGAGCCCCTTACTTATAACGAAATGCCGGAAAATTTCCAAGTTCCTGCAGCTCTAAATGAGATTTATTTTTTTCATTCAACAACTCTTTTCGTCGTTACAAAGAATCCATCACAGAGCCCTTGCCCTTACAACATATGACAAATTTCCTAGACGGGTATGTGTTGCTGAACAGAGTATGCCGGTTTTCAAGGCGTTAAGTCTTAAACAGCTAGGTTATTCAATTTCACGAAATGAATCAGGGTCATGAATTCAAATTAGATCTTTTGCTTTAAACGAGGAAGCGAAATGAGTGATTTTTGTCTTACACAAGGACAGGTTTGGCCAAAAGGACTCGGCGGTACACCTAGCACCCAAACTCCCTTTGAATGCCCCCCCCCCCCCCCCCCCCCCCATAAGGCTGATCAAAGTCTAAATATTTCAGCAATCAAGCCTAAATAATCGATTGTCAATAACTTGGTAGACATTTGTGCGTAAGATACGGCCGTAGCTTTCCGAGCTCCTGAAATGTTGACCTAATTTTGTGACAAAAAGTTTCAAAAAAAGCAAATAAAATGGCAAAAGCAACGGTTTAATCACTGAAGGTTGAGAACAACAAGTTGAAGGAGAGGGGATGATCAGTATTGATTTACTTGACTAATAGCGAAAATCTCTTAACAACTCGGCTTCACATACTTGCAATTTTTTTTTATTTTACAATATACATAATTGTAAACTTAATTTAATTTTCTTTTGTGACCTTTGTATTTGTATATAATATATGTGTAACCACTGCTCGCCTCCACACTGCGGGCAGTGGATCAGTTCTTTGTCTATAAAATTTGAAATAATTCATAAAAAGTCAACAGTCAAGTAAACAGTCAACAGTGTTGTTCCGTTAAAGGACTTCAACAATGATACGTAAAATTTCTTGCGGCCACAGTCAGTGATTTCTTTTTTTCTTTTACTAATTTATACCCAGCTAGAGGAGCACGAAGTAGAGCGATTCCTTTCTTCGACGATTAACAGACATCCAAATAATTCCACGTCTGCGTCTTGTTTCAGCCTCTCGTTCGTCGATTATCGATTTTAGAGAGAAACGGATGCTTTCGCAGGCTACTTATTGTACAACATAAAGCAACTGACTTAAACTTAACGAGATTCTAAGTCAGCATCATATACGGAGCACTCATTAATAACATGTCAGCATGCCTCGCTTCGACAGGAACAGTATTCTATGCAAGAATGGTTCATTCAGTGGACACTATCAAGACGGAAATACACTTGTGATGACATAACAGGCATTTGATTTTGAAAAGCTAACTGAAGAATCTTTAAATTATAAAATGAAAAGAAAAAACATCAAAGCAGCTGACGTAATGAGGCAGAAAAGCAGTGCTGTTGTTGGCAGCAAAGAATAATTTCAACGTTCTGGGAAGGGAGGGATTTGGAGACGAGTGCTATTTAAAATAGTTTTGATCTCTGTTGACATAAAGATGTACATAAAGCTGCTGCCGCGGAAGTGATAAGCACTGTACTTCCTTGTATCGCTCCATTCGAAAAATGAGGCTTTTGAAAATCGTATCCAACCAACTGAAACCTCCGCGAAACTGATTAAAGAATGTGTTCTTAGAAAATTGGCACATTTCTAGATGGATGGCGTACAAAAGTTTATCCCCCTTTTCAAAGATCGCTGAGACGTGACGTCACCCGCTTTGGGTAGTTATTAGAGAGTCAATATTACCACCACAACAAATAATATTCTCCCTACTGGTGCAAGGAGGACGTTTAAATACAGCACACTAGTATAGGCAGACTAGGTATTCCTCAGTAATAAGATAAATTAAAAGTTATAAAATTTCACTCCAACTTTCCTTGATGTTAATACACTCCCCTGTTTCTGCATGTCGACTCGACAGCGATTATGTTTAGCCGTACGACTCGGTAACTGAAGGCAGAGCCCCTTACTTATAACGAAATGCCAGAAAATTTCCAAGTTCCTGCAGCTCTATATGAGATTTATTTTTTTCATTCAGCAACTCTTTTTGTCGTTAAAAGGAATCCATCACAGAGCCCTTGCCCTTACAACATATGACAAATTTCTTAATCTCTCTGATGGAATGCATTTTTCCACGCAACAAATAATAACTTCAAACCTGGAATCGTATCATATCCTAATTATTAAAAAACGCTTCCCAGTATGAGCCAATGAATACACAATGTCGCAAAAATCACACGATTCTTCGCGACATTTCCTGCGGCACTACTTGTAAAAAGGTGCACTTTGCTTACCTCTTCTTCTATCAAACAACCCCTTAGAGTTTTGCGTGGTTATCACAAGTTTAAATTTCTTTACTCAATAAACAAGCATCAAAGAAGTTAACTCGTCTTGTTACAGCAACTAAATATTAAACTGAGTTTTGTGAAATGCCGCCCGCGGCGCAATCATCCATCTCTTGGTTAGTACGCACGACTGCCTAGTTATTTAAGCGGAATTATCACGAGAAAAAAAGCCCAAAATATTAAAGCGAACAGCTTCAGGCTCTATTTTTTCAAAGGGCAAACGTGTAGCTCACGTGATATGCGTAACTGCACACACAAAGTCGGTGCGTAGTTTTCAGTTTCTCTGTGAAAGCGGTAGCACAATTTGGGGGCTCTCTTCTTTTTTTCCCTCGCCATGTTCAGTACAGTTGATGGTAGTTTTCGCCTTGTGATAGCCGTAGCAAAGTTTGGTTTATTACAGAAGATGTGAGCATTATTGATCAAACCCAGGCAGGGGATGGGCACTCCCTTATTTGGCCTAGACGGGTATGTGTTGCTGAACAGAGTATGCCGGTTTTCAAGGCCTTGAGTTCAAGCAGCTAGGGTATACAATTTCACTACGTTAAAAGCGTCTTCAAAAGGGTGTCTGTGAAGGATGGCAATACTCAGCAGTCTAAATAAGTGGTACAATAAAATTTTTTCAAAAACTGTAATTCTATGGTCCTAGTTTTAAAAATGCTTAATTCGGTCTGCGAAACGAAATAAATCAGAGTCATGAAATTAGATCTTTTGCTTTAAACAAGGAAGCGAAATGAGCGATTTTTGTGTTAAACAAAGTCAGGGTATTAAGTGCTTGGCAGTACACCTCTACCCAAACTCCATTTGAATGCCTCAGAGGGCGATCAAAGTCTACATATTTCAGCAATCAAGCCTAAATAATCGATTGTCAATAACTTGATAGAGATTTGTGCGTAGGATACGGACATAGTTTTCCGAGCTCCTGAAATGTTGGCCCAATTTTGTAACAAAAAACTAAAAAAAGCAAATATAAAATGGTAAAAGCAACGGTTTAATCTCTGAAGGTTGAAAACAACAAGTTGAAGGAGAAGGGATGATTAAATTGATTTATTTGACCAATAACGAAAATCTCTTAAGAACTCGGCTTCACATACTTGCAATTTTTTTTATTTTACAATATACATATAATTGTAAACTTAATTTAATTTTCTTTTGTGAGCTTTGGATTTGTATATAATATACGTGTAACCACTGCTCGCCTCCACACTTTGTCTATAAAATTTGAAATAATTCA
>OZ037781.1:28541736-28639236 GCA_964035525.1 Porites cylindrica | reverse complement strand
ATATTTCAGCAATCAAGCCTAAATAATCGATTGTCAATAACTTGATAGAGATTTGTGCGTAGGATACGGACGTAGTTTTCCGAGCTCCTGAAATGTTGGCCCAATTTTGTAACAAAAAACTAAAAAAAGCAAATATAAAATGGTAAAAGCAACGGTTTAATCTCTGAAGGTTGAAAACAACAAGTTGAAGGAGAAGGGATGATTAAATTGATTTATTTGACCAATAACGAAAATCTCTTAAGAACTCGGCTTCACATACTTGCAATTTTTTTTATTTTACAATATACATATAATTGTAAACTTAATTTAATTTTCTTTTGTGAGCTTTGGATTTGTATATAATATACGTGTAACCACTGCTCGCCTCCACACTTTGTCTATAAAATTTGAAATAATTCATAAAAAGTCAACAGTCAATTAAACAGTCAACAGTGTCGTTCCGTTAAAGGACTTCGACAATGATACGTAAAATTTCTTGCCGCCACACTCAGTGATTTCTTTTTTTCTTTTACTAATTTATACCCAGCTAGAAGAGCACGACGTAGAGCGATTCCTTTCTTCGACGATTAACAGACATCGAAATAATTCCACGTATTGTTTTTTTCAGCCTCTCCAAGCTGCTTGATGTCCTCTTGAAGCCGTTGTTTGTCGATTATCGATTTTAGTTTTTGGAGTTCCCTATTTACAGCTAAAATTTAATTTCTCCTTTAGTTTTCAGTTTTCTTTGTGCAGACTTTTAACTTGAGTTACTGAACGACATAAAGCAACTGACTTTAACTTAACGAGATTCTAAGTCAGCATCATATACGGAGCACTCATAAATAACATGTCCGAATTCATACTTCGCTTCGACAGGAACAGTATTCTATGCAAGGATGGTTCATTCAGTGCACACTATCAAGAAGGAAATACATTCGTGAAGACATAACAGGCATTTGATTTTGAAAAGCTGAAGAATCTATAAAATTATAAAATGAAAAGAAAAAACATCAAAGCGGCTGACGTGATGAGGCAGAAAAGCAGTGCTGTTGTTGGCAGCAAGGAATAATTTCAACGTAGTGGGAAGGGAGGGATTTGGAGATGAGTGCTATTTAAAATAGTTTTGATCTCTGCTGACATACATAAAACTGCTGTCGCGGAAGTGATAAGTACTGTTTTTCCCCAGTTGTATCGCTCCATTCAAAAAATGAGGCTTTTGAAACTCGTATCCCACCAACTGAAACCTTAGCGAAACTGATTAAAGAATGTGTTCTTAAAAAATTTGCACATTTCTCGATGGATGGCGAACAAACGTTTGTCCGCCTTTTCAAAGATCGCTGAGACGTGACGTCACCCACTTTCAGTAGTTATCAGAGAGCCAATATTACCACCACAACAAGTAATATTCTCCCTACTGGTGCAAGGAGGACGTTTAAATACAGCACACTAGTATAGGCTAACTAGGTATTCCTCAGTAATAAGATAAAAGTTATAAAATTTGACTCCAACTTTCCTTAATGTTAATTCACTCCCCTGTTTCTGCATGTCGACTCGACAGCAATTATGTTTAGCCGTACGACTCGGTAACTGAAGGCAGAGCCCCTTACTTATAACGAAATGCCAGAAAATTTCCAAGTTCTTGCAGCTCTAAATGAGATTTATTTTTTTCATTCAACTACTCTTTTTGTCGTTACAAAGAATCCATCACAGAGCTCTTGCCCTTACAACATATGACAAATTTCCTCATCTCTATGATGGAATGCATTTTTCCACGCAACAAATTACAACGTCAAACCTGGAATTGTATCATATCCTAATTATTGAAAAACGCTTCCCAGTATGAGCCAATTAATACACAAATGTCGCAAAAATCACGCGATTAATTCCTCGCGACATTTATTTCCTGCGGCACTACTTGTAAAAAGGTGCACTTTACCTACCTTTTCTTCTACCAAACAACGCGGAGTTTCGCCGCTGTTATCACAAGTTGAAATTTCTTTACTCAACGAACAAGCTTCCAAGAAGTTGACTCGTCTTGTTACAGCAACTAAAATATTAAAACAGAGTATTTTGAAAATGCCACCCGCTGCACAATCATCCATCCCCAGGCTAGTACGCACGACTGCCTTATTACGCGGAATTATCACGAGAAAAAAAAGCCCCCAATATTAAAGCGAACACCTTCAGGCTCTTTTTTTTAAAAAAGCCAACGTGTAGCTCACGTGATATGTGTAACTGCACACACAAAGTCGGTGCCTAGTTTTCAGTTTCTCTGTGAAAGCGGTAGCACAATTTAGGGGCTCTCTTCGTTTTCTTTCCCTCGCCATGTTCAGTACAGTTGATGGTAGTGTTCGCCTTGTGATAGCCGTAGCAAAGTTTGGTTTATTACAGAAGATGTGAGCATTATTGATCAAACACGAGGAGAGGTGGGCACTCCCTTATTTGGTCTTGCCGGGTACTGTGTTGCTGAACACAGCATGCCGGTTTTCAAGGCCTTGAGTCTCAAGCAGCTAGGGTATACAATTTCACTATGTTAAAAGCGTCTTCAACAGGGTGTCTGAAGCATGGCAATACTCAGCAGTCTAAATAAGTGGTACAACAAATATTTTTTTCAAAAAATCTAATTCTATGGTCCTAGTGTTAAAAATACTTAATTCGGTCTGCGAAACGAAATGAATCAGGATCATGAAATTAGATCTTTTGGTTTAAACAAGGAAGCGAAATGAGCGATTTTTGTAGTAAACAAGGTCAGGGTTTGAAGCGCTTGGCGGCACACCCCTACCCAAACTCCCTTTGAATGCCTCCAAAGGTGATCAAAGTCTAAGTATTTCAGCAATCAAGCCTAAAAAATCGATTGTCAATAACTTGATAGACATTTGTGCGTAGGATACGGCCGTAGCTTTCCGAGCTCCTAAAATGTTGACCTAATTTTGTTACAGAAAATTAGGAAAAGGCAAATAAAATGGTAAAAGCAACGGTTTAATCACTGAAGGCTGAGAACAACAAGTTGAAGGAGAAGAGATGATTATATTGATTTACTTGACCAATAACGAAAATCTCTTAAGAAATCGGCTTCTCATACTTGCATTTTTTTTATTTTACAATATACATAATTGTAAACTTATTAATAATTTAATTTTTTTTTCTGAGCTTTGTATTTGTATATAATATACGAGTACATACTGCTCGCGTCTACACTGCGGGAAGTGGATCAGTTCTTTGTCTATAAAATTTGAAATAATTCATAAAAAGTTAACAGTCAATTAAACAGTCAACAGTGTTGTTCCGTTAAAGGACTTCCACAATGATACGTAAAATTTCTTGCGGCCACACTCAGTGATTTCTTGTTCTTACTGATTTATACCCAGCTAGTCAGGAGAATGACATCTAGTGCGATTCCTTTCTTCGACGATTAACAGACATGGTTCATTTAGTGGACACTACGAAATGGAATACAGTCATGACGACATAACAGGCATTTGAGTTTGAAAAGCTAACTGAAGAATCTTTAAATTATAAAATGAAAAAAAAAAACATCAAAGCAGCTGATGTAATGAGGCAGAAAAGCAGTGCTGTTGTTGGCAGCAAAGAATAATTTCAACGTTGTGGGAAGGGAGGGATTTGGAGACGAGTGCTATTTAAAATAGTTTTGATCTCTGTTGACATAAAGATGTACATAAAGCTGCTGCCGCGGAAGTGATAAGCACTGTACTTCCTTGTCTCGCTCCATTCGAAAAATGAGGCTTTTGAAAATCGTATCCCACCAACTGAAACCTTAGCGAAACTGATTAAAGAATGTGTTCTTAGAAAATTTGCACATTTCTAGATGGATGGCGAACAAAAGTTTGTCCGCCTTTTCAAAGATCGCTGAGACGTGACGTCACCCACTTTGGGTAGTTATCAGAGAGTCAATATTACCACGACAACAAGTAATATTCTCCCTACTGGTGCAAGGAGGACGTTTAAATACAGCAAACTAGTATAGGCAGACTAGGTATTCCTCAGTAATAAGATAAAAGTTATAAAATTTCATTCCAACGTTCCTTCATGTTAATGCACTCCCTCTGTTTCTGCATGTCGACTCGACAGCGATTATGTTTAGCCGTACGACTCGGTAACTGAAGGCAGAGCCCCTTACTTATAACGAAATGCCAGAAAATTTCCAAGTTCTTGCAGCTCTAAATGAGATTTATTTTTTTCATTCAACAACTCTTTTTGTCGTTACAAAGAACCCATCACAGAGCCCTTGCCCTTACAACATATGACAAATTTCTTAATCTCTCTGATCAATGGAATGCATTTTTCCACACAACAAATAATAACTTCAAACCTGGAATCGTATCATATCCTAATTATTGAAAAACGCTTCCCAGGATTAGCCAATGAATACACAATGTCGCAAAAATCACACGATTCTTCGCGACATTTCCTGCGGCACTACTTGTAAAAAGTTGCACTTTACTTACCTCTTCTTCTATCAAACAACGCGGAGTTTCGCCGCTGTGGTTATCATAAGTTCAAATTTATTTCCTCAATGAACAAGCGTTCAAGAAGTTGACTCGTCTTGTTACAGCAACTAAATATTAAACTGAGCTTTGTTAAATGCCGCCCGCTGCGCAATTAACCACCCCTTGGTTGGTACGCACGACTGCCTTGTTACGCGGAATAATCACGAGAAAAAAGGCCCCGAATATTAAAGCGAACACCTTCCGGCTCTTTTTTCTTTCAAACGGCCAACGTCTAGTTCCAGTGATCATGATATGCGCAACTGCACACACAAAGTTCTTTGCGTAGTCAGTTTCAGTTTCTCTGTGAAAGCGGTAGCACACTGATTTGGGGGCTCTTTTTTTTTTTTTCCCTCGCCATGTTCAGTACCACGCACAGTTGAGGGTAGTGTTCGCCTAGTCATAGCCGTAACGAAGTTTGGTTTATTACAGAAGATGTAAGCATTATTGATCAAAACAAGGGTGGGGAGGGTGGGCACTAACTTTTTTGGCCTAGACGGGTATGTGTTGCTGAACAGAGTATGCCAGTTTTCAAGGCGTTAAGTCTTAAACAGCTAGGTTATTCAATTTCACGAAATGAATCAGGGTCATGAATTCAAATTAGATCTTTTGCTTTAAACGAGGAAGCGAAATGCGTGATTTTTGTCTTAAAGAAGGACAGGTTTGGCCAAAAGGACTCGGCGGTACACCTAGCACCCAAACTCCCTTTGAATGCCCCCCCCCCCCCCCCCCCCCCATAAGGCTGATCAAAGTCTAAATATTTCAGCAATCAAGCCTAAATAATCGTTTGTCAATAACTTGATAGAGATTTGTGCGTAGGATACGGACGTACTTTTCCGAGCTCCTGAAATGTTGGCCCAATTTTGTAACAAAAAGGTAAAAAAAGCAAATATAAAATGGCAAAAGCAACGGTTTAATCACTGAAGGTTGAGAACAACAAGTTGAAGGAGAGGGGATGAATATATTGATTTACTTGACTAATAGTAAAAATCTCTTAACAACTCGGCTTCACATACTTGCAATTTTTTTTTATTTTACAATATGCATAATTGTAAACTTAATTTAATTTTCTTTTGTGAGCTTTGTATTTGTATATAATGTATGTGTAACCACTGCTCGCCTCCACACTGCGGGCAGTGGATCAGTTCTTTGTCTATAAAATTTGAAATAATTCATAAAAAGTCTACAGTCAATTAAACAGTCAACAGTGTTGTTCCGTTAAAGGACTTCAACAATGATACGTAAAATTTCTTGCGGCCACACTCAGTGATTTCTTTTCTTCTTTTACTAATTTATACCCAGCTAGAGGAGCACGAAGTAGAGCGATTCCTTTCTTCGACGATTAACAGACATCCAAATAATTCCACGTCTGCGTCTTGTTTCAGCCTCTCGTTCGTCGATTATCGATTTTAGAGAGAAACGGATGCTTTCGCAGGCTACTTATTGTACAACATAAAGCAACTGACTTAAACTTAACGAGATTCTAAGTCAGCATCGATCATATACGGAGCACTCATTAATAACATGTCAGCATGCCTAGCTTCGACAGGAACAGTATTCTATGCAGGAATCGTTCATTTAGTGGATTCTATCAAGACGGAAATACACTTGTGATGACATAACAGGCATTTGATTTTGAAAAGCTGAAGAATCTTTAAATTATAAAATGAAAAGAAAAAACATCAAAGAAGCTGACGTAATGAGGTAGGAAAGCAGTGCTGTTTTTGGCAGCAAAGAATAATTTCAACGTTGTGGGAAGGGAGGGATTTGGAGTCGAGTGCCATTTAAAATAGTTTTGATCTCTGCTGACATAAAGATGTACATAAAACTGCTGCCGCGGAAGTGATGATAACCACTGTACTTCCTTGTATCGCTCCATTCGAAAAATGAGGCTTTTGAAAATCGTATCCCACCAACTGAAACCTTAGCGAAACTGATTCAAGAATGTGTTCTTAAAAAATTTGCACATTTCTAGATGGATGGCGAACAAAAGTTTGTCTGCCTTTTCAAAGATCGCTGAGACGTGACGTCACCCACTTTGGGTAGTTATCAGAGAGCCAATATTACCACCACAACAAGTAATATTCTCCCTACTGCTGCAAGGAGAACGTTTAAATACAGCACACTAGTACAGGCAGACTAGGTATTCCTCAGTAATAAGATAAAAGCTTTAAAATTTCACTCCAACGTTCCTTGATGTTAATTGACTCCTCTGTTTCTGCATGTCGACTCGACAGCGATTATGTTTAGCCGTACGACTCGGTAACTGAAGGCAGAGCCCCTTACTTATAACGAAATGCCGGAAAATTTCCAAGTTCTTGCAGCTCTAAATGAGATTTATTTTTTTTATTCAACAACTCTTTTTGTCGTTATAAAGAATCCATCACAGAGCCCTTGCCCTTACAACATATGACAAATTTCTTAATCTCTCTGATGGAATGCATGCATTTTTCCACACAACAAATAATAACTGCAAACCTGGAATCGTATCATATCCTAATTATTGAAAAACGCTTCCCAGAATGAGCCAATGAATATACAATGTCGCAAAAATCACGCGATTCTTCGCGACATTTCCTGCGGCACTACTTGTAAAAAGTTGCACTTTACTTACCTCTTCTTCTACCAAACAACGCGTAGTTTCGCCGCTGTGGTTATCACAAGTTGAAATTTCTTTACTCAATGAACAAGCTTCCAAGAAGTTGACTCGTCTTGTTACAGCAACTAAATATTAAACTGAGTGTTGTGAAATGCCGCCCGCTGCGCAATTATCCACCCCTTGGTTGGTACGCACGACTGCCTTGTTAGGCGGAATTATCACGAGAACAAAAAGCCCCCAATATTAAAGCAAACACCTTCAGGCTCTTTTTTTTTCAAAAGGCAAACGTGTAGCACAAGTGATATGTGCAACTGCACACACAAAGTCGCTGCCTAGTTTTCAGTTTCTCTGTGAAAGCGGCAGGAAAAGCACAATTTGGGTGCTCTCTTCTTTTTTTCCCTCGCCATGTTCAGTACAGCTGATGGTAGTTGTGATAGCCGTAGCAAAGTTTGGTTTATTACAGAAGATGTGAGCATTACTGATCAAACACGAAGAGGGGTGGGCACTCCCTTATTTGGCCTAGACGGGTATGTGTTGCTGAACAGAGTATGCCGGTTTTCAAGGCCTTGAGTCTCAAGCAGCTAGGGTATACAATTTCACTATGTTAAAAGCGTCTTCAACAGGGTGTCTGTGAAGAATGGCAATAGTCAGCAGTCTAAATGAGTGGTACAACAAAATTTTTTCAAAAACTCTGGTCCTAGCTTTAAAAATACTTAATTCCGTCTGCGAAACGAAATGAATCGGGGTCATGAAATTAGATCTTTTGCTTTAAACAAGTAAGCGAAATGAGCAATTTTTGTCTTAATCAAAGTCAGGGTTTGAAGCGCTTGGCAGCACACCTCTACGCAAACTCCCTTTGAATGCCTCCAAGGGTGATCAAAGTCTAAATATTTCAGCAATCAAGCCTAAATAATCGATTGTCAATAACTTGGTAGAGATTTGTGCGTAGCATACGGACGTAGTTTTCCGAACTCCTGAAATGTTGACCTAATTTTGTGACAAAAAACTGGAAAAGCAAATACTGAATGGTAAAAGCAACGGTTCAATCACAGAAGGCTGAGAACAACAAGTTAAAGGAGAAGGGATAATTATATTGATTTACTTGACTAATAACCAAAATCTCTTAAGAACTCGGCTTCACATACTTGCAATTTTTTTTTATTTTACAATATACATAATTGTAAACTTAATTTAATTTTCTTTTGTGAGCTTTGGATTTGTATATAATATACGTGTAACCACCGCTTGCCTCTACGCTGCGGGAAGTGGATCAGTTCTTTGTCTATAAAATTTGAAATAATTCATAAAAAGTCTACAGTCAATTAAGCAGTCAACAGTGCTGTTCCGTTAAAGGACTTTAGCAATGATACGTAAAATTTCTTGCGGCCACACTCAGTGATTTCTTTTTTTCTTTTACTAATTTATACCCAGCTAGAGGAGCGCACGAAGTAGAGCGATTCCTTTCTTCGACGATTAACAGACATCCAAATAATTCCACGTCTGCGTCTTGTTTCAGCCTCTCGTTCGTCGATTATCGATTTTAGAGAGAAACGGATGCTTTCGCAGGCTACTTATTGTACAACATAAAGCAACTGACTTAAAGTTAACGAGATTCTAAGTCAGCATCATATACGGAGCACTCATTAATAACATGTCAGCATGCCTAGCTTCGACAGGAACAGTATTTTATGCAAGAATGGTTCATTCAGTGGACACTATCAAGACGGAAATACACTTGTGATGACATAACAGGCATTTGATTTTGAAAAGCTGAAGAATCTTTAAATTATAAAATGAAAAGAAAAAACATCAAAGAAGCTGACGTAATGAGGTAGGAAAGCAGTGCTGTTTTGGGCAGCAAAGAATAATTTCAACGTTGTGGGAAGGGAGGGATTTGGAGTCGAGTGCCATTTAAAATAGTTTTGATCTCTGCTGACATAAAGATGTACATAAAGCTGCTGCCGCGGAAGTGATGATAACCACTGTACTTCCTTGTATCGCTCCATTCGAAAAATGAGGCTTTTGAAAATCGTATCCCACCAACTGAAACCTTAGCGAAACTGATTCAAGAATGTGTTCTTAAAAAATTTGCACATTTCTAGATGGATGGCGAACAAAAGTTTGTCTGCCTTTTCAAAGATCGCTGAGACGTGACGTCACCCACTTTGGGTAGTTATCAGAGAGCCAATATTACCACCACAACAAGTAATATTCTCCCTACTGCTGCAAGGGGAACGTTTAAATACAGCACACTAGTACAGGCAGACTAGGTATTCCTCAGTAATAAGATAAAAGCTTTAAAATTTCACTCCAACGTTCCTTGATGTTAATTGACTCCTCTGTTTCTGCATGTCGACTCGACAGCGATTATGTTTAGCCGTACGACTCGGTAACTGAAGGCAGAGCCCCTTACTTATAACGAAATGCCGGAAAATTTCCAAGTTCTTGCAGCTCTAAATGAGATTTATTTTTTTTATTCAACAACTCTTTTTGTCGTTATAAAGAATCCATCACAGAGCCCTTGCCCTTACAACATATGACAAATTTCTTAATCTCTCTGATGGAATGCATGCATTTTTCCACACAACAAATAATAACTGCAAACCTGGAATCGTATCATATCCTAATTATTGAAAAACGCTTCCCAGAATGAGCCAATGAATATACAATGTCGCAAAAATCACGCGATTCTTCGCGACATTTCCTGCGGCACTACTTGTAAAAAGTTGCACTTTACTTACCTCTTCTTCTACCAAACAACGCGTAGTTTCGCCGCTGTGGTTATCACAAGTTGAAATTTCTTTACTCAATGAACAAGCTTCCAAGAAGTTGACTCGTCTTGTTACAGCAACTAAATATTAAACTGAGTGTTGTGAAATGCCGCCCGCTGCGCAATTATCCACCCCTTGGTTGGTACGCACGACTGCCTTGTTAGGCGGAATTATCACGAGAACAAAAAGCCCCCAATATTAAAGCAAACACCTTCAGGCTCTTTTTTTTTCAAAAGGCAAACGTGTAGCACAAGTGATATGTGCAACTGCACACACAAAGTCGCTGCTAGTTTTCAGTTTCTCTATGAAAGCGGCAGGAAAAGCACAATTTGGGGGCTCTCTTCTTTTTTTCCCTTGCCATGTTCAGTACAGCTGATGGTAGTTGTGATAGCCGTAGCAAAGTTTGGTTTATTACAGAAGATGTGAGCATTACTGATCAAACACGAAGAGGGGTGGGCACTCCCTTATTTGGCCTAGACGGGTATGTGTTGCTGAAGAGAGTATGCCGGTTTTCAAGGCCTTGAGTCTCAAGCAGCTAGGGTATACAATTTCACTATGTTAAAAGCGTCTTCAACAGGGTGTCTGTGAAGAATGGCAATACTCGGCAGTCTAAATGAGTGGAACAACAAAATTTTTTCGAAAACTCTGGTCCTAGCTTTAAAAATACTTAATTCCGTCTGCGAAACGAAATGAATCAGGGTCATGAAATTAGATCTTTTGCTTTAAACAAGGAAGCGAAATGAGCTATTTTTGTCTTAAACAAAGTCAGGGTTTGAAGCGCTTGGCAGCACACCTCTACCCAAACTCCCTTTGAATGCCTCCAAGGGTGATCAAAGTCTAAATATTTCAGCAATCAAGCCTAAATAATCGATTGTCAATAACTTGGTAGAGATTTGTGCGTAGCATACGGACGTAGTTTTCCGAGCTCCTGAAATGTTGACCTAATTTTGTGACAAAAAACTGAAAAAGCAAATACTGAATGGTAAAAGCAACGGTTCAATCACAGAAGGCTGAGAACAACAAGTTAAAGGAGAAGGGATGATTATATTGATTTACTTGACTAATAACCAAAATCTCTTAAGAACTCGCCTTCACATACTTGCAATTCTTTTTTTATTTTACAATATACATGATTGTAAACTTAATTTAATTTTCTTTTGTGAGCTTTGGATTTGTATATAATATACGTGTAACCACCGCTTGCCTCTACGCTGCGGGAAGTGGATCAGTTCTTTGTCTATAAAATTTGAAATAATTCATAAAAAGTCAACAGTCAATTAAACAGTCAACAGTGTTGTTCCGTTAAAGGACTTCAACAATGATACGTAAAATTTCTTGCGGCCACACTCAGTGATTTCTTTTTTTCTTTTACTAATTTATACCCAGCTAGAGGACCGCGAATTAGAGCGATTCCTTTCTTCGACGATTAACAGACATCCAAATAATTCCACGTCTGCGTCTTGTTTCAGCCTCTCGTTCGTCGATTATCGATTTTAGAGAGAAACGGATGCTTTCGCAGGCTACTTATTGTACAACATAAAGCAACTGACTTAAACTTAACGAGATTCTAAGTCAGCATCATATACGGAGCACTCATTAATAACATGTCAGCATGCCTCGCTTCGACAGGAACAGTATTCTATGCAAGAATGGTTCATTCAGTGGACACTATCAAGACGGAAATACACTTGTGATGACATAACAGGCATTTGATTTAGAAAAGCTGAAGAATCTTTAAATTATAAAATAAAAAGAAAAAACATCAAAGCAGCTGACGTAATGAGGTAGGAAAGCAGTGCTGTTTTTGGCAGCAAAGAATAATTGCAACGTTGTGGGAAGGGAGGGATTTGGAGTCGAGTGCCATTTAAAATAGTTTTGATCTCTGCTGACATAAAGATGTACATAAAGCTGCTGTCGCGGAAGTGATAACCACTGTACTTCCTTGTATCGCTCCATTCGAAAAATGAGGCTTTTGAAAATCGTATCCCACCAACTGAAACCTTAGCGAAACTGATTCAAGAATGTGTTCTTAAAAAATTTGCACATTTCTCGATGGATGGCGAACAAAAGTTTGTCTGCCTTTTCAAAGATCGCTGAGACGTGACGTCACCCACTTTGGGTAGTTATCAGAGAGCCAATATTACCACCACAACAAGTAATATTCTCCCTACTGCTGCAAGGGGAACGTTTAAATACAGCACACTAGTATAGGCAGACTAGGTATTCCTCAGTAATAAGATAAAAGCTTTAAAATTTCACTCCAACGTTCCTTGATGTTAATTGACTCCTCTGTTTCTGCATGTCGACTCGACAGCGATTATGTTTAGCCGTACGACTCGGTAACTGAAGGCAGAGCCCCTTACTTATAACGAAATGCCGGAAAATTTCCAAGTTCTGGCAGCTCTAAATGAGATTTATTTTTTTTATTCAACAACTCTTTTTGTGCTTATAAAGAATCCATCACAGAGCCCTTGCCCTTACAACATATGACAAATTTCTTAATCTCTCTGATGGAATGCATGCATTTTTCCACACAACAAATAATAACTGCAAACCTGGAATCGTATCATATCCTAATTATTGAAAAACGCTTCCCAGAATGAGCCAATGAATACACAATGTCGCAAAAATCACGCGATTCTTCGCGACATTTCCTGCGGCACTACTTGTAAAAAGTTGCACTTTACTTACCTCTTCTTCTACCAAACAACGCGTAGTTTCGCCGCTGTGGTTATCACAAGTTGAAATTTCTTTACTCAATGAACAAGCTTCCAAGAAGTTGACTCGTCTTGTTACAGCAACTAAATATTAAACTGAGTGTTGTGAAATGCCGCCCGCTGCGCATTTATCCACCCCTTGATTGGTACGCACGACTGCCTTGTTACGCTGAATTATCACGATAACAAAAAGCCCCGAATATTAAAGCGAACACCTTCAGGCTCTTTTTTTTTTCAAAAGGCAAACGTGTAGCACAAGTGATATGAGCAACTGCACACACAATGTCGGTGCCTAGTTTTCAGTTTCTCTGTGAAAGCGGCAGGAAAAGCACAATTATGGAGGCTCTCTTCTTTTTTTCCCTCGCCATGTTCAGTACAGCTGATGGTAGTTGTGATAGCCGTAGCAAAGTTTGGTTTATTACAGAAGGTGTGGGCATTACTGATCAAACACGAAGAGGGGTGGGCACTCCCTTATTTGGCCTAGACGGGTATGTGTTGCTGAACAGAGTATGCCGGTTTTCAAGGCCTTGAGTCTCAAGCAGCTAGGGTATACAATTTCACTATGTTAAAAGCGTCTTCAACAGGGTGTCTGTGAAGAATGGCAATACTCGGCAGTCTAAATGAGTGGTACAACAAAATTTTTTCGAAAACTCTGGTCCTAGCTTTAAAAATACTTAATTCCGTCTGCGAAACGAAATGAATCAGGGTCATGAAATTAGATCTTTTGCTTTAAACAAGGAAGCGAAATGAGCAATTTTTGTCTTAATCAAAGTCAGGGTTTGAAGCGCTTGGCAGCACACCTCTACGCAAACTCCATTTGAATGCCTCCAAGGGTGATCAAAGTCTAAATATTTCAGCAATCAAGCCTAAATAATCGATTGTCAATAACTTGGTAGAGATTTGTGCGTAGCATACGGACGTAGTTTTCCGAGCTCCTGAAATGTTGACCTAATTTTGTGACAAAAAACTGAAAAAGCAAATACTGAATGGTAAAAGCAACGGTTCAATCACAGAAGGCTGAGAACAACAAGTTAAAGGAGAAGGGATGATTATATTGATTTACTTGACTAATAACCAAAATCTCTTAAGAACTCGCCTTCACATACTTGCAATTTTTTTTATTTTACAATATACATAATTGTAAACTTATTTAATTTTCTTTTGTGAGGTTTGGATTTGTATATAATATACGTGTAACCACCGCTTGCCTCTACGCTGCGGGAAGTGGATCAGTTCTTTGCCTATAAAATTTGAAATGATTCATGAAAAAGTCAACAGTTAATTAAACAGTCAACAGTGTTGTTCCGTTAAAGGTCTTCAACAATGATACGTAAAATTTCTTGCGGCCACACTCAGTGATTTCTTTTTTTCTTTTTTCTAGTTTATACACAGCTAGAGGAGCACGACGTAGAGCGATTCCTTTCTTCGACGATTAACAGACATCCAAATAATTCCACGTCTTCAGGGGGACCCAACGAGGATATAGTTCAAAACCACTTAACATAGCATTCTTGAACGTATTTTAGTATTTAAACGGTAGATAAAGGCATATTTTTATCCCCTAAAAACTTTTCATCTTTTCGGATTTCCTAGCTGAAAGTCTAGTGATCCGAAAATTATAGTTATCCAAACTTACCTTTTCGAAAATTTCAGCCAGGAAAAGGCTCCCGAAAATTCTAGGTGGCCTTTTTTAGGGTAAATATCCGTTTAAAATTGGGTAATTATACCATTTTGTAGATGTTCGGAAATCCTAGGAGAGGCAGGCAAGCAAGAAATTTTACAACAAATGTTCAGAAAATTCTAGTTCTCAAATCGTCTTCCGAACAGATATTTTCCCGAAAGTTGCCGTTGGGTGCCCCTGCGTCTTGATGCAGATGCCCCTTGTCTTAATTCACTCCTCTGCTTCTGCATGTCGACTCGACAGCGATTATGTTTAGCCGTACGACTCGGTAACTGAAGGCAGAGCCCCTTACTTACAACGAAATGCCAGGAAATTTCCAAGTCCTTGCAGTTCTGAATGAGGTGTACTGTTTTTCATTCAACAACTCTGTTTGTCGTCACAAACAAATCCATCACACAGCCCTTTACTTACAATATATGACAAATTGTTTTTCAACGTTTTCGATGAAATGCGTTTTTTAACTCAACAACTCTAACAACTTCAAACCTGGAATCGTATCATATCCTAATTATTTAAAAACGCTTCCCGGTATGCATGGGCCAATTAATACACAAATGTCGCAAAAATCACGCCATTCTTCGCGACATTTCCTGCGGCACTACTTGTAAAAAGTTGCACTTTACTTACCTCTTCTTCTATCAAACAACGCCGATTTTCGCGGTGGTTACGACAAGCTGAAATTTCTTTAGTATACTCAATGAACAAGCATCAAAGACGTTGACTAGTTTTGTTACAGCAAATTCAGCAACTACATATTTGAACTGAGCTTTGTGAAATGCCGCCCGCTGTGCAACCATCCATCCTCTTGGTACGCACGACTGCCTAGTTATTTAGGCGGAATTATCACGAGAAAAAAAAGCCCCGAATATTAAAGCGAACACTTTCAGGCCCTTTTTTTAAAAAGGCTAACGTGTAGCTCACGTGATATGCGTAACTGCCCAAGGTCGGTGCGTAGTTTCGGTTTCCCCTTGAAAGCGGTAGCACAAACCCGGTAGATCAAACCCAGGGAGGGGTGGACACTTCCTTATTTCCTTACTTAAAGCAACTGACTTAAATTAAACTGAACTAGATTCTAAGTCAGCATCATATACCGAGCGCTCATTAAAGACATGTCCGACTTCATACCTCGCCTCGACAGGAACGGTATTCTATGCAAGGATGGTTCATTCAGTGGACACTATCAAGACGGAAATACACTCGTGATGACATAACAGGCATTTGATTTTGAAAAGCTGAAGAATCTTTGAATTATAAAAAGAAAAAAAAAATCAAAGCAGCTGACATAAGAGGGCGGGAAAGCAGTGCTGATGTTGGCAGCAAAGAATAACTGATTTCAACGTAGTGAGAAGGAAGGTATTTGGAGACGAGTGCCATTTCCCTGTTGACCTAAACCTGCTGCTGCGGAAGTAATAAGTGCTGGGCTTCCTTGTATCACTCCATTCAAAAAATGGCTCTCTTCTTTTCTCTCCCTCGCCACGTTCACTACAGTTGAGGGCAGTGTTTGCCTTGTGATAGCCAGAACGAAGTTTGGTTTATTACAGGAGATGTGAGCATTATTGATCAAACCCGTGGAGGGGTGGGCAGTCTTTCATTATTTGGCCTAGGCGTGGTATTTTGTGCATGCAGGTTTTCAGGGTCTCGAGTCTTGTATCCTATACAATTGAACAGGATCAAGTGGAACCCACAATGTTTTTTTTTTTTTTTTTAATTTAATGCCATGAGCTCGAGGTTGGTTGCGTTGTGTGCGAAACGAAATGAATCAGGCTCACAAAATTAGATCTTATCTTTTGGGATCAACGATTATTGTTTTAAACAAGGTCAGGGTCTGAATTGCTAGACGGCACACATCTACCCCACATTCCCTCTAAATGCCCCCCAAGGGTGATCAAAGTCTAAATATTTCAGCAATCAAGTCTAAATAATCGATTGTCAATAACTTGATAGACGTAACGTATTTATGAAGGGACGGGCCCGAAACATTATTTACTTGGCTTACTTGCTCTCTAAAGTGCCAAGCAGCTTACGGAATTTTTCCGTAATTTGTTAGACGATTCATATCTTAACAGAAAATCGAGATCTCCTCCGTACCTGTAGTTCCGTAATATAAAAAATTTCTTGTGAATACCCATTACCAAGAGGAGACTGAGAGCGATTTCTTTCCTATACATCATAGCTAGCGTAACACGCAGTAGCCATAGGCTCCTGCCCTGCGCCAAAGTTTGATATCAAAAATTTATTACCGTGCATGTGATGTAACACATTCAAGTTCTTTCTCGATAACTTGATGGAAAATTTCCTACCTTCATTAGGCTTTTGTACATTATGCTCGTATTTTTTCGAGCATGTTATTTAGGCAGCACTATTTATAGAAGCATTATGCGAGCATTGTAGTGGCATTTTCTGGGACGTAAACTTAACCTTGAAATTCAAAAATCATTGTTTTCTGTGTTTAAACTATTCATTCGTATATGTTGTAGTTAATTTTTTATCTCAGGTAATTTTTATTTTTCCTTTGTTTCAACTTCGTTAGCATACATTACCATACCCAAAAACAAAAGAAAAACAAAAATTACCTGAGATAAAAAATTAACTACAACATATACATCGTTGTCATTTTGATAGCCCAAACCCTCTCAAAACGTTCAGAAAAAAATTGACAAAAGTCTTGCTATGTTAAGCATTACTGCCAAGAATTTTAATGACTTTTTGAGGGGCGACCGAGCATTTGGAAGAAGCGGAGCACTGCTTGATTAACAAGGGAATACACATTGAATCTTGTTTAAAGATGTTGCTTAAAGAAAGGATACACTGTAATTTTCAGGGAGTTATAATAACTCCTCTAGTGGGGCTAATTTAACTCCTGACAGTGGAGTTATTTTTCGTGGAGTTATTTTAACTCCAAAAAGGAGTTTAAAGAACTCTTTTTCAGGAGTAAAAGTGACCCCAGATATTGAGGAGTTAAAATAACCCCAAAAAAGGAGTTATCCTGTACCTAAAATTTTTACTCCACTTTCAGAGTTAAATTAACTCCAAAAAGAGTAAAAACAACCCATGTAAGGAGTACAAGTAACCCCATTTCGGAGTAATTTTAACTCCAGACTGGGAGTAAAAAGAACTCTTTTTCAGGAGTAAAAATGACCCCAAATTCGGAGTTAAATTACGAGTTAAAATAACCCCAAAAATGGGGTTATCCTGTACCTAAAATTTTTACTCCATTTTTGGAGTTATAACTCCCTAAAAATTACGGTGTAACTTTACGATGACAACACAATGCCCCCGAACGAGGATTCTGACATCGGAGTTTGAGATTTGCATGATGAGACTCAGAGGACGGTGACGGCAGGGAAAACGTCTCGTAAAAAAGTGAATTAACGTTTTTCACACCTTCATCACGATTATTCCAACTCACCGACTCTGTCAGATGTATGCGCACTTTTTTTAATTGAGTTCCTAAGAGCCTTATTCAAGTTCAGAAAAGTGTGATGCAAGTGCAAAGTTGTTCTTTTGCTTTAAATTTAAACCTGTTGCTTTTTTGACGTGCTCGTTGACGCATCACCGTCCTCCCTATAGTCCACCCAAGCAAGGAGCCTACATGTATAGCCTCGACTTCGTTTCATTGCTAGTCCTCACTGAACGAATACAGGAAACGTCTGTGGAACCAAAATTTTCAAGCCCAAAAAAATCGGCGGATATCCGCCCGAAAACTTTTCCGGAAAATTGTCAACCCTAGAGAACATAGTACCGTGGGAAGAGGGTAAAAAGTCATCTGACAAAAAAAATCATGCAACAGAAAACTCACAAAAAATCTAAATTCAGATATAGAAAACGAAGAAATTCAAAGATTTAAATACAGAAATATATGGCCTGGAAAATCCAGTAAAATCTATTCTCTTCTCGGTCCCGTGATCAAGTTTTCTGATGATATGATCTTATTTTCATTTGAGGGAAAAACACATGAATTTAATGTTGATGCAACCCTGAATTGGGCGTCTCCCAAGCCAAGCTCAGAATCCCACTAAAAAATTTTTCATATTTTTTTCGGCAACATTCTATTCAGCAAATCGAAGTATAGATATTATTTAACACTTGAAAATAGTTCTCAACAAGATAAATATGATCATGTTTAATGAAAATTACACCAAATAATTTAATTAGTTTCCAACTCCTTTTAGATATCTGACTAAGCAAGCAGTTGTATTCCAGTGCATAAGAAGTATAAGAACGTCGTACATATGATATGAATGATTTTGTAGTGAAAACAAATCTTCATTGCTTCTAATCTATTTTCTTTTTAGTATGCTAGAACTTCCGAATTTAAGAATGGAACTTTAAAAGCCAGTTCTATTTTAACAAAAAAGGCCCAGACCTCCCCCCTCGGCGCTGATCTGATCTTTTTATTGTTACCAGCAAAATCAGTTTCTATTTGCCTTTTCCTTGAACAACCAAATTCTGAAAATTAAATGATCTGTTTCATTTTTTGCACCAGGTTCAGTTTTTTTCTTTACAAAATACGTAAAATGTTTTTTTTTATCAATGTTACGTATTTACCTATTAATTCATTTACTTGTCTATTTATTATTTTTACTGAAATGTACTATAGAAGTCACTCAAAGAGATTCAATGCTTAAAAACAATTAAACAATTCTGTGAAAATTTAATCACAGGATATGAATTTTGATAAAGGTCTCCTTTTAGTGGACAGGAAGGATTTTCAATGCATCCAGTTGACACTGTCTTTGGTGGCAGGACCAGGTCCAGCAGCAGGTGTAAAGATCTCCTTCTTTCCTCCTCCTTCCAGCACCAGGGTCTCTCCTTCCCGTCTGAGTGAAGTCAGACCTTCCAGGATGGCGGAAGCCTCATTCTCCAGCGGCTGGAGCTCTGGAGGTGGCATCATCCTTGTTGACATGACTGGTCCTGACACAAGTTTACCATCAGCACCCTGAGTTACATTGCAGGATATAATGTTGGCCACTTCGGCTGCAATGTGCCAGGCTCCTTCTCCAGTTTTCTCAATTATCAGCTTGAACCTCCCCTGCCAGTCTCCTTCCACCCCTTGTCTTGGAGTGGGAACAAGCTGGAAAGCATCCAGGCTAGAAGTAGCAGTCTCAGAGATTGTCACACCCTGTCCTGGTTCATCCATGGAAACCGCTGGACGGAACTCCTTGCCACTGTAGCCAGAAATGTCAAATGCCACTCCAAGTCCACTTCCATTTTTAGAGAATGCCAGCACAGTATTGTCACCAGTCTGCTCCAACCGCATTCCAATGACATCACCATCACCAAACTTAGGTCCCCAGTTACTGGTCACCAGGCTACTACCATCACTCAAGTTGCCCGGCCCACCATAGAACAATCCCTTCATCCCCCAACCAGCTGCAAACTTATCCTCAGCAGAAACTCCCACCCAGGTTCCAGAACTTCCAGTCACTTTAAACTCCCAACTTCCAGTTCCGCCTTGACTCCAGATAGCATTCCCCTTGGAGTTGCCACTCCCAGTGAAGCTAACCTTTGCTCCAGAAACTGTCAGGTTACCAGATCCATCATCTCTCCATGCCATGTTGTTGAACTGATACTAGAGCTGGATTCTCCTGTGTTAATGTAAGTGAAGGTTAGGCTACACTTTTAGAGGTTTATAATTGACAAGGCCTCCATGGGAAAACGTTCCCACAAAAAGGAAGAGAGCGTGGGGACATTTTTGCGTGGGGCCCTTCAACAATAATAAAATTATTATTATTACTTTGTTAACATGTGTTTTTTTCTTCAGTTGATGATGTCATCTATTTGAAAAACCACTGACCACATTTTCACTGCATTGAGAGTTCAAGTATTTATCCTCAAGTATAATTTTTTTCATAGGTTTAAGATGTCATCAGTTTTGTTTCACTGGCTAAAATAAAAAAAAATGGTGTTTGGAAAAATGGATCACCTTAAACGCCCCATAGAAATTGAGATCTTGGGTTTAAAAAAAATCAAATAAGATTACTAAATATTCTAGCCTGTGTGGCTGGCAGGTTTGTTATGTGCTGGGCATTTTCTTTATGGGATGGGGAAATAAAATTTGACTTGCACCCAAACTTGTGGCTCTGCTACCAAAAACAACAGCACTCCCCTGCTTACCCCACCAGCTGGCTATAACTGAATCAAATGGAATCGACTGAAAAAATTAACTGCTGATAAGAAAAATAATTATTTTTGCCTGGAAGTTAATTATTCATGCGGTCACCAGTTTCAAGACATATTAACAGTAATTACATTTTCCCTTGTAACCATCAGTACCATCAGGATTACCAGAAAAAAGTTATCTTTATCTCAGCAGAATTACATGAAAAAAAGACTATATATAGCAAATTCTTTTTGCCTTATATCCCCTCATATACATACTGTTTGTTGCATAACATTTCAATCATTTATGCATTTAGACCATCATAGGGGTGCTTGCCATTTTGCCAAAAAAGCTGGTTAGAAACCAGTAGATCTTGCCAAGTGAAAACGTAATAACATTAGTCTTGAAGCAAAGTTTCCAACTAGGTCAAAGCATTCTATTTAATTTAAGACCTGAATTCTGATTACCTTTTGCAAGGTGAGACTCGAAATTTGGGAAATTGAAATGGTAAAGTGTTGGCCGCACAAGACTGACTGCTCAAAATAAGTTAGGACCTGTTGAGCTCTGGAAGTAGATCAGTTTTTCTGGAGAATTTTTAACAATCAGACATTCCAATCATATTTCAACAACAATTTCCAGCGGAGATTTTGGCATCTGTAAACTCAGCATTATCCCTTTTTTACTTCTAATAAGTCCCATCTTGTTAAAACATTTCGACTTTATGGACTCAAAGACCCAAATAAATTCTGAAAAATGTATTCTCCCCCAATCACGTTTCCAGTAATGGGCATGAAAAGTAAAATGTTATATTGTACATACCTCTTTGTGTAGCAAACAAAACACTCTGGCTTTTGCAGTCTTAGGCCTCAAAGTCCTCTTCAGATGTGTTGATATCTGCACAAGCTGAGCTGAAGTATGAAAATAAGAAAACAGACAGCAGAGTTTTTACATCACACACACTCCAGGCAGTAGGCCAATGTAAGTTTGATGCATAAATTACCTAATGAATTACTAATTTTGCATAACCAACCAATTACAGCCCATTGTACTCTCTTCCTTTCAGACATTTGATACAGAGAAACTATAGGTATTAGTGTAGAAATAAACTTCACTTACCTCAACTTGGGCTGGAAGAAATCTAACCTCACTGTGTATCTGGTACGTTTGTTATAAGCTGGGTATTTTCTTTATGCAAGGTGGAATATTCAGCTTGCTCCCAAACTTCCTGCAGTTCTGCTGCCAAAAAACGACAGCACTCCTCAGCTAACTAACCCCACCAGCTACACACGCTGGCTAATTCGTTGAATCAAATGGAATGAACTGGAAAAATTAAGGCCACGTGATTTCCACTTGCTGTAATTAACATAAAGCAAGACCATTGTAACTGCATGTTGATGAGATAAATGTTTTTTTTTGTGCCTAGAAGCTAGTTATAATTATTAATGTGGTAACCTTTTAGTAATATATTTTCCATCAGTACTATCAGGATCAGCAGAAAAAAATTATCTTGGTCTTGGCAGAATTATATGAAGACTGAGAAGACTATATAATAACGTGCTTCATATGTAATCCCCTTTCACAATGTTTGTTCGGTAACATTAATAAATAAACCATTAAGATGATGCTTTTATTCCGTATTGCCAAACATTTAAGCTCAGAAACCATTGGATCTATCCATAAGTGCAGGAAAACATTACAACATATTCAACAATTTAAAGTTTCTAACTGGGTCAAAGCATTCCATTTTTAAGTTAAGAGCAAAATTCTGATTACTTTTCAGAAAAGTCAGACTGTAAAATTACAAGAAAATTGGGAAATAGAATGGTAAGTGTTGGCTAGACAAAACTAACTGGCAAATTAGTCTAAATAATGGACTAACTCTACACTGTAGAAGTGGAAATTTTCCGGGGGGGGGGGGGGTACTTGGGTTAATGTTTACTGGGTATGTGCCGCTGGCCTATCCAATTATAGACCCCATCTTATTCACTTTTTGGAAAACGTAATTTTCGCGACCCCAACTTAGTCACTTTCTATTTATGCATCTACCATATCAATGTGGTTTCAAGCGACGGAAAGTAATGCGGTCAAATTATGCAAGCTTATGGTTAAATTTAATAAACAGCAACTTTCTGACTTTTTTAACCTAGAATCTTCCCATTTTGAATCCCTGCTTACCCCAAAAATCCGAAAATTTGCGACCCTATTCTAGTAACTCTATTGAAAATGCGACCCCATCCAGCAGCACATCGCCATTAGCCTCTTGTGAGGGAGTACCCCCCGGGAAATTTACACCTGCAGCTGGACATTGACCAAAACTTCCAGCGGAGATTTCTGCAGCATCCACAACTGAGTGACAGCATTTTTTCTTCTCATTAAGTTACAAGTTACCACTATTTTTGTTACAAAAATAATATTTTAATACACCACCGAGCCTCCCCATGCAAACACCCTGTCATTACTGAACTCCTCCAAAAAGTGACCACAATTTTCCCAGTCTAAGCCAAAGTTGGAACCTCTCATACCCACTGAACATAAATATATTTTTAATTATAATTCTCAAACTTATGCATGCTGCTTATGCTTTCCTATCAAAAATAACCACTGAATACAAACACCAGTGGCACAATTTAATGCAGGAATAGTCTGAAGGAATTAAGCTGGTGTCTAAAAGTTGAAAAATTACCAAAAGACTGAGATTGTAAATGCAGGTCTTCAGCTATAAATCAGCAGGAGACTTCCATCCCTTTTATATATAATTGTAATAAAAAAGCGGTCGTGGTCATCAACTAGAAACTTAGCAGTTTGCTGACATTATGAAATATAGTTTATTGTTATTGGATGAGGTTTTTGTGATCAAGATATAAAGTGCTATCAGCAAGCTGAAGGCCTGAGGCTGATTAAAACGCACATCTAATAGGGAGACCTCGATTATTTAGGATATCACAAAAACTGAATAACTGTTTTATTATACGACTGCTTTGAAGAAAATTACAACAAACATACTGTTGCAAGGAATTGTTATTGGAAATCATGAATTGCGGGCACAACCTACAGATTAGTCAGTTATCCCCTTGCGAAATGAATTCCCAGAGTTCTGGGAATTCCTAGGAATTCCTAGGAATTCCTAGGAATTCCAATTTATTCCAAGACATGCAAATGAGCAAAGATAAAAAACCTTGGAATATTTGGGAATACTTGGGAATGGGTTAAAACACCAGTGGGAATTTTTGGGAATTCCTAGGAATTCCCAATAATTCCAAGTTTGAAGGAAACTGTCTTTGGAACTTATGGGAATTATTGGGAATTGCTAAAAAAACCAATGAGAATTTGTGGGAATTCCTAGGAATTCTCAATAATTCCAAGTCATTGTTAACTTGGAAACACTGCCTTAATTTTTGGGAAAAACGATAAGTGTTCAAAGGTAATAAAAAGCGTAAAAAATTTTAATAATCATTTCTTTAATTGCCTATAACAACAAGGATTTCTTGACATTAACCAGCATCTATACACAACATTTATTTTGACTTAAATCTTTAAAAAAAATTATCAACAATAAGCACGATACTGAAAGCTTATTCAAAGAGCCACTTCTCGTACCTGAGCTTTCCAAACATGCCCACAACACGTTTTTCATCGCGGCTTTGCCTAATAAAAGGTCATCGCTTCTTGAAAAAACAATACGAAGTTTTCCTCTCGCTGCTTATACCTCAAAAGCGTTGGAATATTTTATTTAGCTCTGAAAACGACCGCTTTTTTCAACTTGCTCATCATCGAGCAAAATCATCCGCCATGTTTGAGCTATACTGGTTACCAGTCTCCCCACTAAGTGAGCTGCGTCATCACGTGCGCCTTTTCAACCAATGGAAAAGTGTGAAATGAAGTTCCGTTTGGTGAGTTCAAATTCACGCGGACTTTTATTAGCAAGAGCACAAGTATTTTGCATCCGAAATTGACGTTATTTTAAACGCGGATTGTTCATTTATTTTGTTGTTGACACATGAAACGTGCTTCCAGTCATGTCCGAGAACGATAAGTCAGCTGGATTGTGAAAGGTAAAGGTACGTTCCTGCTTCGTTAAATGTGTCTTCTGATGGTAACCACGTACTCAAATAATGAAGCTGGAGATCAAAGTGAAATTATAGATCGTTCCGATATATGAACACGAAACTTCAAGATGGCATGGAAAACCATTTATTGGTTCCTTTTTGTTTACTGGAGACATAACTGTAATCGTTGTTGCAAAAGGTTGATGGAACTCTACGTGACTAAGCTAATACTCGATCAGATTCTGGCGGATTTAATACAGTAGAACCTCGATAACTCGAACTCGGATAACTCGAATTCTCCGCTAAGTCGAACTAAATTTGCTTTCTCTTGATCAAGATTTCACTGAAATTTACCCCGATAACTCGAATTCCCCACTTAAAATCGAACTATGTTTCGTTTGCCTTTAGAGTTCGAGTTCACCGCCGGGGTTCTACTGTAGTCATGAACAAGTATGTTTAAACGCCATGTTCTACAAGTATTTTAGTTTCCAGTTCATTATTTTGTTCTCAGTTTGAGTCCTGAATTAAAAGAGCGGCTTAATAAGGGCTTAGCAGATAAGCTTGCTGGAAGCAAGTTGGCCTGACTTTTTCTTTTTTTACATATATGTTCCCGCTGTAAAATTAATTCAGTCAAGACTCTTTTGCTGTATTATTCCAGTTACAAATGTCCCACAATTTTTCAATAATGACTCAAGAACAATTTATATCTCAGGACTTAAATTGTTTTATTCAATTTTTTTAAAAAACAACATGTACCATAAGATGTGATTTTGAACATTATTATCATAAACTTGTTTAAATGCAATTTCCATGCTTTCTCCAGTTGGTAATTAATCATTAAATTTGTGTATACTTTACTATCCTGGCATTGGATCTTGATTGATGACATGATGTTAAACCTGTAAACTCCTAGAATTCCTAGGAATTCCTAAGAATTCCTAGGAATTACTAGGAATTTCTGGGAATTTCTAAGAATTTTTTGTGATTTAAAATCTTGTAGGTTGGAATTCCTAGGAATTCCAAGTCTAGTTTCATTTCCATTTGGAATTTCCGGGAATTTCTAGGAATTTAGAACCAGAACTTTTTAAACTGGGAATTCCTAGGAATTCCTAGGAATTCCAAGTCCGAATTTACCGTGAAAATTCACACCTACGATTCCTAGGAATTCCTAGGAATTCTTAGGAATTCCTAGGATTTTTTTCCTAGGAATTCCTAGGATAATCCTAGGAATTCCTAGGAATTCCAAAAGTTATTTCGCAAGGGTCTGCTGGTAGATAACTAACTAATCAGCAGTGCTTATAGGTTGCGCTGATTTCCAAAATAAGCCTCTTAGCCAATGAGAAGACAGATAGTGAGGGCAACGTATAACAATCATATTTATCTCCTTTCTATTCATAAACTCATCTTACGCTACTAGCAGTTAAATTAATCTCTGCTATTTTGTAGAATTTTGGAGTGGGGAAAGAGTGCTTATATGGGGTCTGAGGCTTAAATGTCTTCAACCGGTAGAGGAGAGTTATGACAAAGGAAGTGCATTCAAAATGTTTAAGGTTAGAAAAATCTCAAGAGCCGTCTTGGTAACTCCTTTTAAACACTCCAGAAGCGGTGGAAACTCTAAGGTACATCCCACAACCCAATCTGTTATGTATTCTTTTCGATCACGTTTTCAGTTGCAGGTATGAAAAATTAATGTAAAATGTTGCAACGTACATACCTCTTCTTGTAGCAAAGAAAACGGGTTTTCGCAGTAGGCCTCCGCCTCTACAGCTGGGTATATGTTCAAAAGCTGAGCTGAAGTAAACAGACGGTGGAGAAGGTAGCGCAGACGAGTGCAACGTAGTGCAGACTCTGTGTACAGCTCGCACAGGCACCCCAAGGTCGATGCATAAATTTACTTTTGCATGACCACTTTAATACGGCAGACAGTTGGTACAAAAGCTAATCAACAGATCGATATTGAAATTTAGGTGAAAGTGTAGAAACAAACTTCATTTATCTTAACTTGGGCTTGTTTTTGCTTTTTCTTCGTTATAATAGTCTATAAACCCAGACTCAGTTTATGTCCATTTTCAACTGAAAGCCTGAATCTAGCTGGAAACTGAAAAACTCCATGAAAATAATGAAAAACCATAACTTTTGCGTTTCGGTCTTCGTCTCTATCATTAAATAATATTACAATATCACACCGTGGTTTGGAAAAAAATAGACTCTGATGGACTAATTGCAACTGTTGGATCTCACCCCGCGTACGGCTCCTGCAACTCGCGTTACATGCCCGATGGCTCAAGGCGGTACATAATTAAGATCAAAATATTGATATACATCAGACTAGCGGAAGTGCAAATCACAATTGGTCATCATTTCCTTTTTTGTTCTCGTTCATCATGTCCGGTAGTCTGCTACACAGCCGTTTTTAGTGCTGTCACGCAACGCTCCTCGCCATTAGTGGGAGGAGCGTTGCGTGACTAAACTAAAAACGGCTGTGTAGCAGACTACATGTTCGGCAGATTGGAGTGCAACTCGTAAAAGCCATTAGGTTTTGGTAAGAATCAAAATTTTTATCCCTAATACATGGTAATATAAGCTGGGACAAAAGCCGATCACGGCTCCTGGCTGGAGTCTGGCTAGGACTGAGGTATAAGCCAGTCGGTTATCTTAGAGATTTATACACCGACATATTCATTGTCAACGTGTTCGCAAAGAGATGATAATGTAGTCAGCCTAGTACTAATATTATTTGCGTTTAAACTACACAGAAGGCTTATGATCAACAAATAGAAAACAAGGATTGAGATCCAGATTAGAGATGGAAATGGAAGCCTGTGTGAGCAGCCTGGGTGATACTTGTACTGTTCCTGGATACGAGGTGTTCAGGGGCACTCAACGTCAATTTTCGGAAAATATCTGTTCGGAAGACGATTGGAGATCTAAAATTTTCGGAACAGTTTTTGTAAAATTTATTGCTTGCCTACCTGTCCTAGGATTTTCGAACGTCTAAAAACTGGTATAATTGCCCATTTTTAACAGATTTTTACCCTAAAAAGCTCACCTAGATTTTTCGGGAGCCTTTTTTCTGGCTGAAATTTTCGAAAAGGTAAGTTTTGATCCCTATAATTTTCGGATCGCTAGACTTTCAGCTAGGAAATCCGAACAGATGAAAAATTTTTAGGGGATAAAAATATGCCTATATCTACCGTTTTTACACTAAAATACGTTTAACAATGCTATGTTTAACAGAGGTTTTGCCAGAACAGTAGACTGAAAGTCAGGCTGTCGGAGAAAGGTATGAAGTTTTCATTTGTTTTAATCACCATAATTCGATACTTTAAACTGTCTATTATGTCTATTTTAAGAAAGTTTATATCTTCAAGTTCCCATCTGATTGTAAAACTCGACTGAAATCGAATTCCACCATGAAAGGATTTTTTACGAGTCACTGATCCGACATGTTGACCAGATGTTATAAAGCATTTTACGTTTCATTAATATTATAATAGCACGGTCAGTCTTCCTGGAGTGATTTTGTTGTTCAAAATAAGAAATGCTAGTGGAGGGAGAAAATACTTAATTACAGCGAGTAACTTAACGGAGCTTACGTTAACCTTAAGTAAAAGTAGTAAGAATGTACTTTTGAAATGTTCTTTTATTCGTTTTATATAGTATTATAGTATTGTTTGTTTAGATTTTTTCCCCTGGGGTGGGGTCTCTTTTGACACTTTTGATTGACCTTTCGTTTCCCACCCTGGGGAATTTGATCAAAAAATTTTAAAATTTGTCAAATCCCCACCCCTTGCCCGCACTCCACCCCGACGGGGTTTACATTGATAGGTGCATAAGATTGCCTTTTAAAACGCATGATCGGTATCGTGATACAAGATGGGGCGAAACTTTTAGTTGAGATGAATGGTTTGAGAAACAATATTGCTAAATGCCCACCGTCTTAAGGGACGGACCATTAGGAAAGTTATTGGGGGGGGGGGGATGGGGAATTTTCGAGACGCAGGAATATTTTTTCGTTATCAAATTCCTTGTATCAATTTTTTTAGGCCATAGCATGAATATTTTTTAGAATTAATTGGCGTGCATGAATTTTTTTTTCATTTTATTTTCCCTTGCGCCAATATTTTTTTTGTATTCCCCCCCCCCCCTCCCCATAAGTTTTCTAATGGTCCGTCCTTAAGTAAAGTTTGTAGAACTCATTAATACTTTATGTTCTAGATAACAGATTTTATATCGATTTTATAGAATGTAACAGTCGTTTTTACAGCTTAGTCTTTGAATAAGCGCATATCGGGTTTACTTAACAATGTTAACAGGGAAATAAACGGAAAAGAGGTGATTTTGATTAAGATGGCCATGTCGGCTGTCTTTCAAGTTTAATGATGAACCGGTTGCGTGACAGTATCCTTCGCAGCCGCTCGGGTCGGAGTCACCAAATGCACTTCCGGCCCGGAAGACTACAATCTTAGCCAGATTAATGGAAAACCTAGACCCCACCCTCCTCCCAGAAATGGTGCGTGGCGGCTTCATCCTTGATTCTGTCCAAAATTGTAGTTGTGTGAGGGCGATGCTCTTCCGGAATACAGTATCCGTTGGATGAAAACTTATACGGCGTTTAACTGCTGCATGGTTAGCTCAGTTGGGAGAGGGCCGGTCTGCTGGGGGGGGGGGGGGGGGGGGCAATGAGTACTGCCAGGGAGGTTGGTGATAAGGGACGGCAAGCAGCGGTTTGTCGTATTTTAGCATTGTCGTTTTACGAGGCTGGGGACTACATTCAAAGTCTAGAAAGCAGCAAAGAGGAGCTGGCCATTGCAAGGGAAGTGGGAGATAGAGAAAGGCAAGCATCAGTGTGCGATGTTCTGGCCAGGTCTTATCTGTGCGTCGGAGGATACAAACAGGGTATTGAGTACGGCAAAAAAGCACTGAGCTTTGCCAGGTATGGGATCGTTTTACGTTTCTGGGAAACTGCCCACCTACCCCTCCACTAAACCAACAGTAACACTTAGTTCTTACTTAGGGCAAAATGTTGGCTTACGGAAGGGGTGGGGCAAATGTTTCACAGAAACGTAAAATGATCCCAGGTATGTACGGAATAGGGAAAGGGAAATAGACACACATGTTGTTCTTTCAGGTTCGTATTATGAGGTTGGTGACTATCATGAACTAAACGTGGAATGTGGCAAGCGAGCCCTGAGTATTGCAAAGGAAGTAGGAAACAGAAAAAGAAAAGCGGACGCATGCGCTGTTCTAGCCTGGCCAAACACAGCATAGAACACGGAAAACAATTCGGAAACAAGAGTAAGGCATTGCAAAGGAAGTAGGGAACAGGGCGTGGAAAGCTGGCGCGTGCTCTGTTTTGGCCAGGTGTACTACGAGATTGAAGAAAACGACATAGCACAGAAAATGAAGGTAAACAAGAGCTGGTTACTGCAGATGCAAAAGAATTTCGGAAGGGTAGTAGAGGGTCCACTTGTTCGAAGGCCGATTAGCGCTTAACCCGAGGTTAAATTTAACCCGGGTTTCTTTTTCTTGCGTTTAAAAGCATTTTCTCGGATAATTTTCTCTGTTATTTTTAAAGTTTTCAATAATCAACTTGTCGACAAAAAGAATTCAAACTGAAATGATTTTTAAGTTTTCATATCTGAATTCAAATCTCGCACTTACCCTGGGTTATCTTAACCCAGCTTTGAACAACTCGGTCCAGGTAAAGACGGCAAAGAGCTCATAATCGGTTTCATTATTCGTCTAATCAAATGTACTGTTAGAATTCAACCCATTTTGTTGTTTTTAACTTACTGGCCAGGATGAAAAAACGCAATGAAAACTTGACCTCGTGAAGTTTATTGACCCTAACATTTGCCGCGATGCTATGACTTATCAGTTCTACCGAACCGTGTTTTAATAAGTGACTGGACATTAATTGCAAGACCAAATAGAATCATGGCTTAAAATGCCGTGTTTGAAAGAACAAGTATACCACTGTGTTGTGATGTTTTACAATCATACCAAGGTCATTAAAGAAATCCAACATAGTGGCAACTCCATCCTCTTCTTCGATGAAACACACTTTCTGGATAATTGTCTGAAGCTAATCGAGGTTCAAAAACTAAGTTAAAACCATGGCTTATAACCAGCTAGCTGTGGGGAACGTCTAAGGCGAACAGTTCATCTTAGGATTTAGAATACTGATAAATGTCCTCGTTAACTAATCAATAAGTCTGAAAAGAAAAAGTTTCTAACTAAACCACTTCAGGTGGCAGGTAAAATAAAGGTTATTATTATTAACTGAAGCAATGAGGAGAACATTCTTTTATTCCACTATTAAAGAACTAAATGCTCTTAACTTAGAACCAACCACCTCCTTTAGCTTAATGAAGGCAACACTGACTAATAACGTCTCCTCAAAATATACGGTGGACAATTTTAAAGTTAAAAAGTTATTCTGATGTTTAAAAATCCGTGCTTTTTTTTTAATATCATTGTAGATTGGATTCCCTTTTTTATTAATGTATTCACTTCCGTTTTTACATCTTTCAATTTTTTAAATCTCTAGAATTTTGAAGAACCTTTTATTATAATCACTATTTGTAAATAGGGTTTTTATCATGATTGTTGTAATTTTATTGTTATCAATTTTGTTTTTAGAGGGCCACTAGGGAGGTAGAATACTTGTTTAGAATTTTTAAGATCCTTTATTATAATTACTATTTGTCAATAGGCTTTTTATCGTGATTGTTGTAATTTATTATTATCAATTTTGTAGGGAGAATACTTTTTATAGTAATTGGTGTCACCCTCTTAAAATAAAGGTTATTATTATTAAGTAAAACTTGCTATTCGAGAATAGTAGAAATCTATCAAACTTGTTAAATAGATTCTTTAAAAAAAAAAAACTATCCCGAAAAAACACATTGGCCGTTTTTTTTACTAAGGGCACTTATCCGTCTTAGGCAAACATTTGTAGTTCGTCCGGTTATGCGTCTCGAGTATGAAAACGGGTTCAAGACACATTGTGCGTCTGGACGAACTTTCCTTCGAAATACGTCTTCAACAACGTACCACGAAAGGTAGTTCGCCTGGACGCATAATGCGTCTTCTGCCCGTCTTTATACTTGAGACGCATAACCAGGTAAACTACAAATGTTTGACCAAGTTCGTCCAGACGCATAATGCGTCCTTCCTATAAAAACGGCCAACTAATAAGTCGTTTTAAAAAATGGAAAAAAGGAATAAAGAAATTTAAAAATTAATGTTCAGCTGAGTTTAACCTCTAATTTTGAAGAGAAAATTAATAAAATGTTCAGATTTGTGGAAAAAATGAAGAGATCTAGAGAAACGGTTTTTTATGGAGCACTCCACCTACTCGTTCATTAAACATGAGTAAACAATTCTACCTAGGCAAAAAAGTTCCTCCGCGCCGGTGACACAAATCTCCCATAAATCATCTGTTTCAGACAGTACTGATTTAGTCTGCTACCGAACAAAAAGAATGAAACACACACGAATGATCTACATCTAAATCTACATTTTATTACGTCGGTAAAGTCGATTAGACATCACACTAGACTTACTTTTTTTCAGAAATAAAACACCTGGCAAGTAGCTAAATAGAATAAGTGAACTTATCGAAATAAATGATATTAACAAATACAACGTCCTAGTCGTGTCTCATTTCATATTTAAGATAATTTGCTAAATTTCGTTTTAAAACAGTCAAGTGACTTCGAATTTACAATCGCTGAAGGCAAAGAATTCCATTCACATATGGATCTAAGGAAAAAAAGAGAACCTGAAAACGTCCTTGCGAATGTTGGGTATTTTATATTTAAAGGCATGGCTCCTACGTGTCCAGGTCTCGCTATTCGGTACAAGAAATTTTTGTTTTAAAATCTACTAATCTATGACTCAGTTTGTACGTTAGTGTTCACTTGTTTTTCTTTCTTCTAATTCTAAAGTATCCCATTCCAGCTCTCTAATGATATGTGTAATGCTAGCTGTTCGGTTGTAATTCTGGAGGCAAAAACGTGCCGCCTTTCTTTGAACTCTTTCAAGCAACATCATCAAACAAGAACGTCTATTTACAAATTTTATAGACACCGACCTTTTGTTGACTTAAAATATTTACAAACCAACTAATGGATGAACTAAGAGGATAATTTAAACTGAAAATCTGTAACTGATGGACTGATGGAGGGTTACGAAGACGTTGATCCATGCACATCTGGCATTAACTTGTTAAAAAAAATGGTTAGTGTTGTGGGGATGTTACCCAGACAGAATATAAAAGGAGGATGTACTATTTGCAGGAGGCTAACAAACCATTGTGATGGAGAGGTTTCTTATTACTTCTACAACCTACTACAGCTTAATTACTCAGCTATAAAAAAAAAGAAAACTACCCGTCAGTGAAAACCAAAATGCGTTAAGTTCTACCCTTCAGGGAGACGTTTAACGAAAAAAGTTAACCCAGAGTGATTTACTCATAAGGACTGAAAACAATACAGTTTGAGGCGAGTTTGCAGTGATTAATGTCGCCCAATGTAAGGGAATCCAGATTCCGGAATCCAGGGAATTTTTGATTGTGGAATCCGGAATCATGGGCCTTGCAATCTTGAATACAGCTCAAAGAATCCGGAATCCCACTCTAATGAGATTGGAATCCGGAATTCAAGTTCAACTAATAAAAAATCATGGTACGGAAACCAGTACCTTTAATCCAGAATCCACGGCGTTGATCCGAGACTGTTCTGGATTCACTTACATGGGGCGACTGTTGATGATCCCAGATTCACGGCAAATTATGACCTTACACATTACTTTTTGCAGTTCATCCAGATTAATACTATCCCACTTTTCCCTTCTCTAAATACAACTTCTTCCTAAAATGTACTTGCGAATCAGAGGGATCGTTCAAATTGGCAATCGTTTACTGATATCTCATTTCAAATAACACAAAACGTTCACCATCTGAAAGCCATTGAAACCATGACAAACCGGTACCTGACACGCAGGCTAATGTTTGGCTAATTTTGCTATTTTAGTAAGAAGATCCTTGTTTACATTTAAAACGCATTTACCGCGGTCAAGCCTACATTCATCGTCAAAACTGTCCAAACATTCTACATTTCCTTAAATGCCTACTGCCTAATTTTGAACCCAGACCTCTCTATAAAGACATGCATTATGCAAAATTAACAAAACCCTTTAAATCGAGCGAGTGTCTATTATGGTCCACTCTGAACTTTTGAGTAAAATAACTGTGTGTGTGCTGACACGTGAAAATCATGAAAAACCTTAAATATGTTTGACTGAGTGACAACCATTTACAGTTTTTGAAAGGCAAGTCCTCCGAGAAGAACCCATGCCAGGCCCATGTCATAGGTATAGAGCAATTTTTCGTTTTTTCTTTTGTTTCGTTCTTATTTCTTTTTGTTTTATTTACTTATTTATTTATATATTTGGCCAGGTAATCAGTTGAACAGATTTATTCAAAGTTCCTTTTGCAATGACAAATTAGGGGGGTCAAAACAAGTGACATTTTCCAGTCGCGGGTAGTTTGTTGTAGTATTTACTTGTCTCAGTATAGTGGGCCCAGTCTCGAAAAACCATCGGATCACTAAGGATATGAACGGTGAGAGATGCGGCCATTAAACTCGCGAACTTTTTCCAGCAATCTGTACCGGATTTTCTGCCATCTTTGTAGTCTGAAATGCTTTTAATCATAATCCAAGGAATGTCCAAGTCGTGAGCTGCCGCATGTAGACCTAGATTCGAGTGAAATGATTTTATTACCAAATAGACTAGTAAGGGAATCCAAGACAGTCGTGTATTCTGGATTCCACGCCTAGATTCCGGATTCCCGATTCCAGGTATGGGATTCCGGATTCCAGTTGTCAGTGGAACTTGGATTCCGGATTGTACTCGTTCGTGGGATTCCGGATTCCAAAGCCCAGGATTCACGTTTCTACAAAAAAAAATTCCCCGATTCCGGAATCCGGATTCTGTTACATGAGGAGAGGCTAGACATGTAAATTTAGAGTGCGTTCGATTGGGAAATCCGGATTAAGATTTTCAAAATCTAAATCCGGATTTCCCAATCAAACGCGAAATCCGAAAACGGATTTCACCTCCGAGAAATCCGTCCTCAGGGTGGATATCAATTAAGAAATCCAAATCCGGATTTTTTGGATTTCCCTTTTTGTCGTTCGATTGGGAAATCCGAAAAAGGATTTGCAAAAGTGTTCTCGTGAACAGCGGTCTTCTTTTTACTAATTATGTGCGCGCATGCAAGACCGCTGTTCCTAAGGACAGTTTTTCAAATCCTTTTTCGGATTTCCCAATCGAACGGTAAAAAGGAAAATCCAAAAACAAATGTTTTAGCGTTGAAATCCGTTTTCGGATTTCGCGTTTGATTGCAAATCCGAAATCCGGATTTTAAAATCTAAATCCAGATTTCCCAATCGAACGCACCCTTAGATACGTGGTTAACAGGAAGCTGGTTTTGTTTTTAATTTGCTTCAATGTGTTATTTATTCATTTATTTATTTTAAAACTAAACTTGGAAAAGTTTCCGTTAGCGCTGAACGAAGACTAATATGGGATAGCAGCAGCTAATTAAAAATTTAATTAGGTGAAAGAGAAAAAACGAATTAAAAATTGAACTTAATGCCTTTTGAAGTGTCAAGGTCTTTAGAGGAAGTTGTAGTGGAAGTTGGTATGTTCGGCAACGAAAACGTCGCCATTTTTAAATGGTGCTATCTGAGCCAATTGAAGAGTTAGACGTTTACAGGGCAATAGTAGAATCTTGGTTCAGTTATCGTAACTCAATGGACCCTGAGTGCTGGTCCGATTGGGGAAAAAGTAACCCGAACATCCCGCCTTTAATTTTTTTAGGTAACGGCTTTTCTGAAGGCTATGTGATATTTGGTGTGACTGTATGCTTACCTTGCCCTTCTAATTCCATAGCAACTGCTTGTGGAAATCGCTTGATGAGTGTCTCGCAGCATTCATTGTTATCAATCTCCCCTGGAACACTCAGAAAATCACCACGATGAATTTTTACTCCAAGTGCTCTGGGATCCTTCAAAGGCGCTTTCCAACCATCGCCAGCATTAGGGATCATCCTTAAAGGAAGGGATTTCAAAGGAACTTTGTCTCCGAACTGCTCACTGGATGGAACACAGGTTATTAACTTCTCTGAAATAACCACGTCGCCCAGTTTTACTTCAATGGATTTCAGGCTATAGCAGACGCCCACTAGAAACACGGCTTTGGGCCTCAAGACTCTGACAGCCGCCAATACAGAAACTGCAGAGCCTCCAGCAGTGACTGAGCCCCTTTGGCACTTCATTACAGCAGTTCGTAGCTTTATTTGACCTTCTCCAATGTCCCCGAAGTAAACGAAGCCAATGTCTTTGTGGTAACTTTTACAGAGACTGGAATTCAGACACGAAAGGCAGCCTAGAAACTCACAGTCCTCTACCGTTAGTAACAAGATGTCAGTTGGGAGTTGGACATTATTCCAAAGTACCGACTTCTCAGGAAGGTCCTCATTCTTAAGGAGACTGATAGTGATCGCTGGTGGGTCAATTGCAGTTTCTAGGAGGACAGATTAAGAAAAAATTGACTGATTATCATTAGACTATGCTAAAAACGAAAACATCGAGTAACGGATAGCCTGGGTACGTAGGTAGATAAGGTAGGTAGGTAGGTAGGTAGGTAAGTAGGTCAGTGGGTACGTAAGATGGTTGGTAGCCAGCCAGGTAGGTAGGTAGGTAGGTAAGTAAGTAGGTAGATAGGTAGGTAGGTAGGTAGATAGGTAGGTAGGTAGGTAGATTGGTAGGTAGGTAGGTAGGTAGGTTGGTAGGTAAGTAAATGGGAAAGTAGGTAGGTAGATAAGGATGGTAGTTAGGTTAGTGGGTAGGTAGGATGGCTGGTCGGCAGGAGGGCAGGTAGGTAGATAGGTAGGTAGGTAGGCAAGTAGGTACGTCGGTTGGTCGGTACGTACGTACGTACCTACATCCAAACATGCAAACTTACATGTTTAGACCTATTAAGTAACTATGATTGCTTCTTTAATTGCCTAGTGGATTGAAGATATGAGTTGAAAAACAACATATCGACATTCATAAGTTGTCTTGAGCAGCTGAAATATTGGCGTAATTATGCACATCATAAAATTGCTGAAACCTGTTGTTCTTATTCCCTTTGAAAGCTCAGAAGTGCTGCAAGACAACTTTCTTTCTGATCCTGTGCTTGCTTGCGCCCCTGCATCAGACACATCTGTCAAAAAGAGTAACAACATTACTTTTTCTTCTATCTGTTCTAATACTCTCAACCTTATCATCTCTGTCTTGTTAAATAAAACAGCTTCTGCTCATACAAAACTAGCCTCCCACGCAGAAGTTTTTAGGGGTTCGTCAAGCGTTTCTGCCACACGAAAGAGGATTGCGTGACGAGCCAAAAGACTTTCTGCATGGGAGGCTAATACCAAACCCTTCAAGTATAAATACAGACCCGACTGCGTGTTTCTAATGCAATGTGCATGCTTAATCTAAAAATACCAACTATCACATTTCTGTAAATACTTTTCTGGTACTTATATACGCAATGGAAAGATTTTTTACTTCTTTTACCACGGAAAATAATCCGAATAGCCCACATTGAGACATTGTTAAAATTGGTGGCCAACACTTTACTATTAAGCCCTGCATAAGAATTGCTTGCTTGTGACTTTGTTCAGTAATGTCACAATCCCCTTAAAGAAACTATTTTAACGAGGCCCGAGCACAGATTTGGAGAGTAATCAGTAGCAATGATAAGAAAAATTCGTTAAATTTCTCATGAAATTATCAAGAGATTGTCAGTCTTATTTTGAATAGGTAATATCCACCCTCACGAAAATATTGTTACCTTTAAGTGAGAACCATATTTTCAGTCCAGGCAGCGTAGGCATCTCACGCCTTTTTTGGCAATGCTTCGCTATCCCTCCTTTTACTTTCAGAAGGCACAGACAGTCCTCGTGAGTACAACACTTCTGTTTGTGGATAGAACAGGCCTCTTCATCTCGCAAACAGCCAGGGCATTCGACGCACAAGTCACACATCAGGTTTCTTAGCCAGGACACCTCGCTTTTTAGGGTCTGCACTGCCTCTTCCAAAAACGTTCGTATAGTAATAGCCATTTTGTTTGTTTCACCGAGCGACGCACTTTCCTCTGGTTGCGTCAAGATGATCTTGATGAATGTTTTCCTGCATAAGAGAATAAACTGGTGACAGGGATACTTCCCAATGAAAAACCGGGCAGCCCCATCGAAAAAATCTGGATTTTCTTGGTAACCATTCTCAGAGTACCATCTAGTACATCGTGACAAGAGCTGGAAAAAAAGACCGTGAGGCACAAAACCCCATTTAAAATTAAGGTAAAGTGGACATGGATCTGAAGGCGATAATTTCATTTCACAAAGGAATTTAGGTGGCGTCTTTAGTTGACAGGGTACATAGTACTTTTCATTTGTTGGCGGCGTGACAAACTTGACGATCAATCCGAACTGCTCCATCATGCTCAAGATATCCTCCTTGTTCAGGCCTTGCTGACAGTACTTGGAGAACACATGATCAACCAGCTCCATGTGGAGGGCACCTGATGTCTCCATTTCATTCCAAAGCTGGGAATGTCTCGGTTCCTAACAAATTCCGAAGAAGACAACACTTAAATTAATAACAACAAAATGCCACACCTGTTGACGATGTAAGCATCTTCATCTTTTTCTTGGGCGCTACCACAATAATATAAAGGATTGAAATGCATGGTGCCAAAAAAAGCATAAAACGTTGGATTATTTTCAAAAAGATTTTGGCATTAACGTATGAATTGAAAAGTTAGATAAAGCGTATGGCAACAACTGTCATTTTAAATGCCAACTTTAAAAAATTTACAAGAACAGAATGTATTTAAGTAGATCAGGCAAAAAACTACCGCAGAATAGCAAAAACTAAATAAGATTTACAATGATAAAATTACATTTTATAGGGTTGTGACACACGAAAGATGAAGAGAAAATAAATATTAAATTTAGACGAATAAAAAAAACTAATAGATAAATAATATATAAATAAACGAATAAATAAACAAAAATAAAATACTCCTTAGAACAAAACAAAACGGTACCAGATAACTATAAAGTTTACATTAATTAGGGTAAATCAAACAATTCTAGCCAGTATCAAAAGTAAGGGGATAAAAAATTTTCCTTCATCTTTTTCTTGAATATACGTAAATAACTACTTTCTAAATTTTCATCCAGATTATTCCAAACAGAAGGGCTAGAGAAACATAGATTAAATTTACCGTAATTAAAGTCGAACCTTCACTAACGGACACCTCCCCACAACGGTCACCTCTTATTACATCAACTCTTGTTTAAACCTTTCTACATCGGCAACGGCCACTAAAGCGTGTCCTCAACTGCCAACAACGGCCAGTTTTTTTGGTGACTGATGAAAAAGTCAAGAATGGTCATGAAATTTAATCCGTATAGCAAGTTGATGATAAATCACGCAATCGGCTTTTGATTGTGTTCCATTATACTGCTGCAGTGAGCATTAACTGTCTACGATACTTATAGCGAATGTTACGAACCTTGCTCGTTTTGCGACGTTAACATTTTGATTCGAAACATTAAGTTTTCTGTGTATTTTATCTCTATATACTAGTATATGATTGGATTACCATTATGGGATACAGTAAGCATGAACTTACGAGCAATGTACATGTTGTACTCCCTCAAAGCCAAACAAAATTTGTCACATTACACCCCTACCTCCCCATAACTGCCAACCCTCCACAACGGCCACTTTTTTCTGTCCCAAAGGTGGCCGTTGTAGAAAGGTTCGACTGTAGTTCTAACCTGATCAATATAATAAGTTGACTTTGATGCTAGCCTAGTATTATAGCCATGGTTAGATGATATACGTGAAAAGAAGTTGTCAAAAGCCTTACGTGAGCAATTTATGAAATTGAAACATTACAAAAAGGCAGTATGAACAAGGTGACTATGTTGAAGTCAACACCAGCTCTAATAAACCTTTTAACCGATACGGCGGCCATATTGAATTTATTAGATTTAAGGAGTATTATTGTATGCCGAGGGAGCACTCGCTCAGTATTTACGCGAGAGTTTTGGGCAAAAAAAGAACTTAACTGAATATTTCTCGGGGAAAACGCGATCATTATTACATTCAAACAAGGCACAACGATCTTTTTTCCCATTACAATCTTTTTCTAGGAAAACTTCAAGAAAAATTGGCTTGAAAAGCGCGCGTAAATGCGGAGCGAGTATACCGGATCGTTCTCATGCCCCCTGGGCATCCTGTAATACTCCTAAATCTCATTAATTCAATATGGTTGCCGTATCGGTAAAAAGGTCTATTCAAAGCCAGCATTTACGCTCTTCAAAATAGATGTAACTGATTGCCCCCGCGGGGATTTCGCCCAGAAGGCGAAATCCCGAGGAGGCACTCTAGTAACTCGCGCGTATATTAAGGAAAGTATATACAGTTGAAATATACCGTCAGAAAAAATCTCGATTTGCCTGAACAGGGGCCGCGAGGAATCGGTAGGTAATGATGACGTTTCTATTGTTTGCGCCCGTAAGTACGAAATGGTTAGGATGACGTAAAGACAGAACATCCCGAAGAGACCGCTTAGGTAGCTTTTGTGACAGTTATTGTGCAGTCATTCTTCGATACTCTTTCGCGTTACCTGTTATCAGTGACATTCTGTGGAGCAGTTGTTTTGAAAGTTATGGACCAAAAGACACTCGTTAAGCTCAGATGAAGTTATAAGGTGCGTATAACTGTGTATATACAAACACTCTGGAGAGTTTTCCAGACACGAGTTCACAAATCTTTGATTGGAAACCTTGCCAGACACTCTTTCTCTTTGACCGGAATAAGACTTAGCCCCAAACAAGTAAGACGAGTGAACAACGGCTAGCTTATCACTAGCAGAACGATGGACGATTATAGAAATTCGCCGACAATCAAATTCTGTCCGCTAAACTTTAAAATATGACAAGAATGCGCGAGCGTGAATCGATCAAACGTCCTTTTAATTTCTAAGGGCCTGTTTACATGAAGGTGGGAGACCCCAGGTAGGTGAGGTAACCCCTTCCGTAGGGTAAAAACATAACCCTCCTTTACATGCAATCTTACAACCCCGCCATCCCGGAGTGCACTTTCTCAAGATTACTGAATGGTGATTGATGCTGTTCTACACTTGCTTGCTGCTCTTGCTGCAACCTCCAGTGCTGTGGCTTTCTATTGCTACCTTTAATAATGATGCAAAGCTACCGCCAAAGTGAATTTTGTGCGAATTCAGTATCGCCGCGAATCTGACCCCGGCTAGGCGGGTTACCCCACCTTGAAACATTTACATGGCAAAATGTGACCCCGGCTGAGAGGGTTACCCGGTCGGGCAGACCGGGCTACCCGCCTTGGCGGGTCACCCCACCTATCATGTAAAAGTGATCAAATTAAAATGAGAGATTATATGGACAGGCAGGTTACCCTACCTTAGCGGGTTACCTCACCTACCTGGGGTCCCCCACTTCCATGTAAATAGGTCCTAAGGCTCACTTTCCGGCAAATAAGATGAACTGAACGTAAAAAGTGAAAGGGAAATAGCGAAAAATTCAACTTCTAATTAAGTCTTTTCTTATGGTTCAGAATGAACTATTCTCGAAAATAAGAATGTTTTGATCAAAGCTGTGTAAATCAAACTGAAACTGTGCATGGAACCTTGCATTTCCTGTATTTATCTCACCTGTTGTATCGAACATGTGTGAAAATCTTCATTATGAATCGGTATACCTCAAAGAGCTACACAACGAGCATGAATACTATTGACCGACAAGGTACAGAGCGGAGGCAGCTGTAGAGTCAACTACTTAACAAGTATTGAATGAGGCTGAGTATCTTATGAAGAATTATGGCGATCGAGGAGGGTGTTATCCGTCGAGGCCGTAGGCCGAGGCGGATAACAACCTCCGAGATCTCCATAATTCTTCATATGATACGAAAGCCGAATTCAATAATTGTTTTATTATTCATTCAAAAGAATTCCCAGTTTAAAAACGTGGCTAAAACATGCTTACCCCCATCGATCCATCGATGTTAAGTTGATCTTCGATAGTGCACGTTTAGGTTTGTGCAGCTCCGCAAATATTCTCCAAATAGCGGATGTCGCCCTTCGAGTTCTCTTCTTCCTGTTCTTGCCATGTTTTTAGCTATTTTTTCGCCTAGTTCTTACTCTTGAAACGAGCGAAATGTCCGCCATTTTTCAAGTTCACAAGCAAAACAACTCAACCTCGTCCCCAGGTCGTCTCGGTTAACGGTGCCTTAACCTGCGAAAACGCTGCATTTTTGACGTCATGTCCTCGTTTAACACAAAATTCTTCCAAATTTGGTCATCAGTAACTAGTTATGGTGAATTAAATGTGTGCTTTTAGCCAATCAGAATCGGGAAAATATTTTGAATGAATAATAATACAGTTTAATAGATTACCCCATTCTCAGCAAATAATAACGCCGAGAAGGGTGTCAATTTTAGCTTCAAATTTTGTTCGTTTTAAATGTTACGATTCATGTATCACGTCTAGTTTTTCTTATTTTCTTTCTTTTCCTCACCCCCCACCTCGATTAGCTTACGCTAACTGCAGGTTGGGGGGAAATATTTCCTTTTTTTTTTTCATTCACTTTTTTATTCTTTGTGATCTGTCTGCTATGAAATTAAGTTATTGTTGTTGTTGGTTGTCAGTCATAACATAGTTAACTATGGTCATAATTACTACCAAACGAAATAAACAACATGAATCGAAATCAACCAAAACATTTAAAAACCATTGTCTAATGAAAAATTTCGCTTTCTTAGAAAGTTTGCTATCAATCTTTAAATTTTGTGCTTCGAGTAACTTTTTGTTTTCTTACGAGCTGCTGACTGGCCCAAAATCAACTTTCTTGGAAAGTACTCTAATTTTCCTGTCGTCCGATTGTAACCATTACGGTTACAGTAGCCACACTGTAACTGTAATACATCATGCAAGTTTTTTTGTATTTTGGCAATACATTATGTAAGTGGAATATTGAGTTTCAGGAGATTTGCTCGTAGGGTTTAGTAACAAGATCTTAGGCAAGTGGTATAGCAGAGTTTTTTTTCGTTGTTTGTGGAACACATTAGGTAGCTTAAGCAACCGTGACGACAATCGCGTCTATTTGGGTCTTTCTGCAGGTATCGTCATCACAAAAGAAACAAAGGAACCATGGGGGCTTTCTTGTTTGGTTGTATTGTTTCTTTTGTTATAGCGGAGCTCTCGCGCGCGAAGCGCGCCAGCGGCGCACCATGGGTAAGAAAATGAAGTAATCTACCCATCCGAGAAAATTTGGTAATCACGTGACCGTACACCGCCCGCCCGAGAGACCGTCCGTCCGCACCACAGGTATACCAATGTAAAATAACTCAATCAACAGGTATTGCAACCCAAATGCAACTCGAGGTTATTTTGGCGGGAAATCGCATAGCCACTGGCGTCTTGTAAAGCAGAGACAACAAAAGAGTCAATAAAGACTAAAACGGAAAACGGAAATTGTCTCTGTATCCATGTTGTCTAAAGTATTAAACTTAGATAAATTGTCATGTCCCCAAATTTGGAATATAGAGCAAGAGAAAGTCAGAGAAAAAGAGAAAGTGGGCGGCAGGCCAGCGAAGCTCAACGAAAAAAAGCGCGACAGGGATTTAGAGCGAGAGATGAAAAACCGAAGGAGACATTTTTTTGTTGGAAAAACAACATGAAAATTTTGTGTAGCGGCGGTGACTGAAATGAGAAATGCCAGTGGCCACCAATGCAAGGTGGAAATGAGCGGCAGTGAAAAAAAGTGAACGGGAACACGTACGACATTTCCTCCATAAAACGAGTAACTAAGAAGTTTCTGGAAGTTTCACGTTGTAGTCGTGCAAAACAACGGCAAAGAAATGTACCAAAAAAGTGTGCTGCATGTGCAAAGTTCAGTGTTTTTGCTAATTAAACCTATTGTTGTTTTTCACCGGTTTTCCGGCGTTGCATGCCTTCCCCGCTTAGCATTACACGATTTTATATTTTGTTTGAACAAACTATAAATATTATCGAGAGCTTCGCTTTTAGCCCTGGCTAAATCTATATATTACGTGTTTTAATCTGTGCCTCCGTACCTACAGAAGGGACCGTCTATATGTATTGGCTCTATTTTTCAAATGTAGGCCGTTTTCATAGAGTTGCATTCTTAAGGACTTTATCCATGTTCAAAAAGAGAAAGGAAAATTCGTCCTCGTATGTTCGCGTCCCCCATAAAACGTTGCATGCATAGGACGTTTCACGTCGTAGTCGTGCAGTGGACGCAAAATCACTTTTATCGCCACGTTTTCACTGCCGTCGTCGTTATCGTTGCGTAAGCTCCCTATGTTAATCAATAAAAATGCAGGCTACGGAAATTTTAGCCTAGATCTAGTTTACTCTTACAAAGTTTGATCTATGCTATAAACGCAAGAGGATGTTCTTAAGTGGTTACTGTATGATAAGTTAACTAAGGGATATTTTATTGGGATGTAATGTCAGGTATCACGAATATTCAGTTATTAGTTGTTTAGAATGCCTTTACAAGTTGGACGTTTAAAATAGTCATCAACATAAACCTTCTCCTTTCATGAATTCGTTCTTTAACAAATATGTTCTATTTTAGTACACTTCCACGACTTCCACGACAGCCCTTATACCGTAAAAAAATGTTCAATTGAGGTTCCCAACAAAGGCTTGTTTACATTTGAAAATGTCGCATGGTTTGAAATTTCAATCTTAACTTGACTCCTCCTCTAGATTTCTAGGAAATAACCTCTATTCTTATTTTGGTTAGTTTTTAGCGTGTTCAGTTTCCCGTGTTTTCGATCGAATTCATATAGTTGATGGTTTCTATCTGCAACTTAAAATATTCTAAAAATAATGGTATGCAATATCTCCCACTTAACAGGTGTTGGTTCAAGTAAAAATCTATTCGGTTGTAATTTCTGCTCTCTACCGCGAACTGCATTTTTAATTTGTCATCTGAGTTTCCAATCACGTACGTATTTGATTTATGGAAAAGTTCTGACCAATCACTTTCCGAGAAGAAGCTTCACACCTCTCCGAAATCGACAACAAGTCAGGATTTTCAAACTGTACTTTCCTATCTGCTGATACGAAAAGTTTGTAAAAGAGTTTTTGTATTGTTCTCCTTGTTTTGTATTGGCCAGTTGTAAGCTTAACAGTAAAAACTTAGATCGAAAAAACATTTTGACAAAGTAATTATCTCGAAGGTTTTATGCTAATCAGTCTGTGTTAACCAATCAGAAAAGACTTGCCTCAGCATTAGTTTGCACTAAGCAGTTGGTTTTCTGGCTGATATAAAAATGGGTGTAACACAAATTTACCACAGAGAGTTGTAAGAACAAGAATCTAAAAGGATATTACACTCTTGAGCGATAAATAACCAAAGAGTCAAGAAGAAGCTGTCTTTGTGAAAAGGCTACAGTTAGTTACCGCCAAAAAGTCTTGAGCGACGACTCATACATATCATTTTGATGGAATGACGCTATTGTTGACCTCTGGAAACTTGTAACTAACAAGGTTTCAAAAGACCAGAGCGATGGTTAAGGCTGGGTCTTTGGTTTGTCTTTTAGGTTTGAGATAATTAAAAGGGGATAATCATCCTCCATGTAAATGAATCCGCGCCAGGGTTTCTACGACAATGGTAATGCAGGGAATTTGTGGCGGTGGGATGGTGTTTTCTGGGGAGTCTATTGCAGTATTAGTAAACTATTAATGTTGATATTATTATCCACTTGAATATGTTTTACTTACCATTTCTCTGAAAGGACAAACGGTTATGAGTTGTCTGAATACCTCAATAAGCCATTGAGCCCGCAGTACAACTGTGTTGCGGTGTCTGACAATCATACCAAGGTCATGATAGAAATCCAACATTGTGGCAACTTCATCCTTGTATTCGATGAAGCAAAACGTCTGGATATAACCTTGAAGTTGTTCGAGGTTTAAGTAATACAGTTCCTCAGCAATTAAAGCTTTGACGACCTTCTCAAAGTTAAACCATCTAAAAACCAAATATAAAAACAAAAGCTTAAAGCAGAAGTTAAAGCCAATACTGAAGCCTTGATTTCTGCTACTAGAATAAAAGAATGTAAATGTGTCAGAACAACTTTAACCAGCTGACATACGTATGATCCTGGTGAAAACTTGATAATTCGGCACTGTACACTTGTACTACACGTTTCTTTCTAGTATGTGCTAGTACGCAATGGAGAATACAGTAAAAACCCGCCACTAAGAACCTGCATTTTCTCAAGTTAGCCGAAACAGGTTCTTACATGAATGGTAATTAGCACAAATTTAGGCTATTTGGGTTCTTAAATGGGTTCATATTTTCTGAAGAAAAAATACATTCCTGATTGTAGCTAAGGGCATTTAGTGGTATTCAGCGTATTCCTTATATAAAATCTGCGAACCACTACATCGCTGTTGGAGTGATATAGCCTGTGCCAGGCTATCGGTTAGTGCAGACGAGCGAAAAAGGCGGGCGGGCAGTGGAAAAACAAACGAGCAAAAAACGGCGGGAAAAGAGAAGGGGAGAACCTGTAAGTATCTTTGTACTGCTGTGGCAAATGAGACACATGAAATGGAAATGGTAGATGTGATTCAGTATTTCCACAATAGCACCTAAATATATTATGTGCGTGCTGTGCTTAGTTGTGGTACCGAATGTGATGCTAACAAAATACACTAACTGCAAAAAAAAAAATCTGTTCAATGCATAACTGGTAAAACTAGTGTACACAATGCCAAAAGGGTTTGCTCAAAATATACTTTGAAAAATGCAAGAAAGACTTGTTTGCTATGATTCGTATATGAGAAGCTAGTAATGACTCAATTTAAGTATATAACATGTAAAGATTATCAGTGAGAGAAAATGAAATACGGTGAAAATATAACATTTGAGGGATTTCTGGAAAAATTAGAGTTAATTGAAGGCATGCCAATAATAAAAATGACTAGATATAGGCACCTACTGTCACATGTTCCCTTGAATAGCCAGAAAAGTCCAAGCCCCTTCTCATATGTTTTTATCGTAAAATGGCGTTCACGGCTATCCGAAGACGAAATAGCTGAATTTCTCACTAAAACTGAGCGTAAAACATATTGCTCAATGGATACTATCCATTTACGGAGTAGATGCAAGCGTGGATGTCCACGGTTTGGAAACACAAAACGAAAATGGTAAAACAGTGAACCGCCGAGAGTTCAACTTCTTCATCTCACAGGACTGAAATACAGCCAAACATGGCTGTAGAAAAGTAATTCGATCTCATCGCCTGAAAAAGGCTAGCAGTAGGCAGTCGAAAAGTCGCGGCAACTACATAATGATACAAAAAAAAGCTATATTTTTAAGTTTATTTCTAAATGGAATTATACCGTATTGCCTTCTTGCATAACTTACAGTAAATACAGTAACTGGAATAGACAGCGAGAGGTATGTTTTTCTTGACTAAATAACTTACCGAATTGGTACCCTTTCTCCCATATATGGTTCTTGTCTCAAAACTTTCATCATTCGTTTCTGAAGTGCGACCACTCCCTCATCAGCTGAACCTTGAGTATTATCGACAGAGAAAAAATCAGGGATCACGTGAAGCCCCAAGTCCTTTCCAAAAATTTCCTGCTGAATCTGCAATTCCATCTCTTTGATGTCTTCGTGTGGTTCATCTGCATGTGTTCCCACGATGAAGACTGGAGGGCGACAGTACGGCAGATCTTCCACTTTCGACGGTAAGCACATAGTCCTTACAGAAACCAGCCACGACAACAAATTTTCCAAATTTGTTTCCTTATTTTGATTACTGAGATGACGCTTTAGAGTTCCTTGCTTGAAACAGGGCTCTGCAATGTCCTTTAATCCTTTGCTGAGATCGTACACTAACATGTAAACAGCTCGTGGCGATAAAAAAACTGGGTAAGACGCATAGTAAAGATGTTGACCAGCAAAGTCCCACAGATCAAGGGTCATGTGATGTTCCACAGTTGAAGCATCACTCTGAAGGTTTAAACCTTTTAAACGTTGAACAAGATGATCTTCAAATTCTTCAGGAGGCAATGTAGAGTCGATGTTTAATTCAGCAGGGACGCCTGTTTTTGTCACTTCATTGTTTACTTTGGCTGTACCCTAAAATTAATGTGTTAAAATTGGTTAAAATTCTACTTTTTAAATATAATAAAATATGTCTATTGGGGTGCAGTGCCCGAGACTCGACAGCGATTTTGTTTTTTCCAATGTCTATGTTGTAGTTAAATTTTATCCTTGGTTTAAATTTTATTCTCCTTGGTTTTGGGGTATGGTAATTTATGGTAATGACTTTGAAAAAAAGAAAATAACACTTAAACAAAGGATAAAATTGAACCACAACAGTGATCTATCTCAAATCTCGTAGTTTCACCATTCTGCAAGCCGTTGAAATCTTGAAATTTAATTTTCTGCATCTCAGACATTGAAAGATTGAAATTTCAAAATTCTGCATCACAGACATTGAAAGATTGAAATTTCAATATTCTGCATTTCGAATCTTCCCATTTAAAAATTTGGCATGCAGAATCTTGAAATCTTACAATCTTGAAATGTTAAACATTCAAGATTTTGCATATCGGAATTTTGAAATGTCAATATTCTACCTGCCAAATCTTTGAGTTTTAATATTCTGTTAGCCTGAGTAGCTGGCAGGATTAGCGTGGGAGTGCTGTATGATTTGGCGGCGGAGCCGTGAGAAGAGTGGGTATTCAAGTCAATTTGAAGTCCTGCCTGCCACAATTCCTGGGTCTTTTGAATAGTCCACAGCCAAGCTTACGGGAGTTTCTAATTGGCTGAGAGTCGATAAAACGCCAATCAAATATTAATTGCTATCTCTACTGTCTCCCATTGGAAAGTTAGTGAGTACATGTGGAAATGAATCAAACTTAGGGAGCTATAAACCGGCTCCACTCCACTCCACTCCACTCCACAATAAGATTTCCGCTTGAAAAAAATCCTCGAAAGACATTTTTTTGAGGAAACTAGATCTCAAAATTTAAGACACGTCTTCTGCTATCCTTTAGTCGAAAAGAAACTAACCTCTTTGTACGACAGGAAATTGGCTATATAACAAAAGTGCATCAGACAATAATGCCTTTGTCAGGCAGTCCAAACCGCCCTGATCCATCCGAGCTCAACATAAAAAGAGCGCTTGATCATTTAAAACTTGAACCTTAAAAATACGGGTGGAGTATGCTGAAGAGGATTCTTGTTTTTGACTGAGCAAATGATCTTTGCCGATTGAGAGGTCATGAGGCCGATGTGTTTCCTGTGCATTCCAGCACTGATTTCCTGTGGTCTTTGTGTCTGACAGAATTTGACCTCTGAAGCATTTTAGAGAATTCTTTGACCTCTTTTGAAGTATAAAGCTTTTTATTGCCGCTAAATGGCCGTTTAAGAGCGACGGTCAGGAAATATCGACCATCGAGTGGCAAGAGTTGAAAATCGATTTCCTTCATTTTTAGTCCATAAATAGCTTTTAGGTAGATTAGTAATTTGGTGTAAGTTGTTCTCGCAAAAAGCCTTTCATTTTCGAGAAAAGTATAAGAATATCAGTTTTCGTGGTCGGAGTCTCAAAATGGTCGTATTTTCAACCCGAAATTTGCTAACATCAACTCTCCTCGCGTTCGCAAATAAAGTCGTAAGGAGAAATTTGGACAAATTCCATCAATAGAACAATTCTTCTTATTTCACTAGAAGATACTTGCCGCGCGGCAGCTTGGCTGTTTTGGCATGAGTGCTCAACTCAAGAAAATGGCGAAGGAGTTCACGGTTGTCATGGCGAAGTAGAAATGGCCGAGTTACTGAATGAAACGAATCGAATGCACGAACACGCAAAAAAAATCGCTCGATAGACGTCAAATGCTATTGTTTCAATGGTCCTGCTCAACACAACTGCATAATGGGTAAGACCATCTAACTGGAAGATTTAGGATAATTCAAAGAGCAACAACTGTCCGATTTCTACAAACTGCTGTCCATGAAATAACTAAAAATGTGCACTCCTAGAAGAAAAATCAGATTTCCCACACGCCAGCTATAAGCCTGCTTAAGTGTACGGTTTGACCAAAGGCGGCCTAGACTTTATGGGAGTTCGTTGGAACTTGAATTCTATAACAGAATGAACCAGCGTTTTCGTTTCAGGTCGGACGCAACATCCGGTTGCTTGACAAGTGATGTCCGGTAGTTCACACACAAAATAATTTTTCGCCTATCATCTGTCATCGGGGATTCGTACACTCCTTTCGATTGGAATTCGTTTTGGAATCAGCTAAAAAACGAACAACTGCAAAACGATAATTATAATTGCCAAATCAAATATTTCATTTTTGGTGAGCGGTTTTTAATGCTACCTTAAAAGACCTTCCCGGTTAACTAATTCCGGTCCAGGGAAAGCAGGAAATAGCATTTAAGAGAGTTTAATTTTCAAAATTTCCCCAGGAACCCCAAAGAAGTTCGTTCCTGCGGCACGAACGGTGCAAGTCCATCAGCTGAACCTCTGCATCCGGTAATTCCAAATGCTTCCCGATGCACGAGAACGAAGTGACAAAATACGTGCCAAATTTCGCTTTTTGAAGTCGAAGGACTCACTTTTAGTTTGTGTTGTGTGTTTTGCAGTCAGTTCGCTTCTAGAGCCGGAATTTTGAATGTAGTTTGTTTGTTGTTATACAATAACATTCCCTTCTAAAATTCAAATTCCAAGGAACTCCCATAGAGTCTGGGGCCCGTTTCTCGAAAGGCCCGGAAATTTTTCGGGCCCGAAGGCGAATTTTAAAATCAAAACTTGTTGAATAGTAGCACAGTTCCTAGCTCACAAACCAGTCATTTTTTCTCCGTTAACTGACAGGTTCATTGTATCATTGTCAAAATTATTGAAACTTTGATCTTTAATGTAAATAGGGCATACACAAAATAGCCTTCCGGGCCCAAAACGTTACCGGGACTTTCGGGGAACAGGCCCCTGGCCTGCCTGTGGTGTAACCAAACCTTCCACCAAAATCTTACGTCCAAGTTGCATTTCATCAATAAATGGAAAGCCTCCAAACTAACAAGACAGCAAATGAATAAAGGAATGAAAAAATGATGAAGGAGAGAAAAGAGACTACGGTGGATTAAAAAAATCGTGCGTACCTCTGAAAATACCCTCCATAGGTCCCCTGGGGTTTCTTTTTCTTTTCCATCTTCTTTTACTTCTTTTTCTTCCTGCTCTTTAACATCGTTGTCGTCGACTTTTTCATCACCTCCTCTGTCATCTTCCTCTTTGTCTCCATCTTCTTGGATTTCTCTAGCTACCATCTTGGTAAGATCGGACATAAATTGAGACACACCAAGATTTTCATTGGTGAGTTTCCAGTTCTTAACTTGATCGACTTTAACTTCGAACTTCGATGGATCAACTTGAATTCCGTCAGTACTGTCTTCCTGAGGGTCAAAAGGTAGATCTAAGAAAGATTTCTTCAAACTTGTCTTGCCTGCTCGATCTTTTCCCATCAGCATGATTCGAGCACGGTACAACTTCACTTCTCCTTTCTTTAAAGCATTTTCATAGGCAAGCTTTGCTCTTGGTCCTCGTGCATTAATCTCGTCCGGAACTCCACCTAAAAAATATTTAAAATACAAATCTGAGTCAAAGAGGTAAAAAGTACCATATCTCTTCAGACTTTCTCAGGAGTGTTTTTATGGGTTGTTACCTGCTACCGAGAACCTGAATTGTTAAGGGAGCTAACAAGAACACCAGCTGGTTCGTTTAGCTTTCTAGCATGCACATTATTTTCACTAAATTTAATTAATGCTCTTTTAGTGTTTTCCCCTATTAAAGTGGATTCATATGCAACATACGTGTATAACTGTCGCACTTTGTAGGCGTAAAAACAATAAAAAACTCCAAGGCGCAAATGCGACAGTTATACTCGTATGTTGCAAATGAGTGCACCCTAAGATTGTCATGCACTTATCAGTGGCTATCCCGGGGGGGGGGGGGGGGGGGGTAACCCCGGGGACATACGCGGGCATGGCGCGAGATTGGTCAAGTTTGTTCTTTAATTTTAAGCCCGGGATGGGGCGATTGGATTGCTTTTGCACTTTCGTAGCAGCATCCCCGGTGGAAGACCCGCGGGATTTGTAGCGTCGCCGCCATTTTATGGATGGAGCTGGAAACGAGAGCCGTTCCCGTCTTCAAAAGAACTGGGTACGTTTGGTCAACACGTTCTGGCAAAATGGTGACAGAAAAGACGGTAAAGGACTTTCATATTTCTCTTGTATCCTGTTCCTTTTAGCTGGCCACCCTTCGCTTTCATAGTGACTCTATTTTTCGGAAGAAAACTACGATTCCTTCTATAGAACTTCTATAGAGCACACTTTACCAACGGCACGCCTCGAGTTCAACTTTGAAGGCATGCCAGCAATAAAGACCTGCGAAGTCTCTTGTTACTGGCGGGGTATGTTCTGATATGTTAGAACAGTATCTCAGGCAGTATTGGCTGCTATGTTGCAGGTAGGTGGCCGTGGCATTTGACAAGCAGGTTTAACCAGTACATCGATCGCTAAGGACATCTGTTTTTATTGACTCGCTTGTTTCACGCGAATATCGAGATATTCATACATAAAAAAAGCAACCGTGCAAAGTCTCTGAAGGGAGATGAAGAATCACTAACTTACATTTACTGACACCACAGCCATAAACTAAATCTGAACGCTTTATGATTTCCTCAAGTCGGCTTTCCTTAGTGCACTTTTCAAAATAGTGAATACTCACAGGATTTTGATCAAACCATTAATATATAGATTTAGCCAGGGCTAAAAGCGAGGCTCTTGTTACTATACTATAGTTTACTCACAGAAAAATAAAATCGTGTAATGCTGATCGACGAAAGCAACGAGAACCGCAAAACAAAACAAAACAAAACAAGGTCTAATTAGCAAAAAAATAACTATGAAGGGGCAGCACACTTTTTTTGCACATTTCTTTGTCGTTGCTTTGCACGACTACAACGTGAAACTTTCTGGTTACACGTTTTATGGAAGAAATGTCGTATGTTCACATAAAAAATTTTGATGCTTGTGTTCCTGTTCTCTTTCTTTTCCACTCCCTCTAATTTTCACCATACTGGCCGCTAACATTTCTCATTTTTTCACCACTGCTTAAAATTTTCTTGTTGTGTTTCTAACGAAATTCGTCTCCTTTCCTTTTTAATCTCTCGCTCTAGCTCCTTCTCTGCTATCCAGACATTAAAGACATTAAAGGGGCTGTGTCACAGCAGTCCAGTTCATTTTGTTTTATTTTGCCAACTACTCGCCCTCTGACAAAATCAGAGATTAAAGACAAACAAATATGTCCACTGAACATTACTTTTGAAGCTGTAAACAACAGAGAAAAATTTTGACAAACTGTTAGGCTGAACAGTTTTCAAAAACCCTAATTTCAATTCGTTTTAATCTTCTTCAGTTTTGCCTATCCGTGGCAGCTGTTGCATCTTGTGTTATATTAACCTTCCTTTAATGTTTTAAGGAGTTATTTTTATGTTTCTTTTAATTTAACGGGCATTTTGCAATAACCTAATTTGGCTGAATTTCGTGACACAGCTCCTTTAAAATTTAGTCGAAAAAAAGGGTGGTTTCTTGGTGTTGCGGATCACCAAATGACGTCACCTTTAGCCTGTTTTGTGTTTCTCACTATCATAAGGTTCAAGTATTTATTCAACCTTTACAAATACTCATTTCGACAAACGAATGCAAAATGTCTGTCGGTTTGTCAGTACCGACAAATTCACTGACAAATTTTGACTTGATTAAGCAAGAGTTCAACTGACATGAACCGACAAACCGACAACTGACAAATTTTGTCGGTTTGTCAGTACCGACAAATTCACTGACAAATTTTGACTTAATTAAGCAAGAGTTCAACTGACATGAATCGACAAACCGACAACTGACAAATTTTGTCGGTTTGTCAGTACCGACAAATTCACTGACAAATTTTGACTTAATTAAGCTAGGGTTCAACTGACATGAACCGACAAACCGACAACTGACAAATTTTGTCGGTTTGTCAGTACCGACAAATTCACTGACAAATTTTGACTTAATTAAGCTAGGGTTCAACTGACATGAACCGACAAACCGACAACTGACAAATTTTGTCGGTTTGTCAGTACCGACAAATTGACTGACAAATTTTGACTTAATTAAGCTAGGGTTCAATTGAACTGACATGAACCGACAAACCGACAACTGACAAATTTTGTCGGTTTGTCAGTACCGACAAATTGACTGACAAGTTTTGACTTAATTAAGCGAGAGTTCAACTGACATGAACCGACAAACCGACAACTGACAAATTTTGTCGGTTTGTCAGTACCGACAAATTGACTGACAAATTTTGACTTAATTAAGCTAGGGTTCAATTGAACTGACATGAACCGACAAACCGACAACTGACAAATTTTGTCGGTTTGTCAGTACCGACAAATTCACTGACAAATTTTGACTTAATTAAGCGAGAGTTAAACTGACATGAACCGCATCTCAAGTATTGAAAACGTTTCAATTAAGCCCATATGTATCAGTTAACAGTTTGGTGACGGCCAGCGAGAAACGAAGAAAAGATGTTTTCACCATTTTCCTTCTTGAACTGATTTTTGACTATCATAAGAATGGCTAACAATGAGGTTTGCTATACATGAGGGCATATTTCCGACTAAAGGGATGAAATTAAACAGAAAAATTACTATAAAAATTTTTTTCGCAGAAGCGCATAAACAAAAATTGGAACTTTTTTTAGGATCTATTTCGATCTTTCTCAGTCTCGCTTAGCCTGCGAGCGCGAGCGAGCGGCGAATCTGCGAGGGGCAGAGGAAATGAGAGCTTGCAACGATCTCTCATAAAATATCATTGGCACTTCGCCCAGACGAAGAAAAATACAATTGGCTGAAAAATGACGTTCCGGAAAACAAAGTCGATTGATAACAGGCCAAGCTGGCACCTCCTTCGTCAGCGTGACAAGTTTGGTTCTCAGGGGGATCAGATTGGTACCGAAAACTTGTTTCAGCCCTCAAAGCAGACGAGGGGGCTCGTTTGATTTAGTATCTTGCAAAGAGAATATTGCGAGCCGAGGATAAGTCGGACTGAGTTTATAGTTCTTGTGGAAGGAAAATGAAAACCCTTCATCAGCTGCATTCGTTTGTCACTTCAAGCGCCTTGTTTAGTTCTGAAAACGAGAAGAGTGAAAATGAAGAGAGATTCAAGCTCCCGGTTCAAGCGCTGCCTTCCAACGTCGGTTTCTTCACCCGATTGAATTCCACTGGGTAGTTAAAGTCAGAAACATGTACTTGACATTGTAGGCGTGTAGCTTGACTGTAAAGAACGACAAGAGAAAGAGTTGGTAGCAACTGGAGTACAACTTAAGAGAACCAAGTCCAGGAAAACGCTATTCTCCAGTTCCGGAACGGACAAATATATAATGTTTTTGTTGGTGATTGCGACGGGCAGTAGTCTTCTACACTGCAGTATGGACGACTTTTCAAAAGTAAACGAAACGAGAATCAAAGTATTGAGTTCTCATCCGAGCAGACACGTTGAAGTTCGATGTCCGCGTGGAAAAACAAGCATATCTTCAGTGATTAAAAACATTGTTTTGATGCTGCTGCGAACGCGTTTTATAAGTAAATAATTCTACGCGCCCTCGGCTGTCTAAACTTGACAGACGGTTGTCACTTGTCTAATCGGAGCGACCGCGGGCGGGACGTTCGCGGTGACCGTCTTCACACTTTGCGGATTCCCGGGGTTTCCGGGGTGGAAATGAAAATTTATGAGACAACAACAACGACAAATTTTGTTGAAAATTGGAAAATAACTAATTACATTACATTACAGTAATTACATTACTTTCCCACCCGAGAGATCATTGCAAACTCTCCTCTTCTCGGGCCCTCGCTCGCGTGTTCTCGCGAGGCTCGCTTCCCTCGCCCAAATAGGAGAGCTTGCTCGCAGGCTAAGTCTCGCTCGATGTATTTTTCCTTTGCCTTCCTTCTTGATAAACTGTTTTATTGCCCACTTTATCTTCTTTCTTTTGCATTGAATTGAGGCTGGCTAATTTTTAGTAAAGGCGCAATTTTAATCTTCAAAGATAACTGCGGGTAAACGGTTAAATTGACAGTGGATTTTCTCCCAAAATGTTACTTTTCTTAATTTTCTTAGCCTGCGTGGCAGGCGTCGAAAGGAATTTTCTTTGTGAGTGTAACTCTATTAGGATTGCTCATAATATCCTGAGAACGAGGCATCGACGGAAAGATATATATTTGATGACGTTGTTACTTAGTAACTTATTAGGTTTAAGTAAAAGCTATTAAAGTGGGTACGGGTAGTGAAAATATGCATACTTTCATATGAAAGGAAAACTACCAAAGGCAAAGGGCCAGTAAAGGAAAAACGGAAATACACGCATGATGTTGCAGGCACGATACGAGTTTAATAATCTCATCTGTATACAGTATCATATCCATGCCTTTCACATGAATTTTGGGACCAAAAGCAATGTGAAACGACCATAAGGCCTAGGAGCACAATCCACAAAACTCAACAATATATAATACATTTCAAGTGTAAATCTCCAATCATCTTTATAGCTTTATAGTATTATTGTAGATCTAATAATCTGATTTTGCGTTTCATTCTAAATGAATGTGCATGCCTAAATTTCAATTTTAATCATTCAATTGCGGCGTACAATGGCAAGTATATGACATACCGGGTGTCAAATCAAGTATCAGTATTAATATAACGGTAGCCTGCGTAGCATGGTGGTTTTGGTTGGGAGCGCAAACCTCGAGGAAATTGGGGTAGCTTCAACGCTCGTTCACGCGCGCTCCGCGCGCAGATTTCGCGTTTTCCTGGCTTTGCCGCTCGTGCGCCTCGCTCGACAAAACCGCCATGCTACGCAGGCTACCGTTATATTAATACTGATACTTGATCTGACACCCGGTATGTCATATACTTGCCATTGTACGCCGTAATTGAATGGTTAAAATTGAAATTTAGGCATGCACATTCATTTAGAATTAAACGCAAAATCAGATTATTAGATCTACAATAATACTATAAAGCTATAAAGATGATTGGAGATTTACACTTGAAATGTATTATATATTGTTGAGTTTTGTGGATTGTGCTCCTAGGCCCTATCATGGTGGTTTCACATTGCTTTTGGTCCCAAAATTCATGTGAAAGGCATGGACATGATACTGTATACAGATGAAATTATTAAACTCGTATCGTGCCTGCAACATCATGCGTGAATTTCCGTTTTTCCTTTACTGGCCCTTTGCCTTTGGTTGTTTTCCCTCCATATGAAAGTATGCATATTTTCACTGACCGTACCCACTTTACATGTAATAGCTTTCACTTTTACCTAATAAGTTGCTAAGTAACAACGTCATCAAATATATATCTTTCCATCGATGCCTCGTTCTCAGGATATTCTGAGCAATCCTAATAGAGTTGCACTCACTAAGAAGATTAAGAAAAGTAACATTTTGGGAGAAAATCCACCGTCAATTTAGCTGTTTACCTGCACTAATATTTGAAGATTAAAATTGCCCTTTTACTAAAAAATATCCAGCCTCAATTCAATGCAAAAGAAAGAAGATAAAGTGGGCAATGAAACAGTTTATGAAGAAGGAAGGCAAAGAAAAAAATACAGAGAGCGAGACTGAGAAAGATCGAAATAGTTTCTAAAAAAAGTTCCAATTTTGGTTTGTGCGCTTCTGCGAAAAACATGTTTAATTACATCCCTTTAGTCGGAAATATGCCCTCTGTGTTGCAAACCTCATTGTTAGCCATTCTTATGATAGACACAAATCAGTTCAAGAGGGGAAAGGGTGAAAATATCTTTTTTTCGTTTCTCGCTGGCCGTCACCAAAGCGTTAACTGATACATATGGGCTTAATTGTTAAAATCGTTTTCAAGACTTGAGATGCGGCCACAACACATCTCTTCTTCATTTCAGGAACTAAAATTTGTCAGTTGTCGGTTTGTCGGTTCATGTCAGTTTAACTCTCGCTTAATTAAGTCAAAATTTGTCAGTGAATTTGTCGGTACTGACAAACCGACAAAATTTGTCAGTTGTCGGTTTGTCGGTTCATGTCAGTTGAACTCTCGCTTAATTAAGTCAAAATTTGTCAGTCAATTTGTCGGTACTGACAAACCGACAAAATTTGTCAGTTGTCGGTTTGTCGGTTCATGTCAGTTGAACCCTAGCTTAATTAAGTCAAAATTTGTCGGTCAATTTGTCGGTACTGACAAACCGACAAAATTTGTCAGTTGTCGGTTTGTCGGTTCATGTCAGTTGAACCCTAGCTTAATTAAGTCAAAATTTGTCAGTGAATTTGTCGGTACTGACAAACCGACAAAATTTGTCAGTTGTCGGTTTGTCGGTTCATGTCAGTTTAACCCTTGCTTAATTAAGTCAAAATTTGTCAGTGAATTTGTCGGTACTGACAAACCGACAAAATTTGTCAGTTGTCGGTTTGTCGGTTCATGTCAGTTGAATCCTTGCTTAATTAAGTCAAAATTTGTCAGTAAATTTGTCGGTACTGACAAACCGACAAAATTTGTCAGTTGTCGGTTTGTCGGTTCATGTCAGTTGAACCCTTGCTTAATTAAGTTAAAAGTTGTCAGTGAATTTGTCGGTACTGACAAACCGACAAAATCTGTCAGTTGTCGGTTTATGTCAGTTGAACTGTCGCTTAATTAACTTAAAAGATGTCAGTGAATTTGTCGGTACTGACAAACCGACAGACATTTTGCATTCGTTTGCCGAAATGAGTATTTGTAAAGGTTGAATAAAAACTTGAACCTTATGATAGTGAGAAACACAAAACGGTCTAAAGGTGACGTCATTTGGTGATCCGCAACACCAAGAAACCACCAAAAAAGGACTAGGCTTTGTCACTGTTTTTTCTCTCTAAAAGTCGGGGTGGCCAAGATGACCATAACGTGGACGTCTATCTTCAAGTTAATCACAGGTCACAGGCTCCACTCAAAAAAAGGTCATTTCACATTGGTTAAGCTGTGGTGCGGTGGCAGGGCGCATGGTCACGTGAACAACAAAATTTTTTCGGATGCATGGATAACCAAATTTTCTTACCCATGGTGCTCCGCTGCGCGCGCAAGAGCTCCGCTATCACTAAACCTTCTCGTTTCCTTACGCACTCAAAGTAGAACGGGACTTTGAAACGAAAATAAACATGAAAAATAAATGAAGTTCATGCCCATGCCCCAGTGTGTTTCTGCTCTCCAGGATGATACACAGTAAGCCACTTTTCTGGCAAGTTTAGCAATTCATTGGTTAAGCAACTGTCTGCAACGAAAACGAAACCCTGGTACCCTGCGTTGTTTGTATCCTGATTTCTGCTCCTCTTTATATCTGCTGTAAATTACGGATGGATAGCAGAGACTACTAAAACTTTTTTGGCAAAAATTGGACTAGTTATAGACCAAACGGAAACGAACAGTTTTTGCGGCCGCATTGAATTAAAAAACACTTTTGCCTTTTCTAGTTTCAATGGGATGTTCTGAATCTGGGTGTTTTTTTAAAACAGTTGACCCGCCAAGTAAAAGTTAAGTGAAGTAAAAATAAGGCAAGGCCCAGTTCAAACGTCGCATTTTACATGTGCCGAATTAAATTTGAGAATTAAATGCCGCATGTGAAGCGCGACGTCCCAACAGTTTCAAATTAAAAACTTGATAGTACGACTTTCGCAGAATCTGGGATGAACAGCCGAAGATTCTAGTAGTTCGTCTGGTTATGCGTCTTGAGTATGAAGACGGGTAGAGGACGCATTATGCGTCTAGACGAAGTATCTTTCGTAGTACGTCATTAACGAAACAACGAAATGCGAGCAAAATGTACTGTGTAGTAGCGACTTCGTGAAACAGCTAAACAATTCCACCTAGCCGCAGGACCACGCGCGAAAAATGAACAGTCATGTGGTACTGATCATGAACAACCGTAATCGTAGTCCGCAGTCATCGCTTCCAAAGTCCCTCGTGAAACCTGTACTAGGCGGACTCCATATCAAGCGGACACCCTGCATTAAGCGGACGAACAGCTCAGTGAGTTTCAAACCGCGTTTCTTCCCACATTTTAAGCACAACGAACCTGTATCTAGCAGACACCGCTATCACAAACGGACACCAGCAAAGGTCCCGTGGATGTCTGCTTAACACAGGTTTCACTGTGCGCATACACACGAAATTTGCAGACTACCGAAATTGATTAAATTCATTTATCATAACTATTTTTCTATCGCTAAGTTTGATTTCTTACCATAAACCATCTTCCACATCCTTTCAGCAAGGGATTGACACTGTCTCTCCCAACTGAATCTCTCTTCATAACTCCTTCGAAGTCTTTGGACTTCCTCAAGCCGCTGTATCCTTGGTTTTTGACGGATAGCATAAATTGCCTTTGCCCATTCCTTGGGGTCATCAGAATCGATCACAACTGACTTGCCCTCAGTAAGACCACGCAGTGTTTCTCCGAATCCGGAGTTTCCACTTACCAGAATGGGAAGACCAGCTGACATCGCTTCCAGTGCTGTTAACCCAAATCCTTCAGTTCTTGAAGGCATGATAGCCACATCGACTTCGCAAAACAACTCTCTCAATCTTTGCTTGTTTCGTACAGATGATCTGACAATCAGCTGGTTCTTTGAAATGCCAGTCTGGAGTAACAATTCTGCGACTTCATGCTGCCTTCCATCAGCAGTACCAACAAACACCAGACGGTAAGAACTATCCCGCAGCTCGACAACGGCTTTAGCAGCAATGTCATATCCTCTGAGACTGAAGTCTTCAAAATCACCGCCACCAAAGGTTAATACTCTGAAAGTCACCCAATCTTGTTCAGCATGTTGTATCGCCGAAAACTCTGCAAAGGAGCTTGGTAGTAATTGAAAGACATCTCCAAAAGATAGAACAAGTTGGGATGAGATGGCCATCGTCAGCTTGGGTCCAACTGCCACAACGAGATCTGCAATTCGGCACAAATCCACTTCAGATATGTACCTTCGTTCTCCCCTGTCAATAAAGCTACGATAGCCCTTATGCACTGCCAGCTCTTCAGAGTCACTAACTATTACGTGCACCCACTTACAGCCATAAGACTTTCTGATAATCTGTGCTTGTCTGCCAAGTCTTGCTCCAAAGCCGATCACAACCTGAATGTCAAGGTCGTCTGGCGGTAAACTCAACCAGTCGAGAGGATTACTGAAGCCAGCAAGGCGCGTTGCCTCCCGGATGGAAATGTTGTAACCTCTGGCAGCTCTCTTGTCTTCTTCACCACACTCAAATTCAGGTAAAAGAATGGTGATTTCTAAGTTTGGGTGTTTTGCCAAATGTATGGCAAGTGTCCTGATTATTGTTGACAAGCCACCCTTAGATGACCCCAACTCACCCCACTCATTAGCCAGGAGGGAAACTTTTAAGATTGAACGCTCTGGATGACTTTGTGTTAAACCAGAAAAGGCTGAGTGTAATTCCTGAAAGTAAAGATGATACAAAATTTATGCCATAAGCAGGAAAATGTTATCAAGTTAAAAGCGTTTTACTTCTTTCAATTTTAGTGAATACAAGGGGGAAACCACTTGCTTTTAAAGCACTGAGGACGATGTTGGTTTCTTCATGTGAGAAACTTAAAAAATAAAAAGCCCAGAGGAAACAAAGCGCAAGAAAAATAAAGCAACTCAAGTTTATGACAAGACAATCAAGTCTCGATGTGCGATAAGGAAAAAAAACGACAAACGACACTTAAACAAAACAAGACAGGTGTGCATCCCTACATCGCATGATCAGTATATATTGTATAAGTGAAATGCATTTGCACCATGTGCTCAACCTTATTAGGTTCTGGCGACGTGGCAGTGATGATGACAGGTGTTGACTATAATTCAAAGCAAGATAGCTTCACAGTCTATTGCAAGTGAGATTTCATTTAAATGATCCTTCAAAACTGACCTCAATCGTTTTGATCAGTCTTCAAGCCAATAAATAGGTCTGTATTGCCATTCAGCAATATAATCTGATCTGTATGATTACAATTTTATTACGTTTCATATTTACAATTGCTATATAAAAAATGTACGCATTTGGCGATGGACAACAGTTCTGTTTCCACAAATCTTACATAAAACATACACCCTTATTTCAGCCAAGGTGAGTCAATTAGGGTCAGTTACACTCTGGCTATCAAAAAGAAGTAACTAAAGAGATTTCAAGAAGCAATACACCTGGTAGTTTTCTATGATTTAAATATTCAGCTGCTTCAAAATTTGTCACCGTAAAATTCTTCCGTTTGATGGAGCCTAATGGCAAACGTTTCCCGATCTGATTCCTTTTTGCCCTCGTTTCCACCCTTTTTCACCTTTTTTGAAAGATCAAGGAAGTTTATGAAAAACAAGAACGCTAAAAAAAAAGTCTCGCTTGCTTAGAGATTAGATAAGAAATGAGGAGGCGATTAATTCTAAACGAAACAGGAATAACAGGATTTACTCGCTAAAGGCTTTTCACTTCCTACTTTATCGACGGGTCGAGTATTCTGCAGGAAATTTACTTTTTATATCGTATTCGACTATTTGTTCCTGAACTGATTTAGTAAGCGTGTTAACGACGACCGGAGATAGATATAAGCGTGTATAAGTACACGAAAATTCAAGGGCCTCGATTCGAGAAAAATAGATCAAAAACGTGAAAAAACACGGCGCGTCATTTCAATCATCACCGAAAATAAACCGCATGCTCATCACAAGACTCATTAGCAAACAATGAAAGTTTACAACACCCGACCAGTTAGCATCACCATCGAAGTTTTACTAATCAAAGGGGCTGTGTCGCGGCAGTCCAGTTCATTTTGTTTAATTTTGCCAATTACTCGCCCTCAATCGCTATGGAATTTAAATAAGCAAAGAAATTACAGGTAAATGATAAAACCAGAGATCCGAGACAAACAAATATGTCTCCTGAGCATTATTTTTGAAGTTGCAAGCAGCAGCGATCAACTTTGAAAAACTGTTGGGCTGAACAGTTTTCAAAAACCCTAATTTCAATCCGTTTCAATCTTCTTTAGTTTTGCCCATTCGTGGCATCTGTTGTTTCTGTTATGTTACTTTAACCTTCCTTTATAGTCAATCCAGGTCAAGCGTTCCCGTCGCTAACAAACTAATGAATTCGTTAAAGGAAAAATGATTTCGTTTGTTGATTCAATAATCCATTCGTAAAATGAATAATCCAACAGTCAAATTGGACCTCGATTCAGTAATTAAATATTGATTTGGTTTATGAACAAAATCTACCTGTTCTTTATTCTCGTCTGTTGTGTTCAATCGTATTTGCTTCCCTTTTCCTGCCGTTTACGACTGCGTTTTTCATTGCCTTTAATCAAAATAACAGCTAGAATAGACAGACCGCAAACGCAAAGAAACTGACAAGGGCCGAGGATCGAAATCCACCAATCAGTCGACTTGTGGAAAGTGTAATTTTTCAAAAAAACAGTAATCGAATCAACATTCGAGTATGGAATCGAGGCAAAATATGAATTTTGGATTATTCATTTCATGAATGGATTATTGAATCAACAAACGAAATCATTTTTCCGTTAATGAATTCATTAGTTCGTTAGCAACGGGAACGCTTGACCTGGTTTGACTGTAAAGTTTTAAGCGGTTATTTTTATGTTTCTCCTAATTTAAAGGGCATTTTGTAATTTCCTAATTTGGCTGAATTTCGTGACACAGCTCCTTTAAGATTCTTTTTTTTTTTTACACTGAAGTTCACTTGTTCCAAAGTAATCAACGCTTTCAAGCGACAGAATTCGTGGACCGACTCGTTCCGGAAAAGCCCTAAATCGCATTAATCTTTCCTAAGCTTTCTCCGCAAAGCATCCGTGGCTTCGGGTACTCGGTCACGCAACGATTTTTAATCCCAGTTTCCACGGTCTCCGCTAGGAACGCCTGGGACAATGACCCCTTTTGTGTACTAAATACGAAGGAAAAAAAACCGATTTGCAGATTATGAGTCTCGCTGTTACGCAAGCGAGACTAAAAAAGTTCATTAACTTTTCAGATATAAAACTTATGTTTGTGCTTTAAGTGGCCAGAATGTGTGAGACCACAGCTTATTGTAAGTGCAATGTTTCGTTAACTGTATGAGCCTTGACTGTGCAAGGTACAATAGCATTTCAAATGCTGGGCGTACTGATTAGTAGAAACTTTCCAGTCCACTTTTTCAGTCGCAGTGTGTTAACAAAAAAGGAAACAAATTAAAAGAAGATATGATCGTCGCAGTGGTAAATGAAATTTAAGCAATTGCAAATAAACCCGAAATAAAATTCGGGCACTTCAACGGGCTGGAACCCACGGCCTCTCTGTTAGCGCTGCAGTGCTCTAACCAATTGAGCTATGAAGATCCATACATTGGAAGCAGGCCAATTTGTAAAGTTAATCAGATTACAAACGCGTGAAAGGAATGAAACCTAGAATGATGATGTGAACTGCGGAAATACAAATTTATATGAAGATATGATCATTGCAGTGGTAAATGCAATTTAAGCAATTGCAAAAAAACCCGGAAAAAAAAATTCGGGACTTCAACGGAAAAACACCTCCAAAACAGCACAGCACTGTTTGTTTCGCTTTTCGTACCGGCTTTCATCAGTGACCATTCTTTTCTACAAACTATGATCACAAACAACTGGCTACAGATAACGAGACTTTGTTCTTGATTTTTCGAGTTCACTGGACTGCCTTGTTTACATTATACCCCAATTTTAATAAGTGAAATTTTCCATTATTTGGGACAGGCTTGAATTAAAAAAGGACCAACTTATAACTATCTTTAAGAATCTGCTCCTTCACTCGAACGTGAATATTAACATGACGCTATCAATTGGAGTAACTGGAGAGCTCATCTATTTGAAATGCTTAAGCTGGTAATGATAACTGACACTTACCGTGCGAGGAGGCACCCTTAAAAACAATCTACACAACGTTCTCCCAGTGGCTGTCAAGGTGTTACGAAATTCAACTTTTGCTACTTCTTGGCCACTGACGGGACGAACTAGCAATTCAACCTTGTATAGCTCATCTGATAACCTGTTTGTAAAAGTGAAAACAATACATCTTTACAGCCTGTTCAGATGACAAAAACTTAAGAAATAGGTTCTGCTGCTGCATAAATGTTGGCTCAAAATAACGACCTGTCAACAGACGACTGGTGTGGATCTAGGATAAATACTGACCGATTTCCTAAATGAGGACCAAAGGCGCACGCTTCCAAGGGGTGGCCGGAGGTATGCTCCCCCGGAAAATTTTCCGGATTTTAACCCCCTAAAGTCCCCCGTTTCCTAGGTTTTTGAGTTTTTCAGACAGGATATTGGCCAGATATCAACTTGGAAAGTTTTAGTTTATTAAAAATATATTTATCTGTGAAAAATCTGACTGATTTTGGTAAAACGGTGGAAACCAGTGTGGATCTGCACCTGGACAATGTCTGGCCGAGATGACCATTTGTCGAGACAAACTTTTAGTTGGCCAGTCAGTTTGACCAGTCAAGTGCATGGCTCTCAAATAAATAACAGAAAAAATAACATTTACAGATGTATTCACAGGAATTAAAGGATGAGACCATCACATTTTGCGGCTTTTTGATTGCCAATTAGCGGTCTGCTAAAATAAAAGGGACACATAACATACACTAAGATCTCCTTTACATGGGGCTAGACACTTGTCAGTTCAAAACGTTGTCCACACCGACCCAGAAAGCAAAACCTTTGACTACATGATATTCCAATGGCATATACATCAACTGTCCTTGGTATACACATAATTCAATTAAGTACAAAAGAAAATTAACTCTATGGCTTTGGATAGTGCTTGTTATGAGGTGTATAAATAAGCTTACCTAAGATTTAGATCATTGATTTCCTTCTCACTAATTGGGCGTATTCCTCCTGACACAATTACGAATGCTTTATCTTCTCCTGGAATCATGTCTTTTGACGAACTCCCCCAAGCATACCTTATATCTCTTTTTTCAAGGTCATGTAACACCTCTTGTGTAAGGTGAGCAGGACAACAAATAAGGTGCAAAACGTCTTGAAAATCTGGACCAAGGTAAGCAACAAAACTTGCTGGTCTTGGCTGCAGCATAAGTGGGCGGGTTGGGAAACTCGTCATTACCAGTCTCTCAACAGTGGAGTTTTCTTCACGCCAGTCAACAAGACACTAATACATGCATCTAGCAAAAACAAACATTGAAGTGTGTCAACCAAGATTAATAAAATTACTAACTAGGCTTAAAATTGCACGTTAAATCTTCAAGTATTCTACAGTGTTGCATACTATAATCAGCTAAAAAATGCCACATCACTTCTAGGAGTCATGAACACGTTTTTTCCCTTCCATTTCCTTTCTTTTAGGATTATTATAATTACAATTATTTTTCTTTTCTTCTTTTTTTTCTCTTTCTCGGAGATATTAGCTTTTACCGTTACACTGTAAATCCAAGGTTAAATAAAGGTGATGTTATGTTATGTGATGTTTCCTCAAGTTTAAATTTGTGCTAGCCACCAGGGTAATTACAAGCGGCGTGATAGTTAAATCACCTTCTGTAATAAATAAAGCAGGAGAAGTAGTGTTTCATCCAATATCTACATGTAGACAACAAGAAGTGATAACAGATCCCAGCAGGGACCCTGTGGAACCAGCTTTACCAACACTCTCTCAGTGATGTTGTTACAAATACAGCGGTAGTTATGGTGAGTCCTGGGACTCATCTTGTGAAAATCATGAGTCCCAGTCCAGAACCAATGAGTCCTAGTAAAAAATAACGAGTCTGAAATTGAAAATGCTTGGGCCTTTATGTAACCAGACAGTTAATCTGAAGACACATTCCAAACCTCTGTATTACGGTATACTGAAATTAAAATATAGTCCTTCTTTTTTAAAGCAGAACACAATTAAAATTACACGAACGGGATATTTCTACAAATACACATGTTCAGATGGATCATATTGATCTCTGCGTCCTACAGGACACATACCACGATTGATTTTGCATCTTTGGGGATTTTTATTCAACAAGGACACAGGACGCAGAGGTAACAAAATCACTGCACTCTTATGGTTATAACAAGCACAATTCTTTGTTCTGATGGAAAGCTCACACACTCCAACGATGGAAAATATGGAGAAATTTACCCATGTCTATTGTCACCTTTTGTGAACACTGAAGTATTGAATGAAGCCATGTACAATATGTAGAATTACACAGATCAAAGGGGATGGCATCCCCTGATCACCCTCCTTGATCTGTATAATTCTTCATACCCACACAACAATTGTTTTACTAGAAATACGTTGTCGCAAATACTTCGCGAGGATGTAAAGGGTCAGCAGTGAGAATAAAGGGAAACAAGCAGACAAAGGGAATAAAATTTGATCAAAAAACAAGACAAAACAACAAGAACTAAACAAGAAAAAATGGAGAAAGAAAAAGAAAATTGTTTTTGCCAGGGTTCAAATCTATGCAGCAAACAACACCTGCACATGAGGTCAACTCTCTGACCACTGGGCCACGCTAGCACTGGTTAATTATAGAGGTAATATCGTTATATTTGCAGCATTTTTCCCGCCATAAACACAGTTTTAAGAAGGCGTGTGTGGAACTTGAACTCTGGAACTGGAGGTCCCAGATTCAAGCCTTGCCCGATGCTTTGTTTCCTTAGACAAAGAACTTTACTCCACTTTGTCTCTATTCACCTAAGTGTATAAATGGGTGCCAGTGACATACTGCTGGGGGGTAACCCTGCGATGTACTAGCATCCTGTCCAGGAGGAAGTAGCAATACTCCTAAGCTAGGCATGCTTCATGCTAATGAAACCGCGATATACTTCAGCCGTTTGGGCCCTTTGGCTTGTGTGTGTGTCTTTTTTTATACACGCTGCTTGAAGCTGGTGCAGCTGTATTAATTTATCATGAACTCTAAGATACATTTAAGGAAAATCAGCTTAAACACATATTTCAAAGCCATTTTACATAAATTTTTGGTTTTAATTTACTCTCAGGTGCAACTATTCTGGACAAATCAATTCTTAGTAACATTTTGGCATGGTTTTCAATTAAAAAGGCCACTCAACATTTGGAATTCCAAATTTAACTTGACAACAAAGAGTTGTGCAAAAATCACTTGGAGTTTCAACTACATGTAATAGCTAATGGTTTATTTTCTCACTCTCCGGAACAATAGTTATTGTTTATTTGTTTTTTTTAGTCACTCACATAACATAAAAATAAAATGTTACAAAAGGTGTTAATTAAAAAATAAGTTGATGTTCCATTATTATTATTATTATTATTATTATTATTATTATTATTATTATTATGTTACAAGAAAGCCTAAAGATGCTGGGAGCTTACAGCTGTACATTAATAGGCTTAATTATTTAAGCTAGATTACAAAGGTTTACTTGATTGCAGAGGGTGCAGAAAACAAAAAACTTAAGCGACAGAAACACTATCAGTGAGATAATTTTTCACATTTTTTTTTTGAAAAAACAAATATGGAAGAAGCACTGGTTAGTGTGATTGGCAAAGCATTCCAGATTGTTGGTCCTCTATAAAGGATACTGACCTGCTTAATATTAGTTCTACAAAAATGACGTCTATACTGAGAGGTTAGTTGAGTTTCATAATGGCGAACCTGGTTACTACTTAAAAAGAGGTTAGGAAAGCTACAAGGCAGAAGATTATGGTTATAGGAAAGTATAAATGTAGCAGCAGAAAAAGAATTAATGCTATATATGTCAAGGACTTTTAAGTTGGCTAAATAATAGGATGGTATTTGCAAGATAGTGAGCTTTTGACATAAGCCACACTATGCGCTTTTGCAAAAGATAAGTACAGTTTAGATTAGAGCTTTTGATCCACGACAAGGCAGTATCCTGAATACCACAGTGTTGCAGTTTGTGGCAAAATATTTTATGATTAATGGTATCAAACACCTTAGATAGATCTAAGAAGATGCCTAAGGTTGATTCATTTCTGTCGATAGCTGAAGATATATTACTAATTAAATCAATTAAAGCTAGTGTACTGGAATGATTATTAAGGAATACAAATTGTTTCGAGTATAAGGTATTATGCAAGTTTAAAAATTCAGTCAGTCGGTTGAACATGACTTTATCAAAAAATTTGGAAAAAGCTGGAAGCATTGATATTGGCCGGTAGTTACTTAGCCTGTGAGTAAGCTCTTCGGGGCACTGTGGTGGCAGGGCGGGAAAAGGAAGGAGAGCTTGCAACAACATCTCTGGAATTTTAATATCTGAATCGAAAAAGTCAATGCAAAATGCTGATTGACGGAGATGATAATTAGTAATGACGTCATTATCCTTGGCTCGTGTTTTAATGTTTGTTTACATTCGCGTTCGTTTCTGCTCCATGCTGATTACTGGAAATCTGACAGTTCAGTCAATGGGGAGCCACAGGGGAATTAGAGGTGGAATTCAAACTCCAGAGGCACAGTTGCAAACTCTCCTTTCTTTTCCCGCTCCACCCCCAGAGTGCCCCGGAGACTGAGCTTGCTCGCAGGCTAGTAAGTTACTAAAAAGTGTTGCATCATCTTACTTAAAAACCAGAATTACTTTAGCAATTTTGTTAGGTGAAAACAGCTGAACATGATAAAAAGCCATTCCCCACTCCAAGGAGGGTTGTCACTCGATTGGGCTCATAGTGCCTGTTAAATCCTTCAATTGCTTCATGAAGGGTTCTCTTAGAAATGTTTAGAGAAATTGCTTGAAATTCAGTATCACATTTGCCATTTTGTGGGACTCTTGGGGCCAAGTACTAACCAGGCCTTGATACTTCAAGTAAGCCTAGCTGTCACAATCCTGATGTGTATGGATCTTGATGTAAACTAATCTTAACACTGATATATGAAACTTGAAATATGTAAGTAAATCTTGATGTGTATACAGTGTAAGTAAATCTTTACGTATATAAAACTATCTTGATATATTGTTCCTTTTGGACAAGCATACAATTGCCAAGATTCTATATTAAACATAAAAATCATACAGATAAAATACAGTTGTGGTTGTGGTCAAAGAAACAATAAAAACTGACCTTTCTTAAATTAGCCATTAAGACAATCAAACATAGCTTGAATCAACTTTTAATATTTTTATAAACATGTGTAGTTCAGTGTTAAATACATGTACACTCGTGAGAAGGTTTCAATGGTAACTAAAGCAAACTGATTTTGAAAAAATAACTGACAAGCTCTCATGGAACAGAAAAGTCAGCTTTCAAGGGCCAAGTGATAGGAAGCATGACCATTAACAAATGTCTGCAAAATGTAAGAAGAGCTGAAAGTTTCCAGCTGTTTCAACAGGTTTGCAAAAGAAACAGTGCATGGAGAAGAAAAAGGAATCTTATTTATGCTATAGTGATAGCAATACATCACCTCAAATCCTCTATTTTTCACAGGCACAAAACACTGCCTTCCACCATTTTGGGTAGTCCATAAAATAAATATGGTGAAATTTGCTTCCCAAATTTATTTTACTGTAAATTTGACCTCTATTCAACAGTCAACTCTTTTAAGCAAACATGGTCACCGTTTAGATTTCCCAAATAGCTAATTTTATAGTAACTTACCTCTGTTAAATGGTCACCTTGTTACATAGTGATCCATAAATGGCAAATGGTCACTAAGAACTTTTGCCATCGCTGGGCAATATCAGTGACTATGCTTCACTAAATTAAGCTACGCAAGCCCAAACCACAGACGAGCAATTAACTATATTGAATTTTTCTCTTCATGTTGAATGAGATTTTAAAAATTGCTGATCATGTGCTTGATTGTACAGATGCTTGCCTTACGAATGACATTACTGTGAAATTTGTTCTTTATGCATGAACTCCATTGAGTCATCTAACTTTTATCATATTTCACGTTACTGTTATTGTGAGCAATAAATTGTATGTAGAGAGATCAATAATAATTATTTTGCCCTCTATGTCAGCAGCCACCTGACCAATTCCCGAGCTGACTGCTTTCAATAGAGGTTTTTGACTGTAGTTGGTGGGATATAACGTCAAATGTTTGGCATGTACGTTTGCCAAAAATAACTTTTTCATTTGGAGCTTTGTTTCCGTGTAATCACTTTTAAAGTATTGCAGTTTTTTCTTGACAAGTTAATTTAATGGCATATTAAGAAATCCATAACAACAAACTTTTTAGCAGTCTCGGTATTAAAACCTCCATCTCAAAAACTGCGCCGTGAGCTACTTTCAAATAAGAGTTGAACTGCCGCATAGTACTCTTACATATCATTATATGCGACACAGATTTGTTGGCAGGGGAATTTTGCAGAACGCAGAACGCCAAATGACTCTGAAGTTTGGTGATTAGGGTTAGGGAAGTGAGTGAATCAAGTTTCTGGTCAGTTTTAAACTTTTTTCCCAGTGTAATGACCCAAATCGTACACTAAACTTCAGAGTCGTTTGGCATTCGGCGAATCGGTCAGTGTAAAACGCAGACTGCGGACTGCAGACTGCAGACTGCGGACCAGGGGTAAAATGCAGACTGAGTGTAAAATGCAGACTGCAGACTAAGAGTAAAACGCAGACCGGGGTAAAATGAAGACCGAGCATAAACTGTAGTCGCGGAAGGGTTTAAGGGCAAAAAAATCCCGCAAATACATGTAAACGAACACTTACTTGACGACATCTGCTATCACAAATCCATTCAGGACTTTCTTCTCTAGAACGTTGTCGACGACCCAAAAACATGTAATGGCAATCTTGAACCTTTTTTCCGTCCGAGAGACCTCACGCTTCAAGTTTAGACGCGAAGTTTTCGATATACGTGACCAGGGACTGTGAATTGTTACAACACCACAGGGGGGGGTGGTGAACTTGGTAGTTTGTTTGTCCGGACGATCTTGGCCATCGTGACGTCACGAAGAGAGAAGCGCGCAACTTCGAGGAGTTTTCGAAAATGGCGCCGTTGTCATTTCCAAATGCTACTTTTAAAGTTGGTTTTCCTGGATATTGACGCTCCAAAATGTTTTTTGTCACGGTAGGATAGTGCAGTTCCAACATCTCTTTCCGAAAAGGTGAGTGAAATGTGTATTAATCCGAAAAATAACGCGTATGAGAGCTGTAAACAGTTTCGGTCAATTTCCTCGAGTGGAATAATCACACCACACTTAAGAAAGCAGTCAAAAATAGGGTACAATACCATGGGGAACGTTGTAATAGAGGGCAACTCATAGCACTGTGGAATACCACGTTTTAAAAAGGTATGTAGTCGACTCTCTAGGAACCACAAACTATTTTATCACACATTACACGAAAAAACCTAAAATTTTTAGTGATATGAGCTGTTCTTTTAGTTTCTGAATGGTGATTTTGCAGTATTTCGTATCCGTGGTATAGTTAATGTGCAAATCTGTCACCGAACCACCATGGTGCAGCAATGGCTGAAATCATTCTCCCGTTACCAATCTGGATTTATCCTTTAGAATTGCCTCTTGGTTTTGTGACGGGTTTATGGATGATTGAGACCATTGGCCGTAGACCTTACTTGATCCATCTTACTTGGAGTGGTCTCAAAAGTTGATGACCTAAGGCAGGCTTGACCTTCGTTCATGTAATCTACTTTTTATTGCATCAAGGCTTAATGCCAAGTCTGATAGTTTAGTTTCATGGCATCGAGAACCTGGTGCCACAGCTGTTGATGCTTTCAGTATTACCCTGGCTAATTTTAATTGTTACGCTTTTCCTCAGTTTTAGTTAGCTGTCTCGACTTTCGACCAAAGAAAAAGGTAACCAAAACGTGTCCTAAGCCGTTTTCGCCATCTCTGTACGGTTTTATTTGCAGTCACTCGTAAGAAAGCCACTGATGTTATAAAGACTCCTTCTACTCACTGCGCCGCCTTATTAACGCCTGTTGGCTCGGATCTCAATGACGGAATAAAAATAAAACAGCGCTGTCACCTACTTAGGCAGCAGACTGAAGTGAAATGCCCATAGTAACTTAGTAGATGTCATGGATGGAGTCTTTCCTTCAAAAGAACCTTTTTCAAATGGGTGCAAACTTGAGTCGATGTAGATTTTCTTGCCGTTGGCAAACTGACCAAAATGGCTCATGAAGCCAAAAAAAGGACGTCTTACCTTCTCGTTTTATGTGATAAAAAGGTTCACGCAAATATTTGTAAAAGTTAATCAAAAAATGAAAAATAAAAGGGTGTTGGAATCTTATTTTAATCTTTTTTACTACTAGTTATCATCTTCGGCCGGACTTACTCTTCTCCGAAGCCACCCCTCTTCTATGAAGGGTGTTTTGAATTTTGTTATCACCGATGCAATCGATAGTCAGTTCTGTTAAAGCTCTTTAGAAAGCTAAACTCCGGTGGTGAACAGGTTTCCAAAACGTTAGTTGTGCTTAATTATTGACTTAAACGTACTCTATCATGTCAAAAAATAGATTTTCTTTAAAAAAAACACTTTTTTTAAAGACATGAACTTTAATACTAACAAAATGAGACATGCTCTAATTCTTCGAAAAGAAAATGGGTCCTGCTTAAGTCGAATCGGCGTACAATATTGCTTGTAATCAAATTGATAAAATACAATTTAATTTCCTTTTAGTGATGTTGAAAAGATTGTCGACCCTTTATTTTTTTACGGCACGATTTTAAGTGGGTACCAAGGTTACACATGTACAAGATGATTCTTAAGTTAAAAAAGCTGACAAACATTGTTTTAAAGAATAATACAAAGAATGGTAAAAGAGGGTCAAAAACGAGATTCACCTTGTGCAGATTCACCTGATCGGGATTCGGGATCGGCACCTGATCACAGTAGTATCCGTAATAAAGAGGTTAAGTTTATATGAAATTACTCTCTGGGGCCGAGATTTCGTGTCCGTTGTCCGTATTAGAGAGAGTCGGTATTAGGGAGGTTTTTTTTAAAGAAAATATATGAGAATTTCTCGGGACATTGGAAACTGTCCATAATATAGAGGAGTCCATATTAGAGAGGTGTCCGTACCGAGAGGTTCGACTGTATTCTTTTCTACCACTAATTATCATGTGAAAGGTTTAAATCCAGGAGTCATTTCAAAAGTAGGCTGAGTTTCATCGTCCGAGTAACCGTAGTCCTGAATAGAACTGTTGTTGTTGACGTTGATTAATGTTTCGAAAACCTGTGTGGTCATCTTCAGAGTCAAGGTAAGTTGTATCACGTCAGTTGATAGTATTATACTCTGGTTATAGAGCAAAACTCTGGTGGTAAAAAGGTTACATTCCAAAATGTTAGTTTTGTTAATCATTGACTTCAAAATACTCGGTCATTTCAAAAAAAAAAATTGCGTTCAAGAGAAAACCGTTTTTAAAGGCATCATTTTTTGACATTTTGAAACTGCGACATGCTATAATTCGTCTCTAGTACTCTCTAAGGTGGATCCCGCTTTAGTCAAAGCGGCGTACAACGTTGCTTGTCCTCAACCTAACGGAAACACCTTAATAACTTTATGCTGTGCTTATGATGTTGGAAAGAGTGTGGACCCGTTTACCATGGCTTTCAGCGGATACCTAGGTCACGCATGTAAAAGATAACTGTTAAGTTATAGAAACAAATACGAGCTAAAAAATAGAGTTCTAAACAATAATACAATGAATGCTAACGTGAGAATAGTATGATGAATGGTAAAAGAGGGTAAAAAATGTGACTTCACGTACCGCGCCACGAAAAGCCTTTCCCCTTAATAAAAAAGGAGTTTTAACGGAAATCGATCTTTCACAGTTTAGCCTTAAAAAATTGCTTCATTTGAATGTAAATAAGGTCAATTCTCGTCGAAATATGTTTTTTATGAAAATCGAGAAGATAGCTTTGTAAGCAGCTCGAACGTTTAAATCGTTGTTGTCAAAGGACGCACAACGATCAACAGACAGTCACTATTCTTTTCTACCACCGAGTATCATCTTCGGGCCTTATTCTTTCCCGAAGCCACCCTTCTTGGTGTATAAAGTTTTCATTTGAATTTACTCCAAGCTTACAGAAAGGTAAACATCGGTGGTGATTAGGTGTCAAAATCGTTAGTTTTTCTTTTTATCGGTAGATTTCTTTTCACAGTTTCCAGTCCTGGAAAGAATGTCCACACACCCAAGTCACCGTTATATATGCGGATAAAAAGTACACGCATCAAAGCAAGTTCAACTTCTTTTACCTTGTAATGACAAATAAACTAAAATGTGGATTGATTTACACAGAATAATTCAATGAAAGGTGAAGGAGGATCATAAACGAGGTTCTACTAACCACGTCCATCGAAAAGCGTTTTCCGTTATTAGTAACAAATTTAAATGGGTTATTTTCAAAGATTTCGCCAAGAATTCACCAAACGTATACAAGAGAGAAATGCTTCTCCCAACACGGTTTTTCAGAAAATGGAGGAGTTCAGATGTTTGACTCGTTGAAAAGGTTTGAGTAGAATAGAAAAACAGCATTTAGCCGAATGTTCTATTTTACCACCAGTTATCATCTTTGACCGTTCGTATTCTTCTCTGAAGGAAACCGTCTTTGTGTATCAAGAATTTTTGTTTATTCTCAACCATGCAATCAACAGTCTTTCTGTTAAAGATAACAGAAAACTAAAAACTGGTGGTGAATAGGTTACTTTCCAAACTGTTAATTTTCTTAATCATTGACTTCAAAATACTCGGTCATGTCGAAAGAAGAAATTTTTTCCAGAGAACACCATTTTCAAAGGCATCATTTTTTGATACTTTCAAACTGCGACATGCTATAATTCGTCGCTAGTACTCTCTAGGTTGGATACCGCCTTAGTCAAAGCGGCGTACAATATTGCTGTCCTTAACTTAACACAGACACTTTGATTTCCCTTTGTGCTGTGCTATTGATGTTGAAAAGAGTTAGGACCCGTTTACCACGGTTTTCAGCTGATGCCAAGGTCACGCATGCCCAAGATATCTCTTCCGATATAGCAACAAATACGCTCAAAACTAAAGTTCTAAAGAATAATACAATGAACGGTAAAAACTTGAGAGTAATTTGATGAAGGGTAAAATAGGGTCAAAAAGGTGACTCTACGTACCGCGCGCAACGAAAAGCCTTTCCCATTAATTAAAAAGGAGTTTTAAAGGAAATTGATCTTTCACAGTTTATCCTAAAAAATTGCCTTCTTGGTGTATAAAGTTTTCATTTGAATTTACTCCAAGCTTACAGAAAGGTAAACATCGGTGGTGATTAGGTGTCAAAATCGTTAGTTTTTCTTTTTATCGGTAGATTTCTTTTCACAGTTTCCAGTCCTGGAAAGAATGTCCACACACCTACGTCACCGTTAAATATGCGGATAAAAAGTACACGCATCAAAGCAAGTTCAACTTCTTTTACCTTGTAATGACAAATAAACTAAAATATGGATTGATTTACACAGAATAATTCAATGAAAGGTGAAGGAGGATCATAAACGAGGTTCTACTAACCACGTCCATCGAAAAGCCTTTTCCGTTATTAGTAACAAATTTAAATGGGTTATTTTCAAAGATTTCGCCAAGAATTCACCAAACGTATACAAAAGAGAAATGCTTCTCCCAACACGGTTTTTCAGAAAATAGAGGAGTTCAGACGTTTGACTCGTTGAAACAGTTTGAGTAGAATAGAAAAACAGCATTCGACCGACTGTTCTATTTTACCACTAGTTATCATCTTTGACCGTTCGTATTCTTCTCCGAAGGAAACCGTCTTTGTGTATTAAGAATTTTTAATGTTTATTCTCAACCATGCAATCAACAGTCTTTCTGTTAAAGATAACAGAAAGCTAAAAATTGGTGGTAAAAAGGTTACTTTCCAAAACGTTAATTTTCTTAATCATTGACTTCAAAATACTCGGTCATGTGGAAAAAAGAAATTCTTTCCAGAGAACACCATTTTTAAAGGCATCATTTGTTGATAAGCTTTCAAACTGCGACATGCTATAATTCGTCGCTAGCACTCTTTAGGTTGGATCCCGCTTTAGTCAAAGCGGCGTACAATATTGCCTGTCCTCAACTTAACGGAGACGCTTTGATTTTCCTTTATGCTGTGCTTTGGATGTTGGAAAGAGTGTGGACCCGTTTACCACGGTTTTCAGCTCATGCCAACGCCACGCAGCACAAGATATCTCTTTTCCGTTAAAGCAACAAATAAGCTGAAAAGTAAAGTTCTAAAGAATAATACAATCAACGGCAAAAATTTAAGAATAATTTGATGAATGGTAAAAGAGGGTCAAAAAGGTGACTCTACGTACCGCGCGCAACGAAAAGCCTTTCCCATTAATAAAAAAGGAGTTTAGGAAATTGATCTTTCACAGTTAAGCCTATCAAATTGCTACATTTGAATGTGAATAAGGTCAATTCTCGTCGAAATATGTTTTTTAGGAAAATCGAGAAGAAAGCTTTATAAGGAGCTCAAACGTTTGACTCGTTGTTGTCAGAGGAAGCACGGCGGTCAAGAGATTAATCTTTTCTACCACCAATAATTATCTTCGGGCCTTATTCTTTTTTGAAGCCACCCTTCATAGTGTACGAGGGTTTAATTTAATTTATTTTAAGCATACGGAAAGAAAAACACCGGCGGTTATTAGGCGTCTAAATCGATCTTTCTTTTCATAGTTTCTTATTCTGGAAAGAACTGTCGACACTCCTACGTCACCGTTATGTACTGATAAAAAATACATGCATCAAAGCAAGTTCAAGATTGGTTGACCTTGTAACAACAAATAAACTGAAACATGGATTTCCTTACACAGAATAATTCAATGAATGATGAAAGAGGATCACAAACGATGTTCTACTAACTACGTCCGTTGAAAACAGGGGCACCCAGCGTGAATTTTCGGAAAATATCTGTTCGAAAGACGATTTGAGATCTAGAATTTTCGGAACATTTTGGGTTAAATGTCTTGCTTGGCTGCCTCTCCTAGGATTTTCGAACATCTAAAAAATTGTATAATTGCCCATTTTTAAGAGATTTTTACTCTAAAAGGTCGTCTAGATTTTCGAGAGCCTTTTTTCTGGCTAGAGTTTTCGAAAAGGTAAGGTTTGATCACTATAATTTTCGGACCACTAAACTTTCAGCTAGGAAATCCGAACAGATGAAAAATTTTTAGGGCATAAAAATATGCCCATATCTTTCGTTTAAATACTAAAATACATTTAACAATGCTATGTTTAAGTGGTTTTGAACTATATTCTCGTTGGATGACCCTGTGAAAAGCCTTTCCCGTTATTAGTAACAAATTAAATGGGTTATTTTCAAAGATTTCGTTAAGAATTCACCAAACGTATAAGAAAGAGAAAAGCTACTCGAAACACGGTTTTTAAGAAAATTTAGAAGATGTCTTTGTAAGGAGCTCAGACGTTTGACTCGTTTAAACAGTTTGACTAGAAAAAGAGGATTTAACTGACTGCATGTTCTAAATTTTTACCACTAGTTATCTTCTTGGACCGGTCGTATTCTTCTCCGAATTGAAGCAAACCGTCTTGGTGTATTAAGGGTTTTTAATTTTTTTCTCATCCATGCAATCAAAAATCTTTCTGTTAAAGATTACCGAAAGCTAAACTCTGTTGGTGAATAGGTTACTTCCCAAAATGTTAGTTTTCTTAATCATTGACTTCAAAATACTCGGTCATGTCGAAAAAAAAATTTCTTTTAAGAGAACACGATTTTTAAAGGCATCATATTTTGATACTTTTAAACTGCGACATGCTATAATTCAGGGGCACCCAACGAGAATACAGTTCAAAACTACGTAAACACAGCATTGTTAAACGTATTTTTGTATTTAAACGGTAGATATAGGCATATTTTTATGCCCTAAAAATTTTTCATCTGTTCGGATTTCCTAGCTGAAAGTCTAGTGATCCGAAAATAATAGGGATCAAAACTTACTTTTCCGAAAATTTCAGCCAGAAAAAAGGGTTCCGAAAATTCTAGGTGACCTTTTTAGGGTAAAAATCCGTTAAAAGTAGGCAATTATACCATTTTTTACATGTTCGAAAATCCTAGGAGAGGCAAGCAAGCAAGAAATTTTACAACAAATGTTTCGAAAATTCTAGATCTCAAATCGTCTTCCGAACAGATATTCTTCCGAAAATTGTTGTTGGGTGCCCCTGATAATTCGTCGCTAGTATTCTCTAGGTTGGGTTCAGCTTTAGTCAAAGCGGCGTACAATATTGCTTGTCCACAACTTAACGGAGACACTTTGATTTCCCTTTATGCTGTGCTATTGATGTTGGAAAGAGTGTGGACCCTTTTACCACAGTTTTGAGCGGATACCAAGGTCACGCATGTACAAGATAACTCTTACCTTATAGCAACAAATAAGCTAAAAAATAAAGTTCTAAAGAGTAAAACAATGAATGGTAAAAGCTTAAGAATAATAAAATGAATGGTAAAGGAGGGTCAAAAAGGAGACTCTACTTACCACGCACAACGAAAAGCCGTACCATTAATAAAAAAGGAGTGTAGAAAGTTGGTATTTCACAGTTTAGCCTAAGAATTTGCCACATTTGAATGTGAATAAGGTCCTTTCTGGTCGAAATATGGTTTTTAGGAAAATTTAGAAGATACCATAAAAAGGAGCTCAAACGTTTGACTCGTTGTTGTCAGAGGAAGCATAACGGTCGAGACTATTGTTTTCTATCACCAATAATCATCTTCGGGCCTTTTTCTTTTCTGAAGTCATCTTTCTTGGTGTATGAAGGTTTTATTTAAATTTATTTCAAGCATACAGAAAGAAAAACGCCGGTGGTGATTAGGCATCGAAATCGTCCGTTTTGCTTTTCATCGGTAGATGTCTTTGTAGTTTCTTATTCTGGAAAGAATGTCGACACTCCCACGTCACCGTTATATACGGCTAAAAAATTACACGCACCAAAGCAAGTTCGAGAATAGTTGACCTTGTAACAACAAATAAACTGAAACATGGATTGCCCTTATACAGAATAATTCAACGAATGGTAAACGAGGATCATAAACGATGTTCTACTAACCATGTCCATGGAAAAGCCTTTCCCGTCACTAGTAACAAATTTAAATGGGTTATTTTGATTCAAAGATTTGCTAAGAATTCATTAAACGTAAAAAAAGAGAAAAGCTACTCGAAATTCGGTTTTTTTAAAAATGGAGAAATGTCTTTGTAAGGAGCTCAGACGTTTGACTCGTTGAAACAGTTTGACTAGAAAAACAGCATTCAAGTGACTGGTCTTTTTTTCTTGTAATCATCTTCGGCTGATCGTCCGAAGCGACCCATTTTGTTGTCATGAAGGTTTTTTTAATCTTTTCTTATCCATGCAATCGTTAGTCTTTTTAGTTAAATCTTACTGGAAGCTACAATCCGGTGGTTATGGGTTTCCAAAACGTTAGTTTTCGTAATCATCGACTTTAAAATACTCGGTCACTGCGAAGAAAGAAATTTCCTTTCAAGAGAACACCGTCTATAAAATTCGTGAACTTTTCTGATACTTTCAAACTGCCACATTCTTTTCGATGTTACTCCAGTGGCGGACCCAGTCTAAAATAACATTTTTTGCTCTTCTAGCCTCATGCTGGTCTAAAAATAGTGGCCCGGGCCCCTCCCCTCGATCCCCCACTGTACTCTCTAGGTTGGGTCCTGCGGTATACAATATCACTTGTCGTAAAACTTAACGAAGACTTAAATTTCCTTTTATGCTGTGCTATTGATGTTGGGGAGAGGCTGAGTGTGAACCTTTTTACGTCGCGGTTTTGAGTACAAGGTCACGAATGTACAAGATGATTAATTCTTAAGTCATAACAACAAATTCACTAATAATAAAGAATAACAATGAATGATAAAAGAGGGTCAATAACGAGATTCTAGTCAACACGCGCAATGAAAAGCATTTCCAATAACAAAAAGGAGTTTAGGAAATGTGTGTTACAAGGTTTACTGAGCCTAAGAACTCGCAACATTAATTTCAATGTGAATAAAATCAATAGTGATTGAAAAATGGTTTTTATAAAAATAGAGAAGAAAGCTTTGTAACGAGCTCTAATGTTTGACTAGTTGTTGTCGAAGAGGAAGCACAACGTTCAACAGACTATTCATTTCTACCACCAATTATCATCCTCGGGTCTTATTCTTTTCTGAAGCCACCCTTCTTGGTGTATGGAGGTTTTACTTAAATTAATATTTAGCTTACAGAAAACTAAACCCCGGTGGTGAATAGGATCCCACGTCCCCGTTATACGGGGATAAAAAGAACATACATGTACCAAAGCAACAAATAAACTGAAATATGAACTTTTAAAGAATAATAATTACAATGAATATATAGTAAAAGAGAGTCAAAAACGAGATTCTACAAACCACGCACAACGAAAAGCCTTTCCCAGTATTATGAGAGAGGTTGATGATAATGATTGTCAATGAAGTTTTATCTAAAAATCCCCTGCTCTTAAAAAACAGAATCTAGTCGAAAAATGGTTGTTTAGAAAATAGAGAAGACGCCTCTGTAAGGAGCTTGCACGTGCGAGTAGTTGTTGTCTAAGGAGAAACGACGTTCAAATTTTTTTTTTAAATACAAATGAATACACCATTTTTTTAAAAAAAAAAACGATTGATATTTATTTTTCTTAATCATCTTCTTTCATTAATCACTTTTCGTCTTCCTGCAACAAGAACAACAACAAATCCGTTATCAACTTCTCTGCTGTATGATATAGTTTAAAAGGAGTTTTAGTGATCGAAGTATTTAAGTACATTGTGGAACCTCGATTTAACATGCAAAGGGACTGGGGAAATGTGTTAGTTAAGTGGAGGGTTGCTATATCGAACACCTCTATATAACGAATGCTTCGGAAATGTTACATCGTTAAGCAGAGATGAGGTTATAAGGTGTGTATGACTGTGTATATAAACACTTGGATAGTTTGTCAGACACAAGTTCACAGATCTTTGATCTCTTTCTCTATCTCTTTGGCGTGTTCTAGCCATTTCTAATACTTAATCCCCTGAAGGACATGTGTGAGCAATTATTGATCAGGGGCACCCAACAACAATTTTCGGAAGAATATCTGTTAGGAAGACGATTTAAGATCTACAATTTTATAAACATTTGTTGTAAAATTTGTTGCTTGCCTGCCTCTCCTAGGATTTTCGAACATCCAAAAAATGGTATATTTGCCTATTTTTAACGGATTTTTACCCTAAAAAGGTCACCTAGAATTTTCGGAAGCCTTTTTTCTGACTGAAATTTTCGAAAAGGTAAGTTTTGATCCCTATAATTTTCGGATCACTAGACTTTCAGCTAGGAAATCCGAACAGATGAAAAATTTTTAGGGGATAAAAATATGCCCATATCTACCGTTTAAATACTAAAATATGTTTAACAATGCTATGTTTAAGTGGTTTTGAACTATATTCTCGTTGGGTGCCCCTGATTGATCAAACCTTTTAATTTCTAAGGCTTAATTTCAGGCAAATAAAATGAACTGTTTCTAAAACTTTAACTTCTAATAATTAAATCTTTTGTAATGGTTTAAAATAAACTATTCTCAAAACAGAGAATGCTTTCAGATCGTAGCTGTGTAAATCAAACTGAAACAGTGCATGGAACCTTTCGTTTCCTGTTTGATTCCTTTGATCATGAATTGGTATATTTCAAAGAGCTACACAATGACCAAGAATACTATTGAGCGACAATATACAGAGGGGGTGGAGCTGTATTGTCAACTATTACTAGAAAAGATTTCTTATTTGAGGGAGGTGGTTAATAGAGGGATGGCTTTTATTTGAGGAAATAAAATATTTTGTATCATCTTACAATAGAAAAAGTTTTGATTTCCACTTTAAGGTCAAATCCACAGAGCTAAACTTCCAAGGTTTCCATATTTGTTATAAATGTATGGTTCAGCTACATGTAAGAAAGACTTGCCAAAAAACTTATGAATTACTCAACTTGTTCAGATCTTAAGTGACATTTATATAACCACAAGTATTTGTTATTTTTGCATTCCCTAATACACCCTGTCTGTCTGCCCCCTCCCAATATTGTTGCATAAACTTTGCTTTCAGTATCTCTTGTGGAATGCAAAATGGTGAATACTGCTCTTCAACAGATATCTTTCCATCATAATGAAACAATTCTCTTCATTGAATTCTCATTAACATATTGTCTTAAAAGTTAAATGACTAGAACGCCCAAGAGCAATGTGATCAAACATTTTAAATTAAAAGTAAAAGAGAAATAGTGAAGAATTACAACTTCTAATTAAATCTTTGCTTATACTTTAGAATAAAATATTCTTGAAACTGAGAATGGTTTGATCTGAGCTGCTTTAAAATCGCACTGAATCACTGCATGAAACTTTTTGTTTTGTGTTCTTATCTATGTATGCAGTATGTGTGAAAATATCCATTATGAATCTATGTTTTTTAAAGAGCTACACAAACAAGAAGACTATTGACCGACCATGATACATACAGAGCGGGGGCAGCTGTAGTGCCAACTATTGACAGATAAAGTATGAAGGAGTGCTGCCATATATTTATTTGTTATGGTCTACAGTTCAAGGTTGCTTTTTGACTTCCATAAATGGAAATCAGCTCATCCTCGGTGTAAGAACCTGTTAAACTCACAAGTGACGTAAAACGGAGGAAACAAAGAAGTCAGCCCAATAGAACGCAGAAAAACAAAAGGTGGGAAACAAAGAAAAAGTTCACAGGTTCTTACACCGAGGTAAGCCCTGGAAATCGACAGATTAGACGCCTTACACTACTACATGAAAAATTACTGCAATTTGATTGGCTTAGAGCAGTGGTATTTCAGCTTAATTTTAAATAGGTAGTAGTATAAACAAATAATAGCATGATTTGTACGTGATATTTGGCATAAATACCACCCGTGATATTTCAAAATTGTCTCAAATTTGAAATTACGTATAACAATTACGAAATATCACTCGTGGTATTTATGCCAAATATCACTACAAATCATGCTAGTACAAAAACAAAGCTCTTCATGTCATATGTCGTGGTAGCTTGCCCTCGATCATGGAAAAAAGAACATGTCCCCTTTTTAACGATGATCAACTCAGTAGTATAATAAATATGTTAGCTTCCTCGTGAATTAAACGCTTTTTTCATTCCAGAAAATCTGAGGAAGTATTAAAAAGTTGAACTAGAAATCATATGAGCTTACCCCTAATACGTGAAAAGGTGAAAAGGGGTGCCATAACAGAAAACAAACAGAAAGATCTTACCAAATCTTCATTCACTTTGCTGGTTGATGAAGAAGCACCTTCTTTACTCTTTGTTATTTTTCTCTCCCCGTTATCTATAAAATCTCTCTTTGCGGGAGAACGTTTTGGCATGGTACAACAGCACCTACAACGCAACGGTTGACAACTGACAAGCGATCGACCAAGCGAGCAGCAAACAACCCAGCAAGTACGTCATGTAAGGTCACCTATTGACCAATAAAAACGCAGGCTCGAGTATTTGAGGGTCATTTTTTGGCTCTCTATTACAATCTTCCCCATGGTAAAGTACCCCCTTTTTGAACGCTTTTATAGCTCGAATAATGTGCCGCAAAAGTTTGCATGTTAGCACAGTAATATCGCATTTTCTCGAAATCAGTAAGGTGTTGAACATCGAAACTTGGCATAGGGGTGGGTTGCTTCTATTGGAAAACATTGTCTCTGAAGTTAATTGAGATAAACTTGCAGAAAAAATGATCAGTCCATTCGAGTGTGCCAGCGTAGCCTCTAAGCTGATGCAATGGTATTCATTACTTTGCTGTTATCTCCAATAATGCCAATAGTATCACCTATTCAAGCTGTCTTTTCGGGATAAGTAAATTTTAAAGTAGTTTCTGATAGAGGGAAAGTATAGTTGCAACAGCTCTTTCCGAGAAGGAGAGTTAATTGTATTATATTCTGATGATAATTACCTCGTAAACAGTCTAAACAGTTTAAGCCAATTTTTTCAAGTGGAATATTTGTCGCAGAAATTTGCATGATCGCATATTAACATCGCATGTCTTAGAAAATCGGTTTGGTGTGGAAATTCGAAACTTGGCAGAAGGGTAGATCAGTAATAGTGGAAAACATTGTCCTTGATGTTTAATGGGAGAAATTAGCAGCAAAAATGATCAGTCCATTCGAGTGCGCTTAATATTGATATAAACAGATGACCTCGACTCGGTTACCCCGGCACAATGTAAGTCAATTATTTTTCGGTTTTAAGAAAAAGTAAACCAAAGACTTCCCTCAACACTATGTATCTATAATAATTACACCAGGAATATATATATTTTTAACACTTGAAGGTTGTAACATATTGTTGAAGCAAAGGATATTTCTCTGTAATACCTATAAGCTTACATTAAGTTTTCATAAATAGCAAAAAAAATTAATAAGATTTACATACAGCTCCAAACATGTACATCTGTTATGCATGAAGCAATTTCATATCGTTCCATATCAATAGTTAGTGCGAATGGAGTCAAACATGTACAGTGAAACTTGTATAATGTAAGCGGACACCGCAGAGAATGCTGTAGTGCCCACTTAATACAAAGTTTCTTCCTACTACATACAGGTTTCGATAGAAAATGTCATATGAGGCAGACCTGCCAACTCTCACAATTCTGCCGTGAGTCTCACGATTTTTTAACTTTTCTCACGGTCTCACAACAAGACTCCCAATCTCATGGTTTTCTGGGAAATATTCTAAATTGAAATATTACCTTGTTGAATAAAAACATAAATTTTGTGGGGAAATTCTTGTGCCTGGATAAGCTTTGACTATTTTAGCCATGAAGTTGTCTTAGCCCAAAGAAATGACTCTGCTGTATGTTTCGTCACAGTGATAACCTATTTTCTGGTCTCTTCAAGTCATCAAAGAAAAAGCGGCATCTAATTTGTTACATAAGGGACCACACTAAAGCAAGGTTATATTAACATAAACAGTTGATTCCACTAATGGAAAAGGGGTAGTTTAATTTTGCTCGGGAAAAAATAGAATCTCACTACTTTTTGTAGAATCTCCCGATTTTTTTTCATGAGTCTACAGATTTTCCTTATTAGGGGTTGGCAGGTCTGTATGAGGAGCTAAGTACCATTCAAATAAAAGGCGGAAACATTTGGAATACTTCCAGAGATATGATGATATACATTTGCATTAATATCTTTATTTGTGCGGAGCGATTAATTAAACCTAGATTGTACCTCAAATTTTAAGATATCAAATGAGTGAAACAAGCTTTATACAAACAAAAATGAAATGGGAAAGTACTGTAACTCATTTATATAATTTACAGAAGTCCCCTGGTGACACCAGCCAAGTGCTGATAGGGCAAGACTCCCAATCTCATGGTTTTCTGGGAAAGCAAAAGGCATCTTAAAATAACAAAAGGCACATAGGGCTCAGCCGAATGGTACCATAATGACGTCAACACATATGGAAACAGGCCTTTTCTCCGAAACCTGCCCCATTCCCCTATGGCTATTTTTATTTGCGTTTACCCTACCTCACCTTCCCTCCCCATACCTGATGAAACAAGGCTTTCAACAGTTTGTTGAGATAGGATGCTTTTTGTTTTAAAGGATGAGCTCATCATATTTTATTATCGTAGAGATGGGGGTAAGATAAGTTAACAATAATAGACAGATTATTATAGGTGGGTTACTCATTTTTACAGCTATCCCTGAAAGAAGAAATGGAAGTAAGGAGCTGACTGGCAGCCACTGAGATTGAGCTGAGGAGAAAGAAAATTGAAAGAGAAGAGAAAAAGTTGAAAGGAAAAGAAGAAAGGTTAAAACAAAAAGCAAAAGAAATTAAAAACACAGTAGTAGAGGCGAAGCGGGTAGCTGCCCAACTGCAACGAATGGCAGGGCAGCTAGACTGCTTGGCTAACCAAATTCTAGAAGAGACCAAAAATTAAAGAAGAAGTAAAAGAAAAACACCAGTGTAAGAAAATTTTATTGATAACAAACCGTTTCTTTTAATCAAAGTCAATGTGCAAAGTTTTTAAATGTAAACAAGTCTAAGTCAGACCTGTTATGCAAGAAAGAAAACACATTTGTTCAGTATATAAAAAATAAAAGGAAACTGGTTCTTCTAATTTCTTGTATCCTGTATGGTCTCTTCTTGCTCCATGGAATCCACTCCATCTAACATCCTCCACTTCCCACACCGCACAACTCTCTTCGTGGAATCTATTATACTAGATCTTTACAGACATCCAGTAAGCAGCACCTCCTCCATCATACACTGCTTGTTTTTTCTCATCATCTACAGAGTATTCCCAACTAAGGAAGCACCTAATTATAAAATCAGTCAGATAAAAAGAGATTATTTATATATACAAAATTCCAAACAAAATAAATAAAGCAATATTCTCACGTAAAATCCCTAATTATTTGTTAAGCATCTCTTAAATCAGATGTTATAATGGTTTTCCTCACCTACTCCCTAAACTTCACATTAATATAGGTGAGTTAAACCACAAAAACCACCCCGCCCCCCCAAGCAATGGTAAAAAATATGTCTCCCTTGAATTATAAATTTTTGTAACTTCAAGCAACCTATCAGGATAATCCAAAGACTGATTTCTAATCTTAAACCAATAGCTAAATGGCAAGGCTATGTGAAATATATCAGCAGAGGCAGTACAACAGCAAATTTTAAAGAGGGGCTTTAGAGCTATTATAATGGACCACCTATAGTCATGGAACGATTGGGTCTTTACTAAGTTATGCCGACTGAGAAATTACCACAAAGCTACCTCAGCTGGGTGATAAAACTGTACAAGCTGGGTGATAAAACTGTACGAGCAGGCCCTGAAGATTGTTGGAACTGGACAGTGTCACTTGATGTAACTGACAATAGCATGGAGTCCAAGTAAGTTAAAAAGCGTCAATGATTGAAAATTAAACTGATGCCCCTGCACTCCCACTCCCAGTAGATCCCCTGCCTTGACATTACCTAATAAACATACATTGATACTCATGTCATTTTCTGAACTTGTGTAGTTATTGAACTATGTAGTCGTTCTTGAACTTTGGTGTCCTTATTGAACTACACAAAAAAGAAAACCGAAAAAATGTATCATTAAAGAAGTCTCTGTTTATATTGTAAAAGTGTGAGAAGGATGATGATATTCATCGCATGAAAATCCTGCAATGTTTTATATCCTTAGAAGTTTTTTCCCCACCTCATTTTTAAGATGCGGACGCCCGAGGAAACACATTTTCAATGTTACACCATTGAAACGCTTACTAGTGTCCGTTTTCTTGGCTTTTTCTAGTTTTTTTTCTATTAACTCTGTCAAGCGATTATGGCAAAGCTACATACCCATCCTTTCTGCGGATTCTCCTCCTGGACTCTCTGCATAAAGCCCTAAAAATGTTGATGTTGATCAAAAAGTTTAGCTCACGGCACTTTACCCCAGTGATAGATTCTGTTTGACTATTTACAGGATAAAAACCATGTTTTCCTTTGTTTGTGGGGCGAAGAAGCAAAGAGAAAGGCAATGTGAACTTATCTCCATCATGAGCAATGAATGTTTCGACAAAATGATCGTAATTTATAGTGAAAAGTTGCAATACAATAAGCTATAATAATATCCTTGGTTATCGCCCGACGATTTGATTCAATACGCTTTATTTACATTTTGATACGTTTGACTCAAACGGGAAATCCTTTCAAAACCCTTGAAGATTATAGCCCATATTCTATAAAAAAACACTTGCTTCTTACATTTGTTGAGTTTTAATGAATTGTTTACACAAATTTGATAGTCTAGTATGAACATCATGACGCTATGTTTCGTGACCTGTCCACGCCACTTTCGCAATTTTTGTAAACATCCCTGAGGTTTGCGACTTTTATCCCACTGATCATTTTTGCTAACTTATTAGATGACTCACTTCTATCACTAATTGAGAGACCCATACCATATTAACGTCATTTGTTTTTCTCGAGACTAAATTCTGCTGGGCTCTTTAGTTATGCGTCTCTAAAGACGCGCCGGTATGAGTTGTACCATCTGGTCGATCTCTGGAAGTTCTTGATTTTTTACGATGGAAATGCTCTTTCCTAGAATATATTGCAATTTTACTATATAGCATTAATAGATAAACACATACCTTCGGTCGTTTCATCGCAACGTCTCGACTTTTACCTCTTGAAACCACGAAACAATTTCGCTCGCTGAATCCATTTAAAGTTCCCGGGATAAATTTCTCGTGACGTCACGATGGCCAAGATCATCCGCCGCGCGATCCCTATAGGAGTGATTGACGAGTTCATCACCCCCCCCCTGCAACACCACGATGTTTACGCTTAAATGGAAGCTGCTGACCCAAAATACTGTACAGGAAGAATTATGCTGATAAAAAGGGAGTAAATCATTCCAACAACAATTAAAGAAAGATGTTCTGCAGGAAATTTGGATGACCTTCTATGAAAGTATTGCAAATCAAGCTACACAGACTTAACCTGTTCGGATTTTCATTGAAACTTCTGGCGAATGTGCAATCCACTTCAACTAGTAAGCGAAGTGTGTAACTGATACCGGCTAGCTATTTCACCGATTTGGAGAAGAAGGAGCAAAAATGTTTAAAAAAGTCAACAGTCTTTATTCTGCCTTTTACCCCAGTCTGAATTTTACTCTCAGTCTGCAGTCTGCATTTTACACTCAGTCTGCATTTTACCCCTGGTCCGCAGTCTGCGTCTTACACTGACCGTTCGGCGAATGCAGAACATCGAATGACCCTAAAGTTAGTGATTAGAGTTATGCGAACTGAGTGAATTAAGTTTCGGGTCTGTTTTCCCAGTTGAATGACCCTAAATGGAACCTGATTTACTCAGTTTCCGAACCCTATTAAATCATGCGATCACACAATAAAACTCAGAGTCATTCGGCGTTCTGCAAAATACCCCTGCCGCAGATTAGCTTCTAAATCCAAACAGAAAATCAGAATCTTGCACTCCTACCTGTAGTTCAGTTAAAGAACGACAGCGACACTATAAAACATTGTGGTGGCTATACGCAGTGATGTCGTCTTCCTATACTGATTGTAGAGAGCGCGAAGAGTATAACAACAGTACAGTGGAGAGCAACCGCTTTCTTCAAGGTCACATGACACTAACATCTCACGAAAAGGAACCACCGCTGGAACGCGGGGACAGGGGGTAACACCATGAATAGAAATGGTAATACAGTCAAACCCCGTAATACGGACAGCTGGGTCTGAAGAGACCACAGAAAGTGTCCGTATTAACGGGCCCCGGGGTGTCCGTATTAAGCGGGTCATGTTATTTAAGTAAAAAAAACCCTTTTACCAAATCACAAAGAAATAAAAGAGGACATAAGCATCGTCAAATTAAACTTATCTAACTTTCGCAAAGCCGTCATTACGTGGCTTAAGTCCACGGAAAAACTTAAAAAATCGTTCATTTTTATGTTGCTTCTCTGCATAACTCGTTTGATGCAAAAAATTGACGTTTACAAATCATCCTGTCCGGTATATTGTAGGGCTGGGAGCATCGACATGCTGTCAACTGAAGGATTTTTTACCATCAAAAAGGAAAGGTCTAGGTCTACAGCACACAGATTATAATGAAGTGTCTGCATTAGCGAGGTTGGCTTTCTATGAGAATTCCTAGTTGACTGGGCAAGAAATAAGTGTCCGTTGTCCTCACTGACAGGTGTCCGTATTAAGCCAGATTAAAGCGGGTTGAATTTAGAAAAAATGTAAGAGCTTTCCCCTTGGACAAAGAAAACTGCCCCCCGGGGAAAACTGTCCGTAATAACGAGGTGTCCGTATTAAGTGGGGGTCCGTAAAGCTGGGTTCGACTGTGCTGAATAAACTTGTTGTGGTTGTTGTTGTCTATTGTTGTTGTTGTATTCAAACCAGGGGGCACTCCCATATAAACGTGACGGGGAAGCTCGTCGGAAAATTCAAATTTAAAATTTCCTGAGGGAAACCAACGTGGGTGTGGCTCAGGCTTTAACTGATCCAGAAAAGAGATTTCTGTGTGGTCTTTGTCGGGCATTTTTTTGGAAACGTCTTTATGGACAGCCCTAAGCGATACTTGAATGGGCAAATATAGTGACTTTTCGTCCCAAACACCCTAACAGTAGACCAAAATAAGCGAGATGACGAGCATCCCTGTCACCTTTATACAAGAGTCCCCCGGGTATTCAAAGTGGTAACAAAGAGGCTTATTTTTCCTTTGAGAAATAGGAGGATATCTTAAGGCTCCAGCCGACCTTCAGAGGGTCCTGAGAGGGTAAAATTGGAACCGGGATTTTTTTATGTCGAGGAAAATAGGAGCACCGGGGCTGGGTCGGAAATGGATAATCAATTTCCTCAATGGTGATGGATTTCTTTCCTTTCCCAATCTTCGACAATATTATTTGACACAAATGTGCCGATTTTTTAAACTACGAAATACTTTTCTGTACCAGCAAGACCATTCCGAATTCGTTTCCGGATTCGTGACGAGTCCGAAACAGTTTGGTATCGTTATACTGCGAGCAGTGGCTATCCAGTTTTGCCGTAGGTATGAAATTGTCCCACGTCATGCCTCAGTACATAGGGCGAATGATTAGCCTCTGCTTGCAGGCTAGGGAGAAATGTATCAGGATGGTATGGAGGGACTGAACGAGGTTTCTAAGTAACTTTTCTTTCTCTATGTTATATTTCGGTTTTGGTTATCTGAAACAGACCATTCCCGCATCTCTGTGAACAAAGGCACCAACTAACTCCAGGCTTGGGATGACAAAATAAATTCGAAGTGGAATGCGGGAAAGGTCTTCTGCTCCGGTTTCAGATAAACGAAATTTTCCAGTAGTCGGATGGGTGTACAACCTCGTTTTCAGGGTTCTCTCCTACTTGGGTGGTTCGAAAATATCAGATATCCAACTGATAATAATTGTCAACCGTGGAAAATGTAGTACCATTTGGCAAAAAAAAATTCTTATGACACAAAACTCACGTTTCTTGTGTAAATTTCAGAAGTATACACTATTGAAAAAAATGTCAATTAGAAATTCAAAAATTCAAATTTACACAGAAAGTGAAGTAAAATCTATTTCTTAACTCGTCTTGGTTCCGTGATCAATTGTTCTAACGTAACAATTTCACACAGAGAATGAATCGGGAACCTACAAAAAGGCAGTCTACGAAATAAAATGCATTTATAAAACTCCTCCCCTTTGGAAGGGTGTGTTTCTGTGTTAGAGAATTTTGACCAATCATAAGATATGAAAACAATAGCCAAGAAAAGTTTACAATTTTCCATCTTCCTCCAATAGGATTTCTTTGTTACTTAGACTCAGACGAGATTTTGTTAAAGGAAATTAGGCTAGAAAACAAATGATTAAAAAACAAGCTGCTTCGCGAAGATTTCGTAAAATTTGCTGTTAAACCAATCAGAAGTATAGTAGAGACAATAGTAAAGTTAGCACCTTTTTGCAAGTAATTTTGTAATTTGTTTATCCACGAAGCACTTAAGAGTTCTTAAGACCTCGTTGAAACGTGTCCGTGCGTTCCAGGTCGAATTGGAATTTGGAAGTGTTGGTTTTTAAGGAGAGGGGGAAACCGGAGAAAAATACTTTTTAACAACTAAAAACTTTACACGTTTGATAAAAGGATTTTTTCAGGAGCATTCTATTCCATTAACAATTCAGATCATAGTTTTCAACAAGATAATTAATATTATGTCTAATGAAAATTACAACAACTAACTTATTAAGTTCCCTTCTCCAATTGGGACAGTTATCCTACTGCATAATAGGTATATCTATAAAGTTTTACATTTCAAAAGTAAGATTTTGCAATGAGAAATATTTACTGCTTCCAATTTATTTCCTGTTTAATTAAGTATGTGCTAGAGCTTTGAAAGGACCTCAGGGGACTTTTTAATTAAAAAACTATGACTTTTAAAACCTAGTTCTTTTAAGCCCAGACCTCTCCCCCACCCTAATCGAGAGCAGAACAAATCTGATCTTTTTATTTTTACCGCCGAAAACAGATTTTATCTGCCTTTTCTTGAATCACCAAATTCTGAAAATTAAAATGTTTCATTGTTTACCACGTCTAGGTCCACTTTCCTCATTTATAAAATAGGAAAAAATGTTTATTCATTTTATTTATGTGTATATTGAAAAGTATTATAGAATGCACTTAACCCATTCGCTCCTGGAGATTTTGCCGAAAAACGCGTTTTGAAGCTAGTCGAGTGGTTTTCTGGTCACTGTCGTGCTATAAAGAGCTAAAACTTACCACAAACTGGTTAACAGGTCGAACACTTCGCGACCTTCTGATCCAGATGCAAAATACCAGCTTGAGAAGTTCGGGCATGCGCAGAAAACAAAATTTCGTTTTTGGGTTTAAAAGTGACAGAGCAGTCTTGACTTTTACTTTTCGCTTTCTCTCCTCCCTTCTGTTTTCGCTTTTCTTGCCTCATTTTTTTTCTCTTGCTGGGCATTTAGTAGGCTTCATTTTGGTGGAAAGAGTTTTTAGGAAAGCTTTTAGGATCTTAGGATTAGGTGAAAGGAAAGGTAGGTGGGTAATGGAACAAGATTTTCATGGAGATTTTCAGGTCAATGTCACGTGGTTTTTTGCTTCTTTCTCCGGTGTCCTTGACTGAATTGTGCTCATTCTGGTATAATTTGAAAGATCTCTTCACTCTGCACAAGTTAGCGAAGAAAGTTGTCCTTGACCGTTAAAACTGGTGACGTCACAATGGGTAGAAAGGACCTGGATCCGCACGGGCGGTTACGGGCGGTTCAGGGGCGAATGGGTTAAGAGCAATTCAATGCTTAAAAGCAACTAAACAATTTTGTGAAGTTTAATTACAAGATATGAATTTTGGTAAAGGTCTCCTTTTAGTTGACAGGAAGGATTTTCAACGCATCCAGTTGACACTGTCTTTGGTGGCAGGACCAGGTCCAGCAGCAGGTGTAAAGATCTCCTTCTTTCCTCCTCCTTCCAGCACCAGGGTCTCTCCTTCCCGTCTGAGTGAAGTCAGACCTTCCAGGATGGAGGTTACCTCACATTCCAGCTCAAAGAGCTCTGGAGGCGGCATCATCTTCGTCATTGTAAGTTGTCCAGACACAAGTTTACCATCAGCACCCTGAGTTACATTGCAGGATATAACGTTGGCCACCTCGGCTGCAATGTCCCAGGCTCCATCTCCAGTTTTCTCAATCATCAGCTTGAACCTCCCCTGCCAGTCTCCCTCCACGCCTTGTCTTGGAGTGGGAACAAGCTGGAAAGCAGCCAGGTTAGAAGTGGCAGTCTCAGAGATTGTCACACACTGTCCTGCTTCATCCATGGAAACTGCTGGACGGAACTCCATGCCACTGTAGCCAGAAATATCAAATGCCACTCCCAGTCCACTTCCATTTTTAGAGAATGCCAGCACAGTCTTGTCACCAGTCTGCTCCAACCGCATTCCAATGACATCGCCATTACCAAACTTAGGTCCCCAGTTACTGGTCACCAGGCTACTACCATCACTCAAGTTGCCCGGCCCACCATAGAACAATCCCTTCATCCCCCAACCAGCTGCAAACTTATCTTCAGCAGAAACTCCCACCCAGGTTCCGGAACTTCCAGTCACTTTAACCTCCCAACTTCCAGTTCCACCTTGACTCCAGATAGCATTCCCCTTGGAGTTGCCACTCCCAGTGAAGCTAACCTTTGCTCCAGAAATTGTCAGGTTACCAGATCCATCATCTCTCCACGCCATATTGTCGAACTGATAGTAGCTTGTTTCACCTGTGTTAAAGTAAGTAAAGATTATAAGGCTACACTTTCAGAATAAGGTTTATAATTGAAAAGGCCTCCTTGGGAAAACGTCCCTGCAAAAAGGAAGAGAGCGTGGGGACATTTTTGCATGGAGCCCTTCAGTTACAATAATTATCATTACTATTCTTTATTAAAATGTGTTTTTTTTTTTCAGTTGGTGTCGTGTCATCTTTTATTTTGAAAAACCACCAAACACATTCTCGTTGCATTTAGAGTTCAAGAATTCATCCTCGAGTATGATATTTTTAATAGGTTCAAGATGTCATCTTTTTTTGTTTATTAAAATGTGTTTTTTTTTCAGTTGGTGATGTCATCTTTTATTTTGAAAAACCACCGAACACATTTTCGTTGCATTTAGAGTTCAAGAATTTATCCTCGAGTATGATATTTTTCATACAGCATGTAGGTTCAAGATGTCATCTTTTTTTGTTTCACATAAAAATTGGTGTTTGCAAAAAATGGATCACCTTAAACACCCACTGAAAATGAAATCTTGTGTTTAAATAAATCAAATAAGCCCACTAAATCAGCTAGCTTGTGTAGCTGGCAGATTTGTTATCCACTGGGTATTTTCTTTATGTGAGGGGAAAAAAATTTGACCTGCATCCAAACTTCTTGTGGCTAAACAGCACTCCCCCAAAGTTAGAACCAACTGAAAACATTAATTAATAAATAATTAAAAGTTATGCAAATAAAGTGACACAATTGTAACTGTTGACAAGACAAATGTTTTTGTTTCCCCTAGAAGTTTATTATTCATGTGGTAGCCTTTTTAAAAATTTCAGTAATTATATATTCCCCCTTGACCAACAGTACCATCGGATTAAGCAGAAAAAAATTATCTTTGTCTTGGCAGAAATACACATAACAAGTAAGAAGAATGTATAGCAATGTTCTTTGTGCCTTATTCTCTAGATCTATACTGTTTGTACTGTAGCCTGTTCCAGGCTCCGAGATGGTGGTGGAAAGTCATTCAGTAATAAGAAATGTGAAAAACGCACGGGGGCTGCCGCTGCCACCGCCCCCTTTCCCAAGTCGTGCGTATCTTATTTTTGCTTTTGCTCGTTTTAATACGTTCCCACTATACTATCTGAGAGCCTGCAGGCACAGGCATTTGTACTGTAGCATTTTTTATGCATTTAAACCATTACAGGGTGCTTGCCATTTTGCCAAACCAGCTGGTCAGATACTAGGAGAACTATCCAAGTGAAAATGTAATGACACTGTTCAATTGCAGTAAAGTTTCCAACTCAAAGTGTTCTTTATACCAAAATTCGGATCATTACTTTTCACAAAAGTAAGACTGGAAAATTATAAGAAATTTAAGAAATGGAATGGACTTAAGTGTTGGCCAGCCGACAACACTGACTGGTCTAAATAAAGGACCAACTCTGGAGCAGCTGGATCACATTTTCTGGAGAATTCTTACCAGCTGGACATTCAACCAAAATTTCCAGCATTATAATATATATCCCTTTTTCTTCTCATAAGATACAAGTTTCCATATTTGTTATAATATTTTGATATGCGGATGAGCCTCCATGCGCAAATGCCATGTCATTACTGACTCCTCCCAAAAGTGAACAAAAATTGCACCCTTTGAAAACACCACAGTTTTCTAAGTCTAAGCCAATGTTGCAAACTCTGATAAACCACAATTAAATCATTAATTCTCAAAATTATGCATGCTGCTTATGCTTTCGTATTGAAAACTACCACTGAATACATGCAAACACCAGTGACACAATTTGATGCAAGGGATTGTCTAAAGGGTGAGTCTAAACCTTGAAAATTACCAAATTAAGGCTGAGCCGTAAACAGTCATAAACAGGTCTTCAGCTGACAATGTGAGACTTCAATATCTTTATTAAGCAGTCATGGTCAACTCGAAACTGAAAAGTTTGTCAAAATTATGAAATAAAGTTGATTACATTAATTGTCATATTTGTTTTCTTTTTTTTCGTATGATTCTTCTTTAATATATTATACTGGCCTTGGGCTCACAGGTTAAAATCTCTACTTGTTCCTAGAATTTTGGAGTGGGGACCGGATAAGCTTGATATAGAGTGATCCTATCATTCAGAAATTAGGTTCATGTCAACCAGTAGAAGAAAATATGACAAAGAAAGGAAGCCTATTCAAAACGTTTTATGTTTGAAAGAGCCCAAGAGCCATCATGTTACCTCCTTTTAGCCCTAATAACTGAACTGACTAAAAAACACTGCAACCTAAGGTCCAATAAGGCATCCCAGAACTCAAGGACCCAAATAAATTCTGCACGATGTGTTCTCCCCAAGCATGTTTCCAGCTATAGCCATGAAAATTGTAAATGTTGTATTGTACGTACCTCTTCGTGTAGCAAAAAAAAGCCTTCTGTAGTAGGTCTTGGCCTCTTCAGCTGTGTTTATGTCTGCACAAGCCGAGCTGAAGTATGAAATAAAAAGTAGACGGTGCAGTTTTTACATCATGCACAGGCAGCCCAAGTTCTATGCATAAATTACCATGTTTTGATAATAATTTAATTTGCATAACAACTTACAGCCTATTGTACTCTCTTGCTATCAGACACCTGATACAGAGAAACTAGTGTAAGTATAGAAATAAACTTTGAACACATTTCTCAACTTGGGTTTGAAAAAATCAAGCCTCAGTGTAGCTGGCAGGTTTGTCATGTGCTGGATATTTTCTTTAAGTTTGAGGAGTTTGACTTTTAATTGCTTCAATCCAAACTTTTTGTGGCTTTGCTGCCAAAAAACAACAACACTCCCTGCTAACCCCACCAGCTACACAAGCTGGCTTCAACTGAATAAAATGGAATCAACTGAAAACATTAAGGCCAACTGGTTTTCACTTGTAACTGTAATTAAAAGTTTAATATGCATATAAAGCAAGACCATTGTAACTGTTGACAAGATAAATATTATTTTTTTGCCTATGGAAGTTAATTATTCATGTGTCGTGAGGTAAACTTTTTAGACATTTCAGTAATCA
>OZ037781.1:28481736-28536736 GCA_964035525.1 Porites cylindrica | reverse complement strand
ATTGAGATCCATCCGAGGTTTCGCCTGAACAGCAGACTGCTTTAGATGTTCGAAAATCCTAGGAGAGGTAGGCAAGCAAGAAATTTTACAACAAATGCTCCGAAAATTCTAGATCTCAAATCGTCTTCCGAACAGATATTTTACCGAAAATTGCCGTTGGGTGCCCCTGATACCTAAATATTTACTAATTTCGACTTCAAAAGCCCTATCCACATTTCCTCAACCATGCCTACAACCGCTTCACTTGGCTCTCTGTAAGCTGATAAAAAACATCGGGATTACACCTAGTGGGGCGAAACTTTTAGTTAAGGAGACGAATGGTTTGAGAAACAATATTGCCAATTGCCCACCGTCTCGGTATCACTGCGGTATAAAGTTTGTAGCCGGAATACATTAATATTGTGAAACTGCTCGGAAAGACCAAGCATACAAAACAGGAACTTCAACGAGACTAAAGAACCAAGGTCAGCTCTAACACCAAAAACACGACCGGCCTATGAAAAACTAACAGATCTGACAATGGTAAGCGAAGAATGTACCTAAAATGACATAAAACTCGCGAGCTAAGCGTAAATTCAAGTACAAGTAAAAACAAAAGATCAAAACAGGAAAACAGTACGTGCGCGGACAAAATCAAGACTAGCCTAGGCTCTTGACCCACTTAATCGGAAACAAAGGCGAAATACAGATCAGCTAGTTTTTAAAAATAACTTTCAAAAAAATTCACAACAATAGAAAGTAACAGTCATTTTAATTTTACAGTAGAGTCTTTGAATAAGCCTAAATCGGGTTTACTAGCCTAGGCTCTTGACCCACTTAATCGGAAACAAAGGCGAAATACAGATCAGCTAGTTTTTAAAAATAACTTTCAAAAAAATTCACAACAATAGAAAGTAACAGTCATTTTAATTTTACAGTAGAGTCTTTGAATAAGCCTATATCGGGTTTACGTAACAGTGTTAACGGGGAAATAAAAGGAAAGATGTGTTTTTGATTAAGATGGCTATGTCGGCTGTCTTTCAAGTTTCACACAATGACCCGGTTGCGTGACAGTCTCCTTTGCATGCGTGACTCCTGACCAAGTGGCTGCCAATTTTGGGCGCTTTCCATTTAGGAAAAAAACCCGGAAATTTCGGTGGGAGCAAAAGTGGAATTTTCAATTGGTAAAAAGTTGTTCCATTTGGTCGTAAACCCCGGTACGTCGCGGTGCCTGACCGTGGACCTGGAACTGGTACAAACTAGACAAACTACGAGAAACGTAAATGGAACACGACATTCCGTTCGGAAATTCCAACCAGGAAAACGGGCCCACCTTTTTAGGTTTTCCACTTTTTCTGGGAATTTTCCAGTGGGACGAACCGACGCGCGAAACGTGTTCTATTTACCGCTGAACCGGAAATTCCGGAAATTTTGACTAAATGGAAAGCGCCTAAGGAGACTAGTTGCGTGAGAGCGTTGCTCTCCGAAATACAGTAACTTGAAACCAAATCCGTAGGGTTTAAATTAATGCCGCGTTTTTTTAATAACCGTCGCCTGGTTGGCTCAGTTGGGAGAGCGCTGGTCTGCAGAGCGGGAGGTCGCGGGTTCGAACCCTGGCCGGACCAAAACTCAGGGTCTTTATTTAAAATAACTGAGAAGAAAGTACTGCCTTTGTAATGATCGTAGGTCCCGTCTCACAACACTTACACTTAACCCACACCACTGTTCGAAAAGAGTAGGGGACATAGAGCCCGGGTGGTGTGGTCAACCTTCACACATCATTCACATCATAGGCTGGGTGGGTGTAGCAAGCTTATAAATGGATTGACAGCTGCTGTTCATCTCTTATCTGTATTTATTTTTCTTTTACAGCCCCCGTTGAAGGTTTGTGTTGCAAACCGAAATATCGGGCAAGTACAATTCACCACATTATTTTTGTTTTCTTTCTATATTTTTCTATCACTCTTCCTGCCGTAACGATCAGTTTACTGTTAAGTTTAAAATTTGGATTTTAGTGATCCAGGTCTACTAAAGATCCGGCGGACCCTCACTGGTTTGTCGTTGCGGTTTTGCTTTCACAAGTGTTTCTGCTGCCAGTGGCACCTTTGTATGCTGACGCCCGAGTTCTGTTGTGAAGCACTGTTATTTTTACTGTTCTTGTAAAGAGGATACGTCTCTTGTCCTCTCATTCGTGATTCCTCCCTTCCTTTCTTCACTCAGGAGCCCACCAGCTGATTCACTTTGATCCCGGGACTTTGATATTCTTTATGTTTATAACATGAAAATAGCACTTGCTGGATCAAGGGAATAGTCTCCAAATCTAAAAATTTGAGAGCATGTTTAGGAAAACACTTTGAATAAGGGCTCTCTTAGAGCTATGTCCCTCACTACAGGTCCAAAAAAAAAAACAAAAACCGCGTGTAAAGCTGACCACCGTTTGAACCTTGCTGGACATTGTTGACGCCCGGGCATTTGTCGTGGCTCGAGTTCCTGATCCATTGATCCAGAAGGTGAAAATACGGTCCTATTCGCGTTGAACAACGATTGAAATTTTCATGAGGTCTGTTTTTTGATGGAATTTTGTTTGTTTGCTTGTTTTGATTATGTTATGTTTCAGCTCGTGACAGAAAGAAGGGATAGTGGATGATGGAAGTTGAACAAAATGCCCAGGAATCTTACAGACGCGGAGAATACCACCAAAGTATAGCGTATGCAAAACAGTGGCGAAACATCTCTAAAGAAACCGGTGATAAAGAACAAGAAGCCGCTGCCTGCAACATTGCAGCCTTGTCCTGTTATTGTATAGGAGACTACAAACAAAGCATAGAGTATAGCAAACAAGAGTTACAAATTGTGACGGAAGTAGGAAACAGTGAACGTCAAGCAGCAGCATGTGATGTTACAGCTCGGTCGTTTTACTGCGTAGGAGAGTACAGACAAAGTATAGAATACTGCAAGCAAGCGCTTAGTATTGCCAGGGAAGTGGGGGATAAGGAACGACAAGCAGCGGCTTGTCGTATTTTAGCCTTGTCGTTTTACGAGGTTGGGGACTACATTCAAAGTATAGAAAGCAGCAAAGAGGAACTGGCCTTTGCAAGGGAAGAGGGAGATGGAGAAAGGGAAGCATCAGTGTGCGATGTTCTGGCCAGGTCTTATCTGCGGATTGGAGAGTACAAACAGAGTATTGAGTACGGCAAAAAAGCACTGAGCATTGCTAAGGATGTACGAAATAGGGAAAGAGAAATAGACGCATGCACTGTCCTTTCAGGCTCGTATTACGAGGTTGGTGACTATAAACAAAGCGTAGAATGTGGCAAACGAGCCCTGAGCATTGCAAAGGAAGTAGGAAACAGAAAGAGAGAAGCGGAAGCATGCGCTGTTCTAGCCTGGCCGTATTACGAGGTAGGCGGATACAAACACAGCATAGAATACGGAAAACAAGCGCTGCGCATTGCAAAGGAGACGGGTAACAGGGCGCGGGAAGCCGCCGCGTGCTCTGTTCTGGCTAGGTCATACTACGAGATTGAAGATTACCGACAAAGCATAGAATATGGCAAACAAGAGCTGGTTCTTGCCAAAGAATTGGCAAATAGGGAAGCAGAAAGAAAATCGTACGATATTTTAGCAAGGTCGTATCGTGGACTTAAAAACGACAAAACAGCTAACGAGTATAGAAAACTTGAAAAGAATTTACAAAAAGGAACTTTAGATGGGAAGTTTCATTCAACGGATAGCAAAGAAGATGGGAACGCAGATGCAAATAAATTTCCAATTCGTAGTTCTTCAGGTAAAAAGTTTATCATGATCGGTTTTTTTACAATATTCGTCTGACTAGAAATACGCAAACCCTGACGAATGTTAGTGGGCATAATGAAGCATTAAGGTGGACAATTTTAGTGGGGAATAAACAAAAGCATAATGTACATAGGCCTAAACACCATCCAAATACACTATGGTGTAGAAACTCAGATTCGGATTGTTACATAACTTGATATCTAAAGAAAACCAAAACGTAGGTAAATTAATCTCTTTTTGTCTTTAGTTTCCATTTTTCTTTCTCTATAGAGTGACAACTAATAAATGTTTCGAAAACAACACATTAAAAAGGCCCTGCTAGATCAGAATTCTATGAAATATGCAATACCGGTGTTGCCAATTCTTTCTTTGAAAATGTAACTAACTGATATCCCTTCATTCGATAGTTCCAAACGAGATTGAAGCACGAGGACCAAGAGCAAAGCTTGCCTATGAAAATGCTTTGAAGACAGGAAAAGTAAAGGTGTACCGAGCCCGAATTATGCTGATAGGTCAAGATCGTGCGGGAAAGACAAGTTTGAAGAAGTCCTTCTTAGGTCTGCCATTTGACCCTGAGGAAGCGAGTACAGAAGGAATTGAAGTTGATCAATCCAAATTCGATATTGAAGTTGACCATGTCAAGAACTGGCAACGCACGGATGAAAAGTTCGACGTGTCTTACTTTGTGAACGACATTGCAAGGATGGTGGCAACAGAAATTCAAGAACTGAAGGAAACAGATCGGGATTCAGAACTTCAAAATATTTCAGTGGAGATACACTCTGAAAACAGACAGGTTGGTAGTTTATCAGCGACATCATTTCAAAACTCTCATTTTCGCGCGCTGATTGGTTGAGAACTAAGATCGACGAGAGTATAGGCCCTGAAGATAATGTAATTTTTTTCTCTTTTTCTCGATTTTCTACGAAACTTTACCGGAAATGACGTCAACGCCTGGTAAAAAAAACAACAACAACAACAAGTCGACAAAAATTTTCCATGGTCTGTACATGTAAGGTCTTAACTGACCCGTGACGTAAAAATGTTCAAAACTTTACAATGAAACTACCCTCCTGCGGCTCGTAGTTGTCCCCCCTGAGTTTTGAACACTCTGAATTCCTTTGTTTCTATGGTCGACAACAGCATTGACCACGGGAGATCGTTGTCGATTCGTTTATTATATAATTACTGTCTGAACACTCCCTTTGAATGCCAAAGTACATGTCAAAGTACTCTGAATTTACAGAAACACAAGGGGAGGGTATGAAAATGGTAAGATATTTCAGACCCAACGGCCTCGTTGACTAATTTGTTGTTGATGATGTTGTTATAAGTAAGATCTAAATTTTATGCGATGTTTAACCGATTGTTTTCTATTGCAAATTTTGAGCAATAGAGAAACATTATCTTGGCCCGGGGGTGGGGGGGTACTCTTGGGAGTTCTTGTTGGGGTTGTGCCGCCCGGTTCTGACCCTATTTCAGACCAAAAAATGTACTTTTCCACACTCGTTTTCAGACTAGACCTCGAAAATCCATACCCGTTTTTAGACCTGGCCTTTAGGCAGAAACTATTTTATCATTACTTAAATTGGAGGGCAGACAAAAAAAATACTTCAAATCCACATGATTTAGAATTCTCATATTTCTCTTTCTTTCCTATTCACTTGGAACTGAAACGATAAATACGTTCATACACTTCCGTATAGTTCCCCCTAAACCCTACCCGATTCCAGACCCAAATAGGCAAAGTGTATACCCGTTTTCAAAAGGTGCAAAAACCCTACCCAATGGGGCGGCACATAACTATATAGCTTATATAAGGGAGTACCACCCCCCGGCATCTTGGCAGAAGGTTGACCTTTATTCGCACTTTTTGCTGACAGGTCTCTTCTTGGCTAGACAAACTCATGACAAAACTAAGGCGTCAGAAAAGGAGAGAAAGAGAGATGGAATCCAAAAGCCAAGATGAAACAGACAGTGCTCAGTTTCATCAAAGTACACAGGTTAGTTCGTAGTCAGCCTTCAAAAATGGATGCATAATTTCGCTGTGAAAAAGTATTAAGGCATGTTAGGGTTTTCTATGATTGAATTTTACAAAAAAATATTTGCTATATCGGACTGAACTATTCAATGAGAAGAATTGTGTTATATGTTCTTCAAATGCAGCCAAAGCTTTCGTAACCACGTCGGAAATTCGAAAAAGTGGTCATAACTAGAGCTGGCAGCTTAAATATGAGAATGAGCTCTTGTAAGAGACCACATGGTAAAACAATAGAGGGTGGAGCTAGTGGTCTTTTAGGAGAGCTTTAGGAAATCATTAATAATTTATAAAGTAAAACAAAAGAAATTAATGTTTAATGAGTGTCTTTATATCTGATATAGACACGGCTAAACCTTACGTCCAGTTTTTAGACCAAAATAACCCCAAGATCTTTATCAACGAACCATTAGTGCAGTGTACAGTTTCATTTAAGTGTTGATTTACATTAATAGGACTCGGAGTGGTCGCTTAGAGAGCTTAAAAACAAAGAAAAAGTTTACTTGGGTAATCCCAAATGTGGCCACGGTCGCTTACGAGAGCTTTTCATCTTAAAGTTTAAGTTTCAGTTCAAACGGGGTTTCACAAAGGTGGTCGTAACTAGAGCTTGTCGCTAATTAACGAGAGTGGTCGCAAGGGGAGGTTCCGACTGTAGCTAGTATTGACATTTTGGTAACTCCTTCAAAAAATGGGAAAGAACGTACAAAGATTGGGCCATATAGATTAATTAACCCTGTTTCAAGATTCAGAATGGAGACGAAAGCATGGAAACACAAGAAGCTCGAGTTATTCATCAAGACGTTATCTACAGTGAAGGCGAAACAAGTCAACCTTACATTCCTGAATTGAAAATCGATCCCACTTTACCTCCAGACCAATTTACACAGCATCTTCTCCAGTATTTAAATGGTTTAAACCTACCAACTCATGCCACTGCGGCGGAACATCGCATTAGTATTGATCTGTGGGACTTTGCCGGACAGCATCTTTATTACGCGTCATATCCAGTATTTTTGTCACCACGAGCAGTTTATTTGTTGGTTTACAATCTCAGCAAGGGATTAAAAGAAACCGCTCAGCCTTGTTTCCGTCAAGGAGTCCATGACATTCTTCTCGCTAACCCAAATAACGAAAGCAATTTGGAAAATTTGTTATCGTGGCTGGTTTCTCTCAGTTCTATGTGTTCATTACAATCACAATTACAAGTGAACGAAAGGCAAACAAAATTGGCAGATCTGCCTTACTGTCGCCCTCCAGTGTTTATTGTAGGAACACATGCAGATAAACCACATGAAGACATAGCAAAGATGGAATTACAGATTCAAAGAGAAATATCAGGAATGAACTGCGAGCGTCACGTGATCCGTCCTTTCTTTTCAGTCGACAATACCCAAGGTTCATCTGATGAGGGAGTTGCCGCACTTCAGAAACGAATGATTGAAGTTTTAAAACAAGAACAATACATGGGAGAGGAAGTACCAATTCGGTAAGTCAGTCTTCAACACTTAATTAATCGTTCATTTATTTATGATTATTTCAAATAAATAGGTAACAGGTTATAATTCGCCAGAATTTCTGAATGTAGCGATTGGACTGACAACATTTACCCTTCCAGCAGCGGTTACTTTCCTGCATGGCTTTTATCTTGTGCGGAGTCGTTTGTGTTGCTGTTATTCGCGTAGTTGGCTTGTTTACTTCCCCAGGAGAATTTGGAGGTGTCTAAGGCGCATGCTCAATGAAAACCATAGACGGCTCGCTGCAGACGTTTCTCTCGGGGGCGTAGACAAGCCAACTATGCGAATGATAGCAACGCTAATGACACCTTTAAAAATCCCAGGTAGATGGTTAACATTTAGACGCTATATATCAAGATGGTGGCCAAATAAAAATTTGATTATCAATAATGGCGAAAACACAGACGGACGCCGAAGAGAAATATTTCCATTTCTGTCACAGAGCTGTTTCTTGGCATTAAAAACAGATATTAACAATTTTTCATTTTCACAGCTTAGCCAGAAAGAACATTTCTTTCAATAGACCAAGTCCATCCTGTCAGGAAAATAAAAAGCAAGAAGCAGACAAGTTTTGATATTTATTTTTCAGGTGGTTTAACTTCGAAAAAGTTGTCCAAGCTCTGGTTTCTGAGAGAGTGTACTTTCTGAACCTCGATCAGCTTCGGACAATAATTGAGAAAGTGTGTTTCATCGAAGAAGAGAATGAAGCTGCCACAATGTTGGATTTCTATCATGATCTCGGCATGATTGTTAAACACCGCAACACAGTTGTACTTCGGGCTCAATGGCTTATTGACGTTTTCAAACAACTCATAACAGTTCGCTCTTTCAGTGACATGGTGAGAGACAAACACGTCAGTTTCATAATGACAGCTACAGCTGCTTAAATCGTATGAATTGCTTTGCGGGGCTTAGATTGCAATGACCTTATTAATTCCAATCTGACTCATACCGTTTAACTTACTTATGAATTGTGAAAGGTTTGATCCCAGGAGTCATTTCAAAAGTAGGTTGAGTATGATCGTCCGGGTGAACGTAGTCCAGAAATGGACTGTTGCCATTGACAGTGACTGATTGTCATTAACAGTGACTGATGTTTCGACAACCCATGCGGTAGTCATCTTCAGAGTCAAAGTGAATTGTATCACGTCAGTTGATGGTATTAAACTCTGGCTATTGACCTGATTGGTCAATTAAGTCACGATGTTATTGGTCGACTGTCAGTTACGCTTTGATGTTATTGGCTATGAAGACTCGTAATGTCATTGGTGCATTTTAATCCGTCTATTGTCACACTACCACTAACATGTTTCAAACCGAGGTTTGATGTTCGCAACCTTTAACCGTTAGTACGTTGACACTATGACTCATTTTAATCTGATAAGTCAGATAAATTAGCACAATTATCCATTTTACAGCCCTGCCTGCTTCGATAGTTTCAAAATTCCAAATTCCAATTCCAATTCGACCAGGAATCAGGTAGACGAAGAACCACTTGGTGGATGTGCTACCTCTATTAAAATCATTATTTTATTTATTTTTTCTTCCTTTCTTTATTTAATTGCGAGTCTTCCATTTTGGTCTTCCAGGAACCGAGAAATTCCAGGTTGTGGAAAGAAATGGAGACGACGGGTGTCCTTGACATGGAGCTGGTTGATCATGTGTTCTCCAAGTGTTGCCAGCAGCAAGGCCTTATCAAGGAGGATATCCTGAACATGATGGAGCAGTTTGGATTGATCGTCAAATTTGCCACCTCGCCAACAAATGAAATGTACTTTGTACCCTGTCAACTGAAGTCGCCACCTGACGCCCTTTGTGAAATGGGGCCATCGCCGTCAGATCCATGTCCATTGTACTTGAATTTTCTGGGGGGTTTTGTTCCTCACGGTTTCTTCTGGCAGCTTGTGTCACGATGCACCAGATGGTGCTCTGGGAATGGATTCGGGCAGCCACCGAGATTTTTCCATGCGGCAGCGCTGTTCTTCATAAAGAGTAAGTTCAGTTATCACTTGGTTCTTCTGTGCAAGAAAAGATTCATCAAGATCGCCTTGAAGCCAACCCAGTCCGTCTGTGGACCATCATTTCCAGAAGCAAACGAAGTAGCAATTCTTGTGCGAACGTTTCTGGAGGGGACAATGCAAAACCTTAGACGTGAGCTCCCTTGGTTGAGCAGTTTGACGTGGGACCTTCGTGTTGCATGTCCTGGCTGTCAGCAAGTGGAAGACACTTGTTCTAGGCACGTTGACGACTCTTGTGATGACGAGGATTGTCTGTGTCTTCTTAGAATTCTTGAAGGAGGGCAACTCAGTCACTGTCCAAAGAGATTTTGTACTGAAGTACCAACGGTCACTGGAGTGGAGAAGTGGTTTGCAGTCAAAGGTGAGATCACGTGATGTCAAATGAGCGCGAAGGGGACACGCGCGTCCCCCTAGCAAGCCGCGTTCTTTCTTGCGCCCATTTTACTTATAAGAGCCTGCTACGCGGACTACAGTTGAAAGAATAGGGACAATCAGTCTGTAGTTCAGTATGGAGTCAAGAGTGGCAAAACTGTTCTCTTTATTAGTCGCTTATAAAACGTTAAGATATAAGATAAGATATATTCATTTTTATTTTCATTATATCAACTTAAAAGTCTGTTGTACTAGATAGCCTGTGTACAGCTACCCCTTAACCTCAAGAAAAAATCGGCTTAACTAAACTTTTGTGTCGTTTTTTTGCCCAGCATTGCGTCCAGGCTATCACCCTGGTACGGACGATGTTTACAACATGACAGGTCGCCCAAGAGGAATAACGCTGATCATTAATAACGCGTCTTTTACCCTTCATCCTAAACATGGACAACAGTCACCTCGTCACGGGTCCGAAGAAGATGTTCGTCAAGTTGAAGAGCTATTTATTGCTCTCGGTTTTGAGATACAAAGGAGACAGAACCTTTCAAGACTACAGCTCTTAGACGAACTTGATGATGTTGCCTGCCAGGATCACAGTGCTTATGATTGTTTTGTGTTGTGGCTCATGAGCCATGGCAGGAGTGGTGAGGTGTTCTGTTCTGACGGTAACACAATACCTATTCAGACTCTTCATGATATGTTCAGCAATAGCGATACGCTAAGCGGTAAGCCAAAGCTGTTTTTCATCCAGGCGTGCAGAGGTGACGGAGAAGACGAGGGGGTGTCTGTTTCCGCTGATACCGGTATTTCATCTTACGAACAGCTTAGTCCCAACCAAGTTGATTCACCCATTGATGCCGTGAAGAAACCTACACCCAGAGTCCCCACACATGCAGATTTTCTGTACGCATTTTCTACAGTCGATGAGCATGTATCGTACAGACATGAGGCTCTAGGAAGCTACTATGTTCGCGGCCTAGTTGAGGCATTCCGTGAACGAGCGGTTTATGACCACCTTCTTGATATTTTAACAGTAGTCAACAAGAAAGTCAGTAACATGGAAGCTAACATGCCATCGGTGAAGAACAAGAATGACATCAAAATCTTTAAACAAATGCCTGAAGTTAAACATACCCTGCGGAAAAAAGTTTGTTTTTAGGTCATTGATCATTATTCAGTGTTTAATATTTACTTTCTTAAAGGCCAGAATATTTCGGCTTTTTAACTTCAGTCAGTTCAGTCGTAAAGCGTGCAACCCAGAAGAAGGTTTGGAGAACAGCAGTCGTCAGTGCGTAATTTTTTCACAGCAATTTAAATTCAGGGGATCATGATTTGGATTGTACGTAGACTTCTACGTTCTGGTTTTGGGGGACGCTGTCACAAAATTACAGACGTTTGTATGGATCTTTAACCATGTTTCAAGAGTCATAACTTGATCCCTGTTTAACTTTAGAGCACCAAACTTGGTCAAATAACCAATCTCAACATGACCTTTTATATGGTGGTGTCAGTTTATCGATTAGTTGAAATATGAAACTCGCCCCAGTTCCCTACGCAACTCCCAACTCCGAAATGGCCAATAAGATATGGTATAAGATTAAGTCTTTGTTGATGGCGCATGCTAATTGCTTTGTTATAAACAAAACAAAACATAACTTCAGAGAAACATAACTTCTGAGACGCCTGTAATAACGTAATTGATTTATTTTAAACATTAACCGTCATAAGTAATATAGCGATAACACCGACTTCTATCACACAGGCAAAGGAAATATTGATGTATCAACAACGGTGGAAGAAAACAATGTAATATTCATTTTCAAGAAAAACATTCCTAAATTAAATAATAAAAAAAAACGCAACACTAAAACAGTCTTTTTTTCTGTTTTCCAGTGCATTTGATTCTTACTTGATGGAAACCATGCTACAGAATAAACATTAACCATAAAAACCCAGTAATTGAGGATATCTAACAATACAAATACTTCTATGGCTGATCGTAGGTCATGTAATGACTGTTTCGGTGGGGCTTAAAGTGACAGATTTAAACGAAAGCTACTACAGTGCTTTTCTGTAGTACTATACTGTTTATTATGATATACAGGCTTATTTCAACGATTTGACTTTTTGGGCATGTGCATGAAATCCGATTTGATAAAAATATAATTTCTGATTTAACTACCTTCCTATTCAAAGGCAACAATCATTTCCAAGTAGTTGCGCTTGCACAAAGGCGCAGTTCAACAAAACAGAAACGCAACCAGTTTAAATGGTCAACTCAACTCAAGTAAACAATTCGTCCTCCAATGAAAAAAATAGGGACCTTACCAAACCATGAAGGCGACGGGAACGAGGACGTCAAAAACAATACGTTTGATAAGCAGTACAACAAGTCTGGAGGTGTATGACGCTTTTCTTTCAATTTCTGTGCCGACCTTACATAACTACGACGTGAAATGAACAAAATTTAAGTTCCCTTGAAAAACTGAACAGCAAGGCGATAAATTTTACTGTATCTTTCTGAGCTCGGACGCGTCTCTTTCTTTTCAGCCCAAGTTTGATTTCTCAACTAGCGTAAACTTCCGCTCATAAGCCCCCGTCTAGCCTGTATTGAAATGATTTCGATTTATTACGACGTTTTGAAGCTTAATTAACAGCGACAGGAGCCCATCTCCTGACAGCGAGTAAATTTAGAAAGCACTTTGATCAGCACTACTAAGTAGCTTGTTTTGAAATGCTTTTTTCAGTCCGGTTATTAGCTCCACCCCATCCCCCGCTTATAAGCTTTTCTAAAACTGCTAACGAACTTGTATAAGCCTAGGCCTTATAAACGGAAGTTTACGGTATTGAAAGACTGAAAGATCTGGAATAATCGAGATAACCTGAGATCAGGCCCAATTTTAGCGGTTCTCATACATTCTCTCTAACGGCTACCTTGCCCGCCGGAATGTAATTTTCAAAGCGAAACGAAAATAGAACGTGATCTCAGGTTATAATCGAGAAAAAGATTGAACGACGGCGAGTCAGTTGTTCAGTGACGTTTTCACTCGCGTCCCCATTGTCACATTAGGGAGCTTAAGCAACGACGACAGCGACGTCAACGAGAACGACAAAAAAGCAATAGGTTTAGATTAACAAAACAACAACAGTGCACGTGCATCACGCTTTTTTTGTACATTACTTTGGCGTCACTGCACGACTACGACGTGAACATGCCTAATTTCACGTTTTGTCGAGAACGCGAACACAAGACAACAACCTCATCTTTCTTTTCTTAAACTTCGATAGTCTTTTAGAATTCAACGCGAGAAAAAATTGCCACCATTTGACGAACTGAACGAGATGGAATAAGCGCGATAAAGTTTGAAGCAGCGCGACTTCACTTTTTAAGGGACGCTTTCGTGGCCGTCGCTGTCTCCGTCGTTGTTGCTTAAGCTCCCTATTGTAACGTCCCTAACGTCACCCTGTACCAGCTTGACTACTTTTACAACACAACGTCGGTACAAAAGTAGTTCTCGTAGACAATTCGCGACTGATATAACCTTCATTCGTTTCCTAAGGGTACAGTTTAAACCTTCAACTGCCACAGTCAGTTAAAGCGACATGAAAGGAAAATCTCACATTTAAATCTATGAGTGATGTCCAATGGAGTAACTATTCAAATGAAAGCTACTGTGCGGTACATTTCTGTGGCACTCCTTGTTTGCTGGCGCGGTGATTGAGGGATGAAATCCTAAAGTGTGACCACTCATATGAAAGCAACTTAGCCGTACCTGACTGTGGTACTGTTTGCTAAGCTGTACAAGGTTTCCTATTCAATTGAACCCCAACAAAAGTACTTTCCATTAGTTACGTCGGTACTCAGTCTCAAAACATTGGCAGTAAAAAGGCTAAGTAACTTCTTAGTACAAGACCTCCCTCTATCCTCTGTTGTTATTCGGGTCTATTTTAGCATCCGTTTCTGCTTTCACTGCACTTGGAGGATGTTTTGGTGGTCTGTTTCTCTCGCCGTATGGTCTCCTCATTCTGTTATTAATTCTTTTTCTGGAGTTTCTCTTGGCATAGACCGGTGTTGACTCTGTGCCAAGAGTTCTTTCTTTTGTATGCCTTTGTGATCTGCCCTCTAACAGCCTACTAGCATCACGTTCATCCATTCTAAAAGATTCCGTCCTTTGGCCTCGACACGAGGACTGGGTATTATCATCAGTGGTAGCACGCGAAATACCATTCGTCGATTCATGTTCAGTGGATTCATTTGAGAACCTCACAGTTTTGGGACTGCGAGTTGTTTTGGTCTTTTTACCGTACGTTACAGCGGATTCACTTCTATGTTGATCAAGTGTTTTTGGTGGTAATGACTGTCTAACTGACGCCGGATCAGAAACGGACATGATATCACTTGAACCTCCACCAGCCTTTTGGCCAGAAACTGGTTGGGACATTGCAGGTTTGTTCCTTCTACTAAGGTTTTCTTTGATCCGCTGGGGCTTTGGAGATGGACATTTGGGTTTTGCTGATTCACTACTTGGCCTACAATCACCGTTGTTTTGTGATTGGTCTTGCAAAGTTCTTTGACACGCGGTCTTTTCTTCCAAACCGTTTCCCATTTTGTGTACAAAAATGGTGTCGCTTACAAAATCTACACCACCAGTGTCCACGCAGCTCCCATCAGGTGAAAGCCGTTTTTCCATAGCTACTATACTCTCATCTCGGGACAAGATAGTGATCTGCTTATGGACAGAGTCCATTTTATCTTGAGGCAGAGGCTGGCTCGAATACTCCTTGGATTGTTTTAAATAACCCGAGTCTTTAGTATTGTCCAGGTATTTATCATTATCGTTAGCCATCTCACTGACACCTGAGTTCACGACCTGAGCAACATTACTGCCTTCGTTTGCCACTAACAGTGAGTTCTCAAACTCAGGTTCCAATTGTCCAGAAAACGATTCTTCACGCTGGGTGGAGTAGTCGCACAATGGACGAAAGGAATCGCTCGCAGGTAAAGTGATTATTTCGAATGGACTACCGCTGGAGGTAGAAGACGATAACTCAGAACCAGATTCGTCTTTCTGCTCACTCATTGCTGGGCTTGCGAACTCAGGCGTTGGGGACGAGTGGGTCAGAATATGTTGAGGTTGCGTACTTTCAGCGTCAAACAGCACACTGGCCGATTCTTGAGCTTGCTTGCTGGGATTACCGTAGAATGGCACAGGAGGGTACGTGTAACCAGTGGGTCCTTGCAAAACCTGGTAAACCTGTGGTCGAAACTGCGATGGCTGCACAGCGGCTGAAGGAAATCCAGTAACTTGCTGGACTGCACCAGGCATCATCACTTGACTTCTGTACTGATGGTATGGTGGCAGGAATATCTGAGACTGGGGCTGCAAAACGTGGGGTGAAACCATGGGTCGAATCTGATTGGGGTAGCCAAATGATGGGAAATAAGGCTTGAAAAGAGGAAGGGCCTGTTGTGTTTGATAAAATGTTCCATACGGGTTAGCATAAGGTGGAAAAGATCCCTGTGGATAATTCACCCCTGCAGCATAAGGCATCGCATGTACTCCTTCATTCATGCTCTCGACCCACGCTGTTTGATGAGGATACTGTTGCACTGTGTCGGGTGTAAACCCTCGCTCTGCGCCGAGTGGAGGTTGACGTGAAAATGTATCCACTGAAGACTCATCACTTGTACTACTGGTATCTGATGAAAGTTCAGCCTGTAGATCACGACGATTTTCGTCCACTTCATCTGTATTCATGTCCTGACAAGCAAATCCTTCACTCATCACAAATCGTCCAGACGACACCTGGTCTAAGGAATCTTCCGACAAGGAAGCAAGTGGCGTTTGTTCCAGCTCTTTGTACGGACCACTTTTGCAGCCATTCTCCCCAGTCACCGACTCTGGGTGATTTGCCTCAATCTCCACTTGGAGTGCTTGAACTTGGACAGTAGCAACGCTCAGACTTGAATCATTCGTTTCATTTTGGTTGTTGGTTTCCTCTATGGCAAACACGGCCTCGTTACTATTTGCGGTGGTCTTATCAGTAATGTCGCTTTTGTCGTCGCCGCATACCCCGGCCTCTTCACTGGAGCCTTTAGAACAATTCCTTTCGCTTGATGCTACTGTTTTAAATTCAGATTCCATCTGGCCATGACTACCGTCAATGCCTGAAGCCAGTACAAGAGTCTCCTCATACTTGGAACTGTGATCTTGCTCCTTATCAACCACTTCAGTATGCTGGGGAATACTGTCAAGATGGGCTGCGTCTTCATGGCGAGCTGAGAGAGTTCTGTGAGGTGATGGTGGCGAAGTTGAACTAGATTCATATAGAATCGTAGTTTCCATTTGTACAGGTTTCACAGCAACAGTTAACGATTCTGAGCATACGGAGGATGCATCCCCGCTCCTAACATTGTCAGCAACACTAGTTTCTTCGAGCTCGCCTTGCCTATCCGAATTAGTGTCACGTAATTCATTTGTGAGAGAATCACAAACTTCACTGTCGTCAACCGGAACAAGAATAGCGATGTCACCTACAAAAATACGGGTGAAATTTTGTCCGTCCCTTTTCTCGGAGCTATCATTGTCAAGGCTGGAGATGACTGTCGGATGTGACTCTTCATCCAACTTCACAGTTGAACCTTGATCTGAGGATGGACTCGGATCACAAGATGGGCCTCGGGATTTCTGTTTGATCTCGGCTACTGCTTCATAATCATTTGAAGAAATGTCACTAACAACTGGTTTAGTTTTCTTTTCACCTGGAGTTTCCTTAGGTCTATCTTTTGATTTTGTTTTCTTCCCCTTCATTAACTCCTTTGTGCTTTCCTGGGACAAGTCTACAGTCTCTCGCTTAGCTATGGGGTCCCTTTTGTTACTTTTTACAGGTTTGTTAAATGCCTCACGCCTCTTCTCCCTGGACTCCGTCCTTGACTTTGGAGCAGATGGTCTTGCCCTAACTTCGGCTTCTGCGACATTACTTTGAGGCCTCTTGCCAATGCTATCAGATTTTCGACACTCACTTGCTTCAGAAGGAGAATGCGTAACCTTGGAACCAGTATTTGCAGATGGTTTTTGCCGTCTTTCTTTCGGACTCGGTTTTCTCGCCGTTCTTCCTGGTGAAGTGGATGAAAAATCTTCATTCATAAGACTCAGAGGAGTGGAGGTAGTGCATTTCAGAGTAAAGTTCTGACGCTTTGCAGTAGCTGCTTCTCTTTCCCAATCTTCGCCACCCCCCGCATCCTGGTCACACGATTTAGATTCAGGCCGACTTTCTTCAGTAGCCAACTTTACTTGCTGTACACATTCCGAGTTCTTTTGCTGCACGGAATGATCTCCACTACTTTGATCTTCTGTCGACTCGTCTGCAGTAGTTTTCGCTTCATGCAGCTTTGAATATGTTTTAGCTCCCTGGTTGAGAAATCCTTTCCCGCTAAAGTGCAAGGCCATGACTTTAGCCACTTTGCGTTCAATTCCATAACTTTTCATAGTTTCATAAAAATCTAAGAAGGAGCAGCACTCTTCAAAGATTGTTCTCAGAGAGTTATATGTAACCCCCTCTTTCAGCAACTTCTTGATCGCCATGTTCTTGCTACATGCATCCAGCTTACAAAAATTCTCTAAGGCAGAAAAAAAGGGACGAGAAGATTAAAAAGCGAAGTTATGAATTACATGAAAGTTGATCATCGCAGTTATAGAAGCAACTTTTGCAGTTGCGAAAAGAAAGCCTGAAAAAAATTCAGGCATGTTGACCTCTGCGATACACAAACTGTGATACACCGGTGCGCTGCACCGGTATAGCAGAGGTCAAGGGTTCGAGTCCCGTACAAGCCTGAATTTTTTAAGGCTTTCTTTTCGCAACTGCAAAAGTTGCGTCTATAACTGCGATGATCTACTTCCATATAAAGATTAAAAAGTGTTAAAAAATTACGAATAAAATGAAAAATCAATTGAAACTTATAGGGTATTGTTACAACTGATAACATAAGGCAGCCCCACGAAGATCTGAGAACGAGTGGTGTAATTGGCTAGCGAAATATTAAATAAATGACTCAGACAAATCACAATGCCCCTACCCCGGGGAGCAGTACCCACAAAGCAATTTGTTGTTGTGACGTGTCGCCTGAACTGCAAAGAGTGCTCTGGTGCCGCGACGTGTTGCTGCAACTTGTGAATCAGTGTGTTCCGACCGTTATGACAACAATTCATGCACAAAAAATTAAACACCTGATCTGCATGATCACTAACCTTCTAAAATTGCTTGTTGCTGTTTCAAGCCACTCTGCGAAATGTAATACTCTAATCTACAATTGAAAACAAAAGGGAAATCATGTACCTTAGTACATAGTGACATTTGATTTTCAAATAAACACACAACAACAAGAAATCAATAATTTGTCCTTATACAATAGTGAAGGTGAAAAATAGTACAGTGGCACAAGAATGTTCAATAGATTGTAATAAAATGGATATTTTCCACCAAAGAAAACCTCCTTGTCTTGGTTTCTGTTAGTTTTCAATAGTTTGAGTCCTTGAAGTGCTTGACATTTATCCACCCTTCCAAAGAGCAGACACCTGCAGCTGTAAGACTTGTCATGACGAGGATATGTACTCATACACACGGATGTACAGAAGATTATCTAGACTTCAAGATCAAAATAAAACCCTTGATGATCAGCTATTGGGTGGGTTCAGCCTCTAGTCTAGGTTTCAGAATCTTGGTCATGGAGAGCTCACTTGCTGAAGAATTTGAATCTAAAATATTTGAAGAAAAAAGAATTTAAAAGGTCTTATCTAAATGGCACAAACCTGTCTTTTGTTGATGAGTACTTCATATTATGTAGCAGTTTCTTTAATGGTGTGTGGGTAAAAATATCCACCATTGCATCCACATCACCCATAGCTCTATGTCTGCCTACAATAGCAAAATACAATGGTTACATTAAAAACATGACAAAAGTTAAGATTAGGCTATTACCCACTTCCTAACAATAAAATTGTGGGTGGCAAGAGATGCCCGCAATCCTAATCTCCAGGTTGTTATTACGCATGCATCACATGTATGTAGACAGGATTCATTTGGGCTTCCACTAAGAATGAATGGAATGCAGAGAATGCAATTTGATCACACACACTTGGACCTTCCATCACTAGTAATCTGATCATGCGTGTTTTGACTATCCATCAGGTGAAACTTACGGAAAACACACAGCATTGGAGCAAAAGCAAATTGACTTTGATCGTTGTCGCCTGCACTCTGTAACCTTTGGTTATTACTAGTATAGAATAATATTATTGCTAGTGGTTGCATCACAATGATAGAGTCTCAACTTTCTTGGCAGTAAGCAAAGAGGCCCTTTGCCTCCATTTTAATTTTTTTATGCAAGAATCTACTGACTGTACATGTATATGTTCAAATTAACATTTACATTGTATTTAATTTGTCTAGTGGACAGGGGGATACAATTATTCAATGAAAAAAAATCAACCATTCGGTAAAAAACACATTGTATGAGCTATTACCTTTGAAACGTTTTCCTGGAAAAAATTTTCTGAACAGTCCATCAAGTGAAAGTTTGGTGCGATTTAATAACTTTTCTCCACTCTCTTGCAACTACAAGTAAAGAAATCATAAAAGAATTAACTATCAGTCAGGTACACCTTCATTAACTTTGATACAGATCTTGACTAATTGTTTCATTTTGCCTGTGCCATAAAATACTCCCATTGTACAGATCTCCTGCTCATGCATGTCTCATCTAAGTATATAGATTTACTGTAGCCTGGGCTAAAAGTGAAACTCTCTTTAATATTTACAGTTTACTGTGTAATGCTAAGTGACGAAAGCAATGGCAAAAAATATCATTAGGTCTAATTTGCAGAAAAAAAACAACTTTGCATGTGGAAGCATTCTTTTCTGTACATTTGCCATTGTTTTACATGACTACAAAAGGACACTTCCAGTTCCAGAAACTTCCTAGTTACCCGTTTTATGGAGGAAATGTCATATGTGTACTGTTTGCTTTTTTTTTCACTGCCACTCATTTTCATCTAGGGAGCCACTAGCATTTCTCATTTTCTCACCACCACTATAAAATTTCCATGTTTTCCTTCCAATGAAATTGGTCTCCTTTGTTTTTACATTGTATCTCACTACTCTAGCTCTTTCTCTGTTATCCACCTCAGCGTAGACATTAAAATTTAGTTGAAAGAAAGACCCGGCTTTGTTGTTGTTTTTTTTTTTCTATCTAAAAGCCCAGGGTGGACATGTGATTTACTGCTGAAATGTGCAGGTGCTTGAAATGTGAAATTTCACCCCAGCTTACATGAAGGGGTGGATGTATGTAGGATTTTCTCAGAAACAAAATTTCTTGGATGTATAGCCAACCAATTTTTCTTACCCATAGTGCTTCATGCTTTGTGCGAGCTCTGCTAATACATAACAATTTGAGTGATCAACCCATTTCAGATCTCCTGCCCATACGTGTATATTATCTAGTTTATTAATAATTTTGTGTGATCCACAGGTAAGGAAACAAAACAAAAATTCAAATCACTTAATACATATTCCACCCAGCAGCCCTTACCCTGGATTAAATTCTGGTATGCACAGCTGTTATGCCAAAGATATGAGACCTGACTTATCTCAAATAAATGTAACAGTCACGTGGTTACCGCAAAAACATTTTTCGGACAAATGTAAAACTTCCCTGACCAATTGAATAAACGATTGCACATATTAATCTGATAAAGGACTCAAACGCTCCCCTCACAGCCATCCCCTCCACCCATTTATTTATGCTTTCAGCAAGACTGCGCAGTGCACATGAATTGATAGTTCCTTAACATAATGTGCAAAAAGGATTGATTTTCTTGAAAATCTAACAGCAGGTGTTGTTCGATTTTGTGAACAATACTCTACTGGACATACAACATAATTCATGTCCGTAAAATGTACAATTAAATCTCCATAACTCAAACCCTTGCTAACTTGAACCATGCTTTTAGCACATGGCAAGTTGGAAAAAAATTTCACTTTTTTCTGACTTCTTTCAAAGTATTAAATTTTCCCTGACTTGGAGACTTTGGAGAAATTTTTTCTACCCTGAACATTTCCTAACCCATGGCAACCATGAGAGAATAACCAAACTCTGTGTCAGTAAAAAAGTGAACAAGAGGAGGTAGAGGAGGAAAGGAAACATATTGATGTTACAACTGAGTGAAGATTTTGGAAGGTGTTCATGTGGCTTGCATTTGGTAGGACATACGTAGGCAGGCCCAGGATAACATGATTTTCATGTAGAATAGCAGGGGAAGAGAGGTCCATGAATCTCTATTGGAACAGTTGGGAGAAAACCCGTGACATAGCCGTAATTTGTGAAAAGTCTCCTTAAGGCCATGCTTGCCTAATGAGATGACAATGATGATGATGATAATGATAGTGATGATGATGGCGATGATGATAAGGAATGCTTATTTGAGGGTTAATCAAAAAACAATGTATACAGATAAATGTTAGCAACAATACATGTAATGTATTACAATATTCCAAGTTTACCAACCTCACTGCAGAATAACAAGCTATCTGCAAAATGAACATTGTGCTGTGAGAGAATGGTGTGATGTATTCCAGATCTCTCCATGTTACTCAACAAAATTAAAAAGTCAAACTGATATCCATGGTGTGCACATAAGACTGCAAGAAAATAATTTTTTATAAGTTAAGAAAAAAAATATGTAAATTGGAAGTATTACAATAGACTTCCTTAACTACATATACATACATATGCACCTGAATAAGACAAAATTTGAAAGAAACCTTTCTCTTGGGTTTGATGTTTGTAATATCAAAAAAGCAGGGGTAGCTACATGTACATTGTAAGGGCTGACATTAAGAGCCAGGGTATTGATAGTCTATGTTGGAAAGCAAATGGAACACAATCTTTTTCAGGTTCTTCCCCCGGAAAATTCAAGGAGTAACGGGATGTTTGCATTAAGTTTGTATTGTTTGCTTGGTCAGGATGTTGCAAATGGATATTCATTTTCCTCTTGTCAAACGTCATCTTTGAAACTAGTTAAGGGACCCATTTCTTGAAAGTCCTGATATGTGCCCAGAAAGCTGATGTTGTTTACAATCAACATCGAGGTTTCAAAAGCTTGGCAATTATTATAATAATAATTATTTATTATTATTTCATAAACTATCAGTTAACAAAACAAAATGGCCTGGTTTGTTAGGTAGGACTAACACTGTTATTCTTTAGATTTTGATTTGAATATTTGACTTTTCATGGGCCCAAGAAATTATCACGACTGTTGAGAATGAGCCCCTGGATCTTGTGGCCATTTTTTTTTATCAGTGAAACGGATTTAATTTGAGAAGATTTTAAAAGATTAAATGCAATTTCAGGATTAGATGCCCTAAGTTTTGTTTACCCTTTGCCCAAACCGACAACCGACCAGTTTGCCCATATAAATGGTAAACAAGTAACAAGTACATAAAAGAACCTCCTAAAGGAAATGAAACGATTTTGTTGATAATACTACTGTACATTACAGTCCTGTAAACTGGCATCTTACCTGGTACAAATGACTTGCCATGTTTCTTTTTTGCTAGTTTAACCATATCATCAATCCAAAAAAGAAATTCGTTCAGTACATCTCGGAAAAAGGGCTGGTCCTTGAGGTCTTCTTTTGAAATAGCACATTCTTTTGTTGCTGTAACGTTTTTAAAAATAACAAAAGACAAGTACTTTTAATCAGTACATACTGTTGTAATCTACCATTATGCTATTTTATCTGAAGAGCACTAAACCAGTTGTGTCGTATGAAACTATACAGTAATAAAATACCTATTCACACCATCAGTTGAAAAGATCGACATTGTTCTTCTGGTACATAACTAAATGAAATAACATTAGCCCTTTAATTCAAAATAGTGACCAACATAAATTTTCTCCTAACGATATTCACAGATTGTCAAGAGATTAGGTTGTGAGAATTAATAAAATGATCACTTGAGAGAAAATGCTTTGATCTTTTATCAAAATTCTCTAAACTCATTCTTTAAGGAAATATATCAAGATCAGTTTGGAGAATTTGTATGTGGATATTGGGACTTAAAGGGTTAAAGAGATTTAGAATCACATTTACAGCAAACAGTGAATGTCAATTTGTACCATGTGACCAACATTTTCCCTTTACTTGCTATTCACTGTTTATTTTATCCCCACAAAAAATAATAATTATTAATTTCATGTCAAGTTCAAATTTAATTTTTTTTGGACAGTATTTGCCTGCTATTTTCTTGATGTTTGGAGCAAGAAAAATAGAACTTCCTAGCTGCTCAATATCCCTGCCTACTAATTTCATATACCGGGCAACTTTAAATACTATTGACAGCCCTGAATTCCTACTTAGTTTCTTTTAATACAGAGATGTTACTAACAAAGAACACTTTTATTAATGCATGAAGCTTTTTATAGTATTAATGTATTTATGGCAAGCAGCTTAGCTAGAAATAGGAACTCAACTATGTTAATTACTTGGGACATTTCCAGAAAAAACTCTTTCAACAACCATATAGTACAAAAAACGCATGCTTGGAAATACAGTAATTCAACAACTTTACAATATTGATTTGCAAGCTTAAAGAGAGAATTTGCTGTGTATATTGTTAAGTTAGTAGCAGTTTAGTAGAATATTAAGTAACAACAGTAAAAGATGCTTCCAGAACTTTCTTCAAAGTAACTTTCTATAAAGGAATATAATCCCCAGGAATCAACCTATTATAAAGGCTAAATATATGTGCAGGAATTTTAAACTGCAAATATTTTTTCAGCTTCTTGGTTCAAAATGAAAGCTGCCAAAGGCTTTTTTTCGTTACAAGGCAACTTTCCCCAAATTACATTGTACTAGTATAATTCAATTAAAATTTATGATTGGCCGGGCATTTGACAGAAACAAACGACATTAATTTTTAAGGGAAATTTCGTTTTTGGCTTTCATTGAATGGGCATACCTTAAGATATCCTTTATACCCCATTCCACATAATTTGAAATTGTAAGCCTAAGTCTTAAACAGTAAACTTTCTCATGTTTAGTTTTGAGTCACGACATTGATTGCATAACTTTCCTCAGTTTTAATCGATTTTGGACGTTTTTAGGTTCAAAATTCTCAAATGTATTTACCATTCCTTAATAATAATTTTAAAAAACCTGTCAGCGTCCTTCTAAACGATGTGAATTCAGTAACATGAAATTCACTCAGCGTGAACAAAACGGAACGTTTATAATAATTTACATGCCGGAAATGCCAACAAACCGCATGCAAGCGCATAGCGTCGTCAAACGTTCAGAAGAATTTTACGCAGTTTGGACGTTTTATGACGTTCTTTCTGCTGAACGACTCAGAATTCAGGACAAGATGGTGTTTAGGAGCAGATAAAAAGGAAGGAACAATAATTTGGCTCTTCGTTGCACTTTCTTCGCATGACTTCCGTTTCTGTACCACTGCCACGCTATACACACAATAACGAGGCCGTGTATAACTGATTTTAAGCTTACCGCCAGTGCACTTTCGGTTTTTCCGAACATTAGAGCTTTTCCAAGCTTAAATAAACCCTTAGACGCCATAATTGCAGTAAGCAGTAGAAGGATAAAGCTCTTCCTCTTAAGCAATTGCGCAGTAATAAAAACAGCCAAAAACTTGCTGACAGCGTAGATTTTCAACAACGCACAGCGATGAATTTTATCAAGGGAGTTCACTTACCGAAAGCGCACAAGGGCTGATTTGTGTTTATCAGAGTTTGAAATGAACCTTTCACTACATCAGGATGGCATCTGGCGGCAATTTCAATGATATCTCCACGGTAGACATTTCCGTGAGCAGCTTCGCTATCGTAAAATATAACCAACGGATGGAGTTTCGCTCCTTCCTTCGTCATTTCGGCCATGTTCCTTTTTCCCGGGCTTTTGTATCTGCCCTCTTCTTCAACACGAGGCAGACAACAACTCGACCCAGTCTGCCAAGTTGTCTATATTCCAAGATGGCGTCTTCGAACCACCTCACTACGACAAAGGTATCTTTCGTGTTTTGTTACGTTTCTTGATAGCTAGAATTTCCACTTACTGGAGATTTTAAGCTGTTTTAAAGGGAAAACAGCAATCCGTACGATTTTCTCAGAATCAATAATTAGAGGCGAGCCTCTTGACTTGAGGCGTTCTCATTTTACCTCTGCTACATCAAAAAGTGCTTGAGAGGTCAACTTTGTTCCGGGCTTTGTTGTAGCTTGCCTTCGATTCCACATCACTTCCCTTCACATGCACGTACATGTATCAAGGATGGACAGAATTAGCTACTTATAGGGGTGTCTTCTTTACGGTCTGATCTTACAGGAAAGATTAGAGGAAATTATATCTAGTACCAGTGCTGTGGGGAAAATAAATTATATTGTGTCTGAAAAGGGGGTCGGGGCGGGGACGGTATTTTGAAACTTCTTTTCCGTGACAAGGGTTATTATTATTTCTTATTAAGAAAAAGATTTAGGGCTCCAAAGCTCTTATTTAATTTATTTTCAACTCAACAATGATAAACAGTTTACGAATGTTATTCCTTATTTGGTCATTGTAGATGGAGTTTGCTGCACAAATGACATGTCAAAAATGTGTGGATGCAATAAGCAATTCCCTTCATGGAAAAGAAGGTATCAGCGAGTCTTATAGTGATGCTATGGTGTGTTTTACAATTTAATAGTTGACGCTAGCCAAAAGGTCCATGTCCCGGAAATTGATTGTTCAGCTGAAGCCGATTTATTATTCTGTGTATATGTGCTTTATAGAGAGCAGAACTGTTACCTCACATACCCATGGTAGCAAAATTTCTGGATCACAACAATATTGGAGCTTTAGCAACAACCAACCGCGACAGCAACAAGAAAGTTTAGATTGGCAAAACAACAACCTTTTCATGTCCATCACACTGTTTTGTCCATTTCTTAACCATTGTTGCACAACTGCAACATAAAGCTTCTTTATTTTACGCACCCATTTTTTGGAGTGCGTGAACATAACACAAAAATTTCCTTTTTCTTTTCTTAACTTAGATATGGTCTATTGGATTCAACCACAGAAAATTTGGCCAGTATTTGAATATTTGAAAATTTAAATGAAATTATTTAAATAAGATGTATATTTTCAGTTTGTTGTTATCCAGAAATTTTGCTACTATGGCAATGTGACATAACTACTTCCCCCTTCTATTAAACATTATGCATGCAGCACTATTATCACTAGTATGAACAGGCACAAGTCAGGTGATAATTATTTTTAACAAGAAATAACAAGCATTGCTATTAAAATAATATTGTTACATGACACTTAAAAAATGAAATTTGACATTTTTCTTGAACAAGTTTTAAGTTTTGGTACTTGTGCTAACCTTGTAAATTATATGTATCCCATTTCAATTTCTTAAAAAGGGATTGAGTCATTTACGGTAAACTTGGACAAGGAGCAAGTCATCGTGGAGACAACATTATCAACAGGCCAAGTCCAACAACTGATTGAAAACTCAGGAAGAATGGCCATTTTGCGTGGACTTGGAACTGCAGGTACTGGATTGAAGTTTAATATGGCTTTACAATGTGACTATAAGAGATAGTTGACCAATCAGATTAAAGGAAAGTAATAGAACATTTCAAGAAAGTTGGTTGTGGGCCAATCAATAGCTCGTAAAAAAAAGAATAAGTTACTGGAAGCACAAAATTTTATCGATAGCAAACATTTTTCAAGAAAGCAAAATGTTTCACCAGACAATGTTTTTCTGTTCGAAACTTTACATGTGTTTGACACAAGCTATTATTTTGTCATATACCAGCAATGCTTTGGCTATCATTGCTGTGCTTTGCCATGTAACATCACAACCTCAAGTCAAAAATTTAACTAATGTTTACATTTAATGCCTGCATCATTCACTAATGGACCTCTCAGGAAACATTAGCTTTTTTTGGCAGGTTCAAAAGGCCATGTCTGTAGGTTACTATTGTTTGATTTTGATCCATGTTGTCTATTTTGATTATGATTGACAACTAACATAATGCATTGTTTTGTCCTGTTATCCGATGTGTCACCTTTGTCTAGGTGTCCCTGGTTATAGTAGTCACACTGTAAAACCTATAAGAAATGTATTAATTTTGTTATGAGGCATGTGAAAAAAATATGTGAACAGTAAAATTAAGATTTTTCCATGCTGTCAATCAAACAATATTTCAGTTGATCATTTCTCTTAATTTCCTTAAGGCTCACAAGTGACGAACTTAGGAGCCGCAGTGGCTGAGTTGAGAAGTGGGAGGGTGATGGGCGTGGCCAGGTTTGTGCAGGTGATGCATAAAAAAACACCTAAGTAATGTTTACTTTGACTTTTTTTTCTTTGTTTGTTTGTTTTCTTGTGGTGTTATCAGCTGTTAATGCAATTATTTCTAAACAAAATTAATTTTGTGTTCAGTACTAATTAAGCAAACCCTAAGAGAATTCCGTGAATGTTTGGCTAACACAAGTTTCACTGTTTTTATCCAATCAATGTGTTCAGGTATCCGAAGATTTGTGTGTCATAGATGGAACAGTTGATGGTCTTAGTCCTGGGCTTCATGGACTGAACATTCATGAGCTGGGTGATTTATCTCAGGGATGTTCAAGGTTAGAGTACTATAGCCTGAGAAAACAGCCAACTTTTTGCCATGCCACCACCAGTTTCCCCACAAAATGATGTCCAAGGAAGGAGCACAGAAATTCAGTACTGATGACATATCACTACCCAGACCTGGGTAATGCTTCTGATTGGTTGAAGCAATTTCTTGCATGGCACAACCAATCAGAAGCACACACAATATACTTTGATGTGATTTTCAAAAACGGAAATGATTTTCTGAGCAATATTATTGACAATAATGGAGTGAAAAAAGAAAACATTCCTGCTTCCTTTAACAGCCCCCAATATCCCTTCAAACCAATGTTATGCCCACAAAATTCATTAGTCCCTCTGCATGTTATAGTAAGTATACTTGAATACTCGTATACATGTAGATGCAAAAACTGCGCAGTAACAAGCCAAGACATGGGTTATAGAAGATGCTTTTACATGTAGGCCTAAAAAGCATGAAAGTCCATACTCCATACTCCAACGTTTCTCCTTAATATTTAGTCAATGTTAATTTATATATTGGTATTCATTATTCCCAGCACTGGTGATCACTACAATCCCTGGAGTTGTAGACATGGAGCACCAGAGGACAGTGAGAGAGTATGTTGATTTTCAAACATATTTTTGCAAGAGTTGATGACAAACATATATGCTGTAATTTTTTTCCTGATGGAACATTTACATGTTTAGAAAATGCTCAGATTGAAACTTTAGCAATGTTTACATCTATATCCAATATTCTTAAGGGTGGAGCAATAATTATTTTTAATGCATATAGTCTAATAGATGTAAATATTCAATTTTATCAGGTTATTTGGTATTTGATAGCAAATTATTGTACATCGTAAGGTAGCTTATTTCTTGTCTGTTCATTCTAAAAGTTTTTATGGGCTTGGAAGCTCCCAAACCCCCAAAAATATAGCTACGTGTACGTTATCCAGGCTAATAAAAGTGCCTTGTAAAGTAATGCTACTGAGGTTTCACTTGCATGGACATTAGATTTTGGTAACAGACACCATAATTCTCAACTTTACTCCTTCTTCTTCTTGGCTAGATGATTGTGAGAGAATGGTGGGTGGATGATAATTTTAGAACAATCAACCAACAAAATAAAATAATGGTTGTTAAATTTTGCAGCATGTTGGTGACCTTGGTAACATCTTGGCAGACAAGAATGGCAGAGCATCTTTCCGTCTGGAGGACAGACATGTGAAGGTAGTATAATTTGTGTATCAATGCAGTATTAAAGGGAAACAGGCTGAGTATAATATTGGGCACTTTTAAGACTCAGTGGGGTGAGGTGGAAAAGATCTCCTCTAACCTTGTGCATCACTCAGCTAATAAGACTGATCTTCTGAGGACTCACTATTACAAGTGTACCCGCACATCTTAAACCCTTAACAGAAATTCGCCATGGTGACTCAACATGGTGTAAGGGGATGAAACAGGACTTATGTCCCAATTAATGTCAACCCCTCCATTACCCACCCAGCCCATGAAAGGTTGTACCACACTACTGAGGTCTACGCCCCCTACTCTTTATGAATCAAACAGCAGTGTGGGTTCTTTTACATCCCACAAGATTCAGAGCAGTGAAAGAGCTGTGAGATGGGGCCTACGGTTTTTCGTCCTTATTCGAGAAGACTAGAATGTCTAACCATTTGTAGATGTCACAACAAAGGCAGTACACTCTGCTCAGTTATTTTAAGACCCTGAGTGTTGGTCTGGCCTGGGTTTGAGCCCGTGACCTCCCACTCATCAGATAGGCACTTATCCAATTTAGCTAAACAGTTTTACTGGCTGCAGAAAAAAAACTTCAAACTTCCATCTTTGTAAAATCGTGAGAAATAAATAGTACCTGTTCAAAAGTTCTACCAAAGAAGTTTATTCACATACATGTACTAACATAGATGTAACAGGTGTTGTTCCATGATTAGAGGAAAGGCATATCTCAGCGGGCTTTTGTTGCTGTCTAATTTATTGAGCGGAGAAAAGGTGGCTGAGTCGTGAGAGTGCTGGACTTGCAATTCGGAGGCCCCAAGTTCAAGTCCCACTCTGACCGCTGGCTGGATTTGTTTGCCGTAGTCTCGAGTTCAAACCCTCAGCCATACTTGTAAATAGCCAGCTGGTTTGTCTCTGGCCAGTTGGATTCCTTACCCTGTTAAGTTCATTTTGAATTATTTGTTTCAGGCATTTGCAGGCATTTGTCTCAGGAATTATTATTGATTAATTTACACACCTCGTGGTGGTTGGTCTCCATCTAGATACAGTTTTACCATGAGATGTACTCCAGAACATAATCATTAAAATTCAACTCCATTTTGGCCTTTAGAGAATCTATATTATTATTCCATGATCTTTTATTACATTGTATGTGTATATCAAAATTTTTCTAACATTTTATCATCCTTGCCAGGTGTGGGATGTGATTGGTCGTTCACTTGTTGTACACAGTGGTGAAGATGATTTAGGCTATGGCAGTCATGCCCTGTCGAGAGTGAATGGAAATTCAGGCCCAGGGTAAGAGTGAAGAAACTAGCTGTTACAATCTATACTCACTGGCAACATTTAAACACCAGTTAAAGCACATTCTTAGTGACATTGTAGGGTTATGCTTTATGGCAAACTGAAACGTTTTATTTTATTAAATAGAGGATTTCTGGGAAGAATTCTTGATCTTGTAATCATGTATTTATTTGTATTTATATGTGTTTTGTTTTTGTTTTTTCAGATTAACTTGTGGAATTATTGCCAGGTCAGCTGGGCTCTTCCAGAATTCTAAAAAGTTCTGTGCATGCGATGGGAAAATTCTTTGGGAGGATAAGCCTCTATCAACCCCAACAAGTCCACCCTCACAGTTATGATGGCATTTCTGTTTCATCGCAACTCAGTGGAAAAGGCAAAACAAGGATTTAAAATAGCTGACCATCATCTGAACCTGCAGCAGTCACATTGTTGAGGAGTACAAGCGCTTGTGCAGCATACAGGAAAATCCGTTGACTCTGTCTATTGACTTATTTTGGACAATAAAATAATTTCTGTAACATGCATTCACTCCGAAAGTGGCTGCATTCAAAATTTCCAAATTTCATGTTGTATATGCCAAAAAAAAAACAGCAACATGAAAGAACTGCTAAAGCGGTTTCATCTGAATGGTCACACTGCAGGATTTTGTCCACAGACTCAAAAGTTAGAACTGAATTACACAACTCCATCATCAGTCTGGAGGTGTCAGTCACTCTAAACAATCGTTGTAATTTTATAATGACAGAACACTGCATCTAAGAGAAATGTTGAGCCCATGATACTCAAAAATATAAAAACTTTTGTGGAATATAACTTAACTGCACATAAATAGGGTTCCCCAAGGAACTACGGAGTTCCCCAAAGAACTACAAACATTCTCCAAGGAACAACAGTGACAGTTTTAAAGTGACAATGGAGGTAATAATCCGCAAAAACAGCAGATGTTAACGTTGTCAGAATTTTTATTTAACTATCTTTTAAAGAGCTTTAAATTTCTAAGTATTTTATCCACTAAAATTTAGATTACAACACCAATACTGTAACAAACGGAAATGACACTAAAGTTACGCAATAGAAATGTCAGTACAATGAAAATAATATTGTCATCTATGTGGAGGTGTATTTAATTTGCGATTATGGATACAAGGGTATCCATAGGCTGCTATAAGCCTGTCAAGATTAACCCTTTAGGTCCCAAGAGTGACCAACATCAATTTTCTCCTAACATCATCAGCAGATCATCAAGAGTAAAGGTTATGAGGATTACTAAATTGATTACCAAAGGGAGAATGCTTTGATCTTAAACCAAATTCTCTCAAATATTCTTAAAAGATATGTATGAAGATCAGCCTGGAGAATTTGTATGTGGATCTCGGGGCTTAAAGGGTTAACACTTCTAGGTCCAAAGGTAGCCTGTTCCAGGCTCCAAGATAGTAGTGCAGTGTAAATGTGGTCGTTTCGCCCGAAAGTCGATTCGCCCGACGGCGTTCGCCAGGACATTAGTCGATTCGCCCGATGACATAAAACACTCTACAACATGGTGAACATACCTTTCGAGATATTATTTTAGTTACTCTTGGTTTGTACATGTACAGTCACTGTCTTTCCATGCTTTTGCCCTTTTTTCAGGCTTAAAGAACGACAAATAAGCTTCGGCGAATTGACTTAGTCTGGGCGAACTGCTATCGGGCGAACCGGCTATCAGGCGAAACGACCTGATACCGTGCAGTGCAGTCGCGCAGTAAAAAGTGGTGCGACAAACACACTGTCGCAACATCCCTACTATCTGAGATCGTGGCAGAAGTTTTACCCATTTTCCATGAGATAACCATGGAGATGTGAATTCATTTTAATGACATGAGCCAATAAATATTTATTTACTTTAACCAATCAGTTCTTTGTTCCCTTTGATTCATATTCCTTCATGCGGCTGACTCTCTGACCCTCCCATTCCTGCAAAGCATCATGTCTCATCAAATGACGCATTAGTTTTGATATAAGAATGTCACAGTCTCCGAAGACTCTGGAGCCCAGTTGTTGACTTCTTGCACCCTTTGAAGTGCACAGTTTATCCACATCTGTCTTCTGCCCATAAAAAATTAATGATCATGTTCAGGGTTTTTGGTAGCATTTGGAAGTACTGGATGCGGAAGTTTAACTGATGGACTTGCACGGTTCATGTCTCAGGCGCGAATGTTGAGTCCCAGAGGTACTAACTAAAGACTGGACTCTCTAAAATGCGATTTCCCGCATTCCCTGGACCAGAATTGGTTAAATAGGAGGGTCTTATAAGGAGTTAAAGATGCTCACCGCAAAAAATGAAATATTTGATCGGCAATCATAATTATCATTTTCCAGTTGTTCATTTTTTAGTTGATTCCAAAACGGATTCCAATCAAAAGGGGTTTATGAATCCGTGATGACAGATGGTTGACAGATAGTATTTAAATGTCCAGTCGAGTTGCACATTTGACTTGTCAGAAAAATCAGTTTCTTGAAGCGCTGACCAATCAAAAAAGGCAAAATTGATAACACTAATACAAGAGTCTTCGGTGCAGACATTCTTCTCCATGAGGAACCTCCGTGAACCCCTTAAGAATTCTGCAAGGGAGGGCAGGGAGATCTGAGTGCCATTAACTTCTACGGGCCCGAATCAAACTCTAAGGAACAAAAGAGCAGTTCCTAGCAAAGAAACCAGTACATTTTTTTGGTTTCTGTTAGTTTTACTATTGAAACCTCGAACTTGAGTGTAAATGACAATAGTTTTTCGGTTGGAACTTTCGAGGAACGGGCCCGTAAGGCATTATAACGGTAATATGTCGGCAGATCAGCTTAAAAAGGCAATGTAATTAGTAATGTTTTTGAGTAAGCGACACAAGTATTAGGGGCTCTTTCTGATTGAATACTTACGGCCTGTTTACATGGAGGTGGGGATTCAGGTGAGGTATCATGTGGCGGGTCACCCCACCCATCATATAAACGTGATCAAATTGAAATCAGAGATTATATGGACAGGCGGGTTACCTCACCTATCTGGGGTCCCCCACCTTTATGTAAACAGGCCCTTAGAATGAAACTGTTGCTGTTATTTAATTTCTCTGCGCATAAGCCTGCATTTTGTTGAGGGAGGTGGAGGTGTGCCGCCGAGGCATTCATTTTGAATGCGTTCTGACCCTGTTTAAGACAAGAGACCTTGTTTTATGAACCTGATTCTCTTCACTTTGCAGAGAGAATTAAGCACTTGTTCAAAATTGGGCATGGAGTTAGAATTTTTTCCGAAACGTTGTTGGCATCACAAATGTACACCGCTTAAGTATCGCTATAACAAAAAACTCCTCACAAGGAATACCGCTCAAAAAACACCCTGTTATGTCCAAGACGCTAAATAATGAAATCGTATACCCTGTTTAAGGCCCCGTCCACACGTATCCGGAGATTTTTGTATCGGCAAATTTTTTTATGCGGATACACCTAGCGTCCACACGTGTCCGCCGTATACGCTCGGTGTATCCGGAGATTTCTGTATACGCTCTCCAGAGTGGAAATTTCTGTATACGCAGTGTATCCGGATACGTGTGGACGCTCGTATCCGTATATTTTTGTATACGCTGACGTCACAGTATCTACGAATCGGATACGTGTGGACGGTCGTATACGATTCGTATACGCTACGTGTGGACGCAGATATTTTTGTATCCGCATAAAAAAATTTGCGGATACAAAAATCTCCGGATACGTGTGGACGGGGCCTAAGACTCAAGACTTTCAAAACCACACCTTGCTCAGCCGCGAGGCGGTACCCCGCGGATACCGAAGCCTCGTTTATCGGGGGTTAATAAAGCTTTTATTTCTGTACTCATCAGAAGATACAGTGTTCAATATTCAGGAACATTTTTAGTTTCGATTAGTTTATTGGTCTTCCTCAGCAATTTCAGGAATTGGGGAGAGGCGACTCTCAAACTTCAGTCTAGTTAATTCCATCATTGAAACAAACATCGCGGATCTGTGCTGATCTTCACTTGCGTGGTCTGTTGAGGGTGCTTCCTGATGCATGACATTTCTATCAGGGATGCAGCGAGGGAATCTGAGATTGTTCATAGCAATAAATTCATCATTGTGATCCCCTTGAAATTTCCACAGCCCAGACCGCCTCAACAAGTTTTTCACGCCGATTCGAAACTCTCTTTTTCGTACAGAATAGATGATCGGGTTACACAGCGAACTGATTAAGAAGACAGATGACGAGACCTGTACTGCCTCGGCTGGAACTTTCACGAATTTCCAAAACAAGCGAAAAAGGCGGACAATATACCTGGGAAAAAGGCAAAGCAAAAACGCAGCAACAATGATGGTGATATCGACAGCTGCTTTCCGTTCTCTCACCCTCCTCGGAATTTCTTGCTGTTGGGGGTCGTTGAAACCAGCAATTCCTCCAAGCTGCCGGTGACCTAAGGCTTCTACTTGATTCTTGGCTGTCTTGTACACCAACCAGTTTAAAAAGACGATTATCAGAAATGTCCCGACTAATAACACCGAGGGAAAAACAGCCGCAAACGTTTTCACTCCACTAGAATCACTCTGTGCGACATGTCCGAGATCACAGAAAATCAGTTCTGAGTCGTACTTGTAACCGTCAAACTGAAAAAACAGTGTGACGAGGGGTAGAATCGGAAAAGCCCACAGGAGAAATATCAAGAACACTTTCCATTTGGTAATTGTGCCATCGTAAGTCAAAGGTGATTTGACGATCGCGTCGTATCGCTCGTAAGATATCGCCACCAGATGAAGAACAGTGTTAAGGTAAAAATATCTCGCTAAAAATGCATTAAGCTGGCACATTGTATCGCCGTATAACCAATTCTCGTACGCAAAACTAGCAATGCGGAATGAGTTGATAAAGATTAAACACAGAAAGTCTGACAGTGCGAGACTGGCCAACAAAATATACCGCATGATGTGAAATCTCTCTTCAAATGCGATAGTAATTATTACCAGTAAATTACCAGGAATACCAACTATAGCGATTATAGCGTTAACTGCTGCAATCATCTGGAGGAATACCATGATGGCGTTGAAACTCAGCTGTTTTTAAGCTTTCTTTCTGCTGCTTCTTTGCAACAACTTGAAAACAACCTTGTGAACAACTGTCAAGAACATGTGGGCTGACTAATAGTTACAAACACCTCGAAGAGATTTTGGGAGGAAATTATGCTTTTGCCATGCTAAACGTCAGAATTGGCTTTAGAAAACCGTGATAGATACAGAACATTGTTTATTAGTAATTTCCATACTCTGGTGGGCTGAAAGAACTCCTCCGCATTGAAAAATGCCGAGAAATTAATCGTTGATGTACAATCAAGAACCTTATCACAGTTTATAAAAACATCATGCCAGTTTGCTTGCCAAATTGGACGCAAACTTATAGTTATATTAAAACAACACAGAAAAATTTAAAAGCGATTAAAGTCTCAGTCTTTGTTGTTTTTTAGTTTCCAGCTGGTCCCAATTAAAAAATAAAGTAAAATAAAAAGAAAGACCAAAACCGATCTTACGGAAATTACTACATGTTACCTCAACGAAACATTGTTCTGTCCCGTTCAAGGTTCTGATTCTTAACAAAGCAAAAGCATTTCATTGGTTATCTAAGGCTCATAATTTCCCCCAAAAATTTCGTCAAGGTGTTTGTAAGTATTAGCGTCCACACCTCCTTGTCAGCGAGGTCGTCAGTGTTCCGTAGCTTTAGCAGCAACAACGAAGTTTTAACCGCAGTTAGTTTCAGATCATAATCCATGATGACCATTCAAATCACTGCGGCAGATCATGCCCTTTTTATGGTCAAAAGATAGCTAAGTTTTTAATCCGAAAAGACAAAGAAAATCATTTTGTAGAAACCAGAGACTACCCCGGCTCCCGAGGTCCGTTCTGGAAATAGCTAGCCTGTTCAGCCTGTTCACAGACCGTCTATTTTTTCTTAAAAGTCCACCGAGCCCGTGTGATAAAAATAGAAACCGTGGAGAATTAAGGTGGCTCGACCCAGTGTTTTTGTAAGTACACCTTCCATCTTCGAATCTCTTAGACTTAAACAAATTTATCTTTATTGTAAAACCATTACGTATAACACATGTATTACACATAGACAAACATTAATATTATATTATTTTTCGGGCGATCAGAATGAATATCACGTGGCAATGACGTCACAGTAATTTTCGCTCTAAATGTATTGGAGGAATTTCAAGATATCATGGAATTTCTACAAAAAGGGTGTAAATTATGCATGACCTGAAGGCTGAACTTATTGCAGACAAATTTGTTAGGTTTTGGATGTTTCCGAAAGGTTTCTATCACACATGCTTACGGTCTGCGTCGTGACTCGTTGTCGCGGCTTCTCGGAAAGTGAAAACAGAAAATGACACCACTGGCACCCAGCAGGGTAACCAGAGACTGGCAAAAACGCAGCAGCATAATCGTTTTAATATCAAACTTTGAGCGTTTCCAGTGGGGCGTTAACTGCATTAATTCAAGGGAGCGTTTATTTCGAAATCACGTTTTTTTAATCACTGACAACAGTTACTGTAAATCGTTTGTAAATATTATGTAATTTAACTTAACGGTTTTAATGTCTCCCTTAGTTTGCTGAGATAGAATCGTAAATGTCTGGATGGTGTAAATTACCAAGTTGTACTGAGGTTTTTCTTATTATTCTCGAGTAAACGCCGCATTCTTCTAATTAGGTGCGGCGTTTTTTCGAGGGCGGCGTTTATTGGTAATTTTGCTTCTATCTGCGGCGTTTGATCGAAGGCGGCGTTTAATCGAATAAAGTGCGGTACACTGCAGTACCCTGGGTGCCAGAGGGTTTTTTTTCCGAGAACGGACCTCTGGAGCCAAGTAGGTACACAGAGTGTGCGACACAAGAGTTGAGTTTCGTTTTTAGCGTAAGCCAGTTTAGACAGTACTGTTGTAAAATAATCTACAGAAGACATGGTCGAACCTCCAAGTGCGACCACCTCTCGTATAAGCGACCATATCTCGTATGCGACCGCAACCGGCACTTTTTGAGCTGACGATCTTGCAATTTTCCATTGTTTTTAACCTCTTGTAAGCAACCACTTGACGCGTGGTCTGATCTCTTCCGGCCGGTTCGATGTATGTAATATTAGGCCACTCACGGTATGCGAAGACCTTTGAATGATGATATGGAAATTCAAATATCGTAACTTAAAAAATACATGCAACAAGCTCTCTGTAAAATTACTGTTCGAAGGAGCAAATTTTGCCTAGAAATTTCTAAAGCTTGTGAAAAGCTAACACTTTGTGGATAACCGTTCCATTCGTCTAGAATATTCGAACATTTTCTAACAGCTTAACTACGATTTTCGGACGTTGTGTTAGTCATATTTTAATACCAAGATATTGCGATTGTTGTTAAAAAAAAAGGTCTCCTAAAAGTTTCGATGTAAAGACAAAACGTCCTCTAAAATTTTCTGATGAAAGCAGGGCTACTCGTACTTTCGAAACTCCAAATTGACCAAACAGGCTTCTAAAGCACAGAGAAAACCATTTGAGACACTTCTGGCGTATTTGGAAACATTGGGTCGTTGGGTGCCCCTGCTTAACCAGCAATCAGGCGTTCTTTTTTCGGTGATACGCCTCCAAAACCAAAAGGAAAGAAGGACCTCCTAATCACAGGTTATATCTTACTCTACAGCTAAGTTTTTGACCAATGTTTAGCGTAGAAAACAATATTGAGAACAGGAAGACGTCGCAAATATCCTGTACGTTGAGGTCCTTTTATAGTTTAATGAAAGCAATAACCTTTTAGATATTGATGATGGAAAGGCTACGACATGATGAGAGATGTTTTTCATCTTTTTCCGCTGAGCTGGACCCGGATTTCTGTCAGGTAAAGTCTCAACCGCCATAGAAAAACACGTTAAAAAAACCAATACTACTGATCTGAAAGACTAGGGGATGTAGACTTCTCATGGGTTAGTCAAACAAGAAATGACCTGTCCCTGACACTCGCCTCTCCTTTCGCGCGCGGATCTCGCGAGAATTCTCGCAACTCGCCAACATGGAGAAGTTGCTTGGAGGCTAAGGAACAGACTGTTCAAGACACTCAGGAATTGGTAAAATATATTGTCTTCTTCCTGCCATCTGGCAAAACTAAAAACTGCTCCCAAACTTGAACACTGTAACACGGCTGAAATTACTAACTCCAGGTCCTCTTTTCCTCCATACATGAAGTGCATGATGGCCGGTTTTGAGGGTTTTTAATGCTGGCCAATAACCTTGCTTTATCACTGCTGTAAGCAAGCGCCATGTCTTCATTTTCTTCTCAGTCTCTTCACAAATGTCACCTCATCCTTGTTCTCAATGCCATAACTGTGAAATAAACAGAATGGAAATTTCAGGACAAGTGGCCTATGTTTCCTTGACGTCCTTAACCCTATGATGCGATCAACACGTTGGTGTAACCATTCAAACGAAACCCCTTCAGCAATACTTTCACAAGGGACTTTTTTTTCAGTATGTAGCTCTAACTTTTCTATGGTGTGACCATTCAAATGACACCTCTTTTGCAGTACTTTCACATGGTACTATTCATCTAGTATGTAGTTCTAACTTTTGAGTCTGTGGATGAAATCCTATGGTGTTACCATTCAAATGACACCTCTTCAGCGGTACTTTCACATGGTACTATTCATTTAGTACGTAGTTCTAACTTTTGAGTCTGTGGATGAAATCCTATGGTGTTACCATTCAAATAAAACCTCTTCAGCAGTACTTTCACATGGTACTATTCATTTCGTTTGTTGTTCTAACTTTTGAGTCTGTGAACCAAATTTTATGGTGTTACCATTCAAATGAAACCTCTTCAGCAGTACTTCCACATGGTACTATTCATTTCGTTTGTTGTTCTAACTTTTGAGTCTGTGAACCAAATTTTATGGTGTTACCATTCAAATGAAACCTCTTCAGCAGTACTTTCACATGGTACTATTCATTTCGTTTGTAGTTCTAACTTTTGAATCTGTGGATGAAATCCTATGGTGTTACCATTCAGATAAAACCTCTTCAGCGGTACTTTCACATGGTACTTTTTACTTAGTGTGTAGTTCTAACTTTTGAGTCTGTGAACCCAATCCTATGGTGTTACCATTCAAATAAAACCTCTTCAGCAGTACTTTCACATGGTACTATTCATTTCGTTTGTTGTTCTAACTTTTGAGTCTGTGAACCAAATTTTATGGTGTTACCATTCAAATGAAACCTCTTCAGCAGTACTTTCACATGGTACTATTCATTTCGTTTGTTGTTCTAACTTTTGAGTCTGTGAACCAAATTTTATGGTGTTACCATTCAAATGAAACCTCTTCAGCAGTACTTTCACATGGTACTATTCATTTCGTTTGTAGTTCTAACTTTTAAATCTGTGGATGAAATCCTATGGTGTGACCATTCAAATGAAACCTCTTCAGCAGTACTTTCACATGGTACTATTCATTTCGTTTGTAGTTCTAACTTTTGAATCTGTGGATGAAATCCTATGGTGTTACCATTCAGATAAAACCTCTTCAGCGGTACTTTCACATGGTACTTTTTACTTAGTGTGTAGTTCTAACTTTTGAGTCTGTGAACCCAATCCTATGGTGTTACCATTCAAATGACACCTCTTCAGCAGTACTTTCACACGGTACTATTCATTTCGTATGTAGTTCTAACTTTTAAATCTGTGGATGAAATCCTATGGTGTTACCATTCAAATGAAACCTCTTCAGCAGTACTTTCACACGGTACTATTCATTTCGTATGTAGTTCTAACTTTTAAATCTGTGGATGAAATCCTATGGTGTTACCATTCAAATGACACCTCTTCAGCGGTACTTTCATATGGTACTATTCATTTAGTACGTAGTTCTAACTTTTGAGTCTGTGGATGAAATCCTATGGTGTTACCATTCAAATAAAACCTCTTCAGCAGTACTTTCACACGGTACTATTCATTTCGTATGTAGTTCTAACTTTTAAATCTGTGGATGAAATCCTATGGTGTTACCATTCAAATAAAAGCTCTTCAGCAGTACTTTCACACGGTACTATTCATTTCGTATGTAGTTCTAACTTTTAAATCTGTGGATGAAATCCTATGGTGTTACCATTCAAATAAAACCTCTTCAGCAGTACTTTCACATGGTACTATTCATTTCGTTTGTTGTTCTAACTTTTGAGTCTGTGAACCAAATTTTATGGTGTTACCATTCAAATGAAACCTCTTAAGCAGTACTTTCACATGGTACTATTCATTTCGTTTGTAGTTCTAACTTTTAAATCTGTGGATGAAATCCTATGGTGTCACCATTCAAATGAAACCTCTTCAGCAGTACTTTCACATGGTACTATTCATTTCGTATGTAGTTCTAACTTTTAAATCTGTGGATGAAATCCTATGGTGTGACCATTCAAATGAAACCTCTTCAGCAGTACTTTCACATGGTACTATTTATTTAGTATGTAGTTCTAACTTTTGAGTCTGTGGATGAAATCCTATGGTGTTACCATTCAAATGAAACCTCTTCAGCAGTACTTTCACATGGTACTATTCATTTCGTATGTAGTTCTAACTTTTAAATCTGTGGATGAAATCCTATGGTGTTACCATTCAAATGAAACCTCTTCAGCAGTACTTTCACATGGTACTATTTATTTAGTATGTAGTTCTAACTTTGGGGCTGTGGATGAAATCCTATGATGTGACCATTCAAATGAAACCTCTTTCCCAGTACATTACTTTCACAGGGTACTGTTTGTCACTCAGCATTTTACAGAAAGAAATTTGGAATGTTTCTCAGTGTTTGCTTTGGCACTTCTGGGAGTGAAAGGGTTAAAATGACCGCTGAGATAGAGTACAAGATTTGAACTGGTTTGCAGCTAAATATGACCGGGTATCAGTGAGGGGTGAGGGGTCCCGGCAGCCAGCTCCCAGAGTACAAGAGGCAATTTCCATCACGTTTTGCTAATCCTGTTGCACCCAACTTACTGGGAAAGAGGTTTGTGATCCTCCATTAACTTCTGGCCTTCAAATGACAGCCAGTATGTCTTCCATACATGCTTCCTAGTGAAAAATAAAAATATTAGCTCTCCAAGCTCCAACAGTGATCAACTTGCTTTTATCATTCCATATTATTGTAAACTTTTAAACCCTCACAGTATCTGACATCTAAATTATTCTTGAACTATCACAGCTTGAACAGTCCTTACATGTGCCTAACAAAAAATATATAGCTAAGACAGGCTAAAAAAAACAGTTTGTTAGTTTATAGCCAGTAAGGTTAAATAGGATATGCTCTGTTATTTAAAAGACGTAAGGCATTTGCATTTGTGAGGAATGGCCTTTCAAATATCATTTTACAGGAGACATGCTCTGTTTTGACTTATGATAATTTTTGAATTGGTTTAGCCAGATAAATTTCTTTGCTATTTCTATCCATTCGTAAATGCTTTATGTGTGCTGATTGAGTTTTAAAAGTAATTATGAATATTTTTTTAACCGTTGGTGGTATTAAACATTGAAAATCATGATGTGGAAAAATGCAAATATGAATCTGCCACTTTTACTATATAAACATTCAATTAAAATGTCACTATCTTGCATAATTTCAAAACGACTTTCAAACAAATTTTACCTTATGGTAGTTTCATTATGACATTTGTGTACTTTTTGATGGACAGTCAGTCTGCTATCACTTGTCGCGATGCATCACAAAAAGCATCTATCTCATTACATACATTTTCACATATGATGCACGGCAATAGGAAACAAACGCATTGAAAAAACAAGGCACACCAAGTGAAACAAACTATTAATTAAGTTAAATTTTCTCTTTGGGAAATAATACTCCTTGTAGCAGATGACGTTAACGTCTATCCTCTGGACCATAGGTACCCATCCATGCCCTTTTTTGTACAGACTATTAATTGCCAGTAAGCTCATGCTTTGGTCCTGAATTTAAAAAGTTTCTCCTGTCATTGTACTGCACAGGCAAAAATACAGCAACATAATTAAACATTACATTCTTTGGGGATATTACACAAAAATACATTTTAACCCCACTGTACAACAGTACATCCCAATAAATGAAACAGAACCCATTGACAACAACTTCAATTGACAACATACCAAGAAACAATGTTCGGGCCTCCTTCTCTAGACAGTTTCAGTGAAATGTGCCTTTGGATTGCCTTCTTCAAGTCATGCACAGTGGCATTTTGGATGACAACAACAGCTGAAAACAACATGTAACATATCTGTTTCATTTCATCTGTTATGTTTGTTAATTTACTTCTCTTTCAGCGCTCGAAAAAAACTTCAATAATTCAAGAATAACTCAATAATAAAAAAATAGGGAGAGGGGTGGGGAAAGGTTTTTTCAAAGGGTTTCGAGAAAAAAAGTGATCTTCGTGCTGCAAGGCTTTTTAGAGATATGCTAATAAATGGCATGGCATTCTAAAATTAATCCTATGATCCTTACGTAGAACAGTGCTCATCTCGTCATGTTGTCGAACATTCACTACAATGGCGCGGCCATGTTCGAGCGCAATCTGCGAGTTAACCTCATCAAGTGTAGGCTGGCTAGGCAGTCCAACAAGAAGAGGATCACTCATTATCTCCGCCAGCTTTTCGCTAAAGAGGGACATCACCTCTGGATGTGAAAGACCGTCATTTTTCTGCTTTTCATCTGTTCCTTCGGCCGCCATACTTTTCAATCCCAGACTCTCCTCGGTTTTTAGGGTCCAGTAATTAGCGGTTTTCCAACGCCTGCTCTCATTTGCTGATCGCTCGCTGGGGAGATAAACATTTTAGCGCATCAGGCATATCTTGTTAATTAGAAAAATAACTACAATGGAGAGGATCTCCGTGTTTTCACTCTGTAGCATTTTCCTTTTGATTAGCTACTGTGGATGTCCCAGTGGAGCGAAGAAAAAGAAAGATTTGGAAACCATTGTAGAGGTATAATCTAGTAATTATCAGCGCCGCTATTTTATTTATAGACAGAAACTTTGGGTCTTTATTCTTTTCCACGTCGCGACCTTCTTTGAAAAGTAAAAAGATCCCAGAAAAAATGTCCTGAAAAACAGTAATTTAAAGCATTTTAAAGATTACTAAGCACACTATCACTATAATCTAGCCTGTGTACAGAAGACTCCTGTTTGCTATATATATAGTAACTTGTTCCACGCAGGTTTTTTTATACTTGTAAAGTTTCGCCTTTATCACGGTTTCTCTGATTCGCAAAAGTCGTCCTTCTCCAATTCTCGCATCAATAAGCTTTCCGAACATAATTGCGTTTCTTGGAAAAACGTCTTAGGTCGATTTCTAAGTATCATAATTTTGTAGAAGTTGTTTTGAACTGTTGCAGCTGACTAAATTGTTACTCTTAATAACAACCAAAGTTATTATTTTCAGTTCGTATAAATTACATGGAAGGAATCAAGATAATCGAAGCATCTTTGACATCTTTTCAACTCAAGCATAACATTGAATAGTCAAAGATAAAGTATTCATGAACATACAGCTGTATTTACCTATTTTGTTCATAACTTATGGAAGCTTTTAGCATATAGTTCTTCAACACAAAAATGCTTATAAAAGCTGCAACTCAAGAAATTTTTTACCACGTGCATTTTTAAAATCTGACTATTCGGTGGTAAGAAATAAATTTTATTTAAAACACATTTTTTAGAGATTCTCAGCAGATAGTCTTTCAAGATTGATGCAGAAAACTCATTAATTTATTTATATCTGTTATTATCTTTATAGCCCAGTTTAAATTTATCTCAGCTGTAACATAAATTTTAATTTACAACGTATTAGCAAAATGACTGGCCATGCGAAGAGTTTGTCCAGAAGTGAATGCCTGTATCTGTGAGTCTTTTTAAATGTGATGGCATATTTGTGAATATTTTTTTTCAAGTTAATTCTACTGTGAAAGAGTAAATTCTGTAATAGTGCAGTTTCTAGTTTGCTATGACTGCTGAATTAAAGAAGTGAGGACTCATTTTTTACAGGCTTAGCCTCCAACTGAAGTAATATATTCACAAATTCCAAGGAGAAAAAGACCTGTTTATTACTGTCTATTGTGTACATTCAAATTTCAAACTCTTACTTTCTGGAATTTCTGAATATTTTACTTTATGTCAATGCTAACCCTGTATGAATGTGTCATTAATGTTTGTATTCAGCCAAAATTTCCAATTCAAAACTGGACTGTTATTAAACAATGACACTTTTTCATTATTGAAGACTTTTTTGTAAAAAAGCTGGATCACTTGAGGTTTCTGGGAAACTTTCCACCTACCCCTCCCTTAAGTCAACATTAACACTTACTTCTCACTTAGGACAAAATGTGGGGTTAGGGGAGGGGTAGGACGTAAGTTTCCCAGAAACCTAAATAGATCCAAAAAGCTCTGCAACTAAGTACCAGATAATATTCTTGAACACATTTTTTAATAATACATGTAATTTTTTGCTGTCCCAAAAATATGATAGGATAAGTTTAATTTTCTTTAACTTCTGCATTAGTTACATATATGAATAAGTGACTTGAGCTCTGAGATAGAACTAATAAAAGAATCTATCAAGTTTTTGAGTCATTTTTCAGCTTTTGATGTTTGAGTAATATTAAGAGATCAGGACCATGAGAGAGAGATTTTTAAGAAAATATTTTTTGATAAAAATAATTGTTTTTATGAAATCCTCTCATCAATTATGATAAATAAATCCATCTTTCTACATACATACATAACATAAAACTTTATTTAAACTCGAATTTTAGAGTAGCTAACAAGCTAATATCTTCGAACTGACACTACATAAAAACTATATAGAAAATATATATATACATTAAATGCAAGGAAAGAAAATATCATTTACAATTCACAATTTTAAGTTTAAGTATGTCAGGCAAAAAGAATCTACATGAAGGTAACATCCTGTATTTTAGTCTTAAAGTCTGCAAAAAAACTGGTACGAAAAAAGTCCGGCAGTGCATTCCACTGCTTAGCTGAAAAGTAAGAAAAGGAGTTAAGACCATAGGTAGTTGTTTTAGGTTTACTTAGTGAAAGAATGTAGTTGCCACGAAGATCATAGGAAGAGGACCGGAGTGAAAACATATTCTTCATATAAGTAGGAAAATGAGTGAAAAACAAACTCTTATATAACAGAATGAGGAAATTTTGAATGCGTTTGTTTCTACAAGAAATATTCGAGAAATTTTTTTTTCAGAGGTTTACGATCTTACTTTTAAAAGAAAAATGATTTTTTGGTTTATTTCCTAGTACAAACCAGCTACTTGTCAGGATAAAGCTGACAATGGGGATATTGTCTCCGTTCACTATACTGTAAGTACACTGGGTAATAAGTAATTAATTGTTCTAACCTTAACTGTATGGTGACCCTGTCCGAGTAGTACTAAAACTGGGTTGAGCTGTGTAGTTCTCTGGGATTTCGTTGAGGTAGACTGGTAGTAATAAACCCTTTTTCTGTCATCTGAGTGGAAGACTTGGCTAGACCAGAGAGGGAATGACTCACGCAAGACCAAAGAACCCAATGACCCAACTGGTGACACCTTATCCCCAGGTTTTCCATCCTCTTTCAGTATCATTTTCATTTGTTTTTCTTAATGGCTGACATTTTGTGATACCACCACTGGTTTGAATTCCTGACAGTGTGCCATTACCGAGATCTGGGTATAAGTACTTCTGATTGGTTGAGAATTTGCCCCGGGGGGGTACTCCCATACATTACCTATATGGGTATGTGCCGCCCGACGGGGTCGTGATTTTGAAGTTCCTGATTTAGAATGGGGTATCCATTTCAGAGGCGTTTTCTAGAATGGGGTATAATATTTCGAATGCACGAAAGCTCCAGTTTTGTAAGCAGCCATTTGAAATTATTCAAGGTCAGATTGCGTTTAAAAATATGGTTCAATGCGTTAAAAAGCAAACTGTTGTACTCTTTGCACCTTAGAATGGAGTATAAAAAACTGGCCCATTTTTAGAACGGGGTATCAGTTTTAGGGCAAATTCTAGAACGGGGTATCAATTTTAGGGGGATTTTTTTTAGAACGGGGTGCCAATTTGGAGTCCCGGGCGGCGCATACCCACCCAAAAAATACCCAAGTGCCCCCCCCGGGGAATTTGCCCAACCAATCAGAAGAAGTCTACCCAAATCTAAGTAGTGATGCGTCATCAGAGTGGAATTTCTGTGCTTGTTCCCCAGTAATCTTTTTTGGCGCAAAACTAGTGTTTGTGTTGCAAAATGTTGGCTGTTTTCTCAGGATAGCTTGTTTCTTTCTGAACAAAAACTGATTTAACTCTAGCTATTTTGGGATGATCCACATTGATTCCTTAATGATGGAGTTCCAAAAACTTCAAAATAGAATAATCATTCCTTTTTAATTTTTGAGGGAACTTTGGAAAATGGACAAATGTTTGATTCATCTCGTGCACAAGGAAGACAGCCACTTGAATTTCAGCTTGGCAAAGGAAAAGTCATAAAAGGTTAATTCAAATTCTAAGTATATTTTAGAAATGTGAGCTGTTTGTCATGTGATAAATACATGTATTTCACTTTGTCACCATCTTTATTTTCTTAATCAGGTCTTAGCTAGGTTTGTCTCACAAGTTTTAAGGCGGACTCATTTTCAGTGGTCAGTTGGCGATTACCCATTGGTGTTCTAGCTGTTACCCTGCGAGCAAAGGTTTCTCTCTTGAAGGGTGTTTAGCGTTTACAAAGTCAATCATTCACGTCACTTGTCAGTTGTGTTGTTGACTTGTTTCATATGCCTCAGGAGAAGGTTTCTCCTGAAAATTTCTGGGGGGCTCAAGCCCCCCCTGCCCCTCCCCCTGCTACGGGCCTGCTGTCTTAGAGGGGGATGAAGAAAGATGCTCATGATCATGTATCATCTAAAGTGCATTTATTGTTTAGCTAAAATTAACAAGGAAAATAATAGTTTTTCACTGTTTTTCTCTTTTTTAACAGGATGGGAGATGGGAATAAAAGGAATGTGTATAGGGTAAGGTTTTTTCCCTTTAAAAGCTCATGTCACTTTCACTAAAAAGCTCAGTTTTGAGGTTTTGTAGTATTACAACATTTTCTACATGACTGAATCTCCCTGTTTAATAGTCCAGTTTCAAATTAAAATTAGTGCTGAATACAAACATTAACGACATATTCATACAGGGTTAGCCTCGACATAAAGTAAAATATTCAGAAATTTCTTCAAGTATGGGTAAGTGTTTAAAATTTGAAAATACACAATAGACAGAGTAATAAACAGGCCCCAGTTGTTCAAACGTTGGATAGTGCTATCCAAAGGATAAATCACTATCCAGCGGATAAGTATTAGGGAAACCAATTACGCTATCCGCTGGATAGTGATTTATCCGGTGGATAGCGCTATACAACGTTTGAACAACTGGGGCCAGGTCTTCTTCTCATGGGAATTTGTGAATATATTTACTTCAGGTGGAAGCTAAGCTTGCAAAAAATGCGTCTTCACTTCTTTAATGAGCGGTCAAAGCGAAATAGAAACCGGACTTTTCTACTTTTTTCCATTTCTAGTGAGAAAAGGAAGTTGATTATTCCACCTCACCTTGGTTATGGATCGCAGGGAGTTGAGAATGTCATTCCACGTAAGTATAAAACAGCAATACCTTTATTCATGATCGTTACTTTATCATACCATACTCCCACATAGTATGACATCATTTTTGTTTGATTTTATCCCTTTAAGGTGGCTCCGTAATTAATACAAGAGCATTTTGCTGTGACAAATTTTCCGTCATAACTTTTTGGTTCTTATCGCGATGACTGCGAAACTTTGCAAAGAACAACATATATCATTCGGCAATAATACGAAATATTCCGATTTCATTGATGGTAAATATTTCTTGAGAAATTAGCGCTTAAAAGGACCCTACTGTTCGAAGAAAATCGCGTCTAGTAAAAAAATTTGCTGATATTTTTTACTGAAATTTCTGGTATCGGCTTTAATTGATATAATAAATATGCCAGAGGAATTTCAGAAAAATCGTTGGAGCAGAAGTCCGTAACTAAAAGTCGCTCAAAATTCAGCTGTGAAATTGTTTTGGAATTTCAAAAATAAATTACTATCAGGTAGAAGGAGCAACCAGTTTGAATTTTCGGGACAAGTAAATTCAATGTTTGCTAATTCTTAAAACAAAAGTCGATTGCCTATCGTGCTATTCTTTAAAAGGTACTTTTTAGTTTTAGAAGCACCATAAATTGCTCCAAACCTTGCTCTGAAGTAGAATGACTTGTTCTTCGACATTTTTAAAATATCCCTTTGCAGTTTTGGCTCAAACTCCTGCTGCATACATTTTGATGTATTGCAATTCATTTTCAACGACTTTTACTGCTGTTCGTTGCTTCCAACTCAGGAAAAAAGTATTGAGATTGGACGCTACCTCGTATCAGAGCTCAGATAGAACTGTCCAGCACCTTTGTTTATGACTACAAAATGAGCACGAGCGGCAGTTCTGCGAGGAATTCGCACCTCACCCAGGGGGGACGAACGACAATGATGACCATGCCTGTGAACCGAATAACATTACAGTGCAAAATAAAATTATCGCAAAAATACTGCCCGTGAATAAATTTACAACTCTGAAATTTTTGTCACTCCTTCCTTCAATGAATGGGTATTTTTTCTTGATTATTATGTTTTGCTCTGCAATACATGTTTATACAGATCGGTTCACAGACATGGGTATCATTATCATTCGTCCCCCCTGGCTGAGGTGCGAATTCCTCGCAGAGCTGCCGCACGTGCTCATTTTCTGGTCATAAACAAAGGCGCTGGACAGTTCTATCTGAGGTTCGATACAAGGTAGCTTACAATCCCAATACCTTTTTCCTGAATTGGAAACAACGTACAGCAAGAAAAGCCGTTGAGGATGCATTGCAATACATCAAAATGTATGTAGCAGGAGTTTGAACCAAAACTGCCAAGGGATATTTTAAAAATGTCGAGGAACAAGTCATTCTACTTCAGAGCAAGGTTTGGAGCAATTTATAGTGCTTCTAAAACTGAAAAGTACCTTTTAAAGAATAGCACGATAGGCAATCGGCTTTTGTTTTAAGAATTAGCAAACATTGAATTTACTTGTCCCGAAAATTCAAACTGGTGTCTCCTTCTTCCTGATAGTAATTTATTTTTGAAATTCCAAAACAATTTCGCAGCTGAATTTTGAGCGACTTTTAGATACGGACTTCTGCTCCAACGATTTTTCTGAAATTCCTCTGGCATATTTATTATATCAATTAAAGCCGATACCAGAAATTTCAGTAAAAAATATCAGCAAAATTTTTTACTAGACGCGATTTTCTTTGAACATTAGGGTCCTTTTAAGCGCTAATTTCTCAAGAAATATTTACCATCAATGAAATCGGAATATTTCGTATTATTGCCGAATGATATATGTTGTTCTTTGCAAAGTTTCGCAGCCATCGCGTTAAAATCGAAAAAGTTATGACGGAAAATTTGTCACAGCTAAACGCTCTTGTATTAATTACGGAGCCACCTTAAAGCCCCAAGCAAATGCATGCAACATTGTTGGCCAACAATTCCCAACATTTTTGGATTTCACAGTGTGCATCTGTTTGCACACTCTGTTGCAGGTTGTTCCGTGTTGTTGGAAGTCGTCGCGCAAAGTTTGAAACCAGTCAAACTTTTAAGCCAACAACTCCTCAACATTCTTATTTCTTCTGTGATCGCTGAAGCATAGTGCAACAATGTTGGATCCATTTGCACAGCCTTTCCAACATTGTTGGGGACACGCACGTGCATTACACATGGTCTCCAAAGTCCTATGGGTTGTATCCTTCCCATGATGCACTGCAGGTCCCAACATTGTTGGGAGTTGTTGCATCCATTTGCACAATGTTGGGAGCTGTTGCATCCATTTGCACAATGTTGGGAGTTGTTGCATCCATTTGCACAATGTTGGGAGCTGTTGTATCCATTTGCACAATGTTGGGAGCTGTTGCATCCATTTGCACAATGTTGGGAGTTGTTGCATCCATTTGCACAATGTTGGGAGCTGTTGCATCCATTTGCACAATGTTGGGAGCTGTTGCATCTATTTGCACAATGTTGGGAGTTGTTGCATCCATTTGCACAATGTTGGGAGTTGTTGCATCCATTTGCACAATGTTGGGAGCTGTTGCATCCATTTGCACAATGTTGGGAGCTGTTGCATCTGTTTGCACTTAGCTGAACACACATCACTGAGCACTCTAAAACCTCTAAGTGAGTCCTAAAGCTGCAATTTTTAACCCTTAGGCAAGACCACAAGGATCCCTTCACTTTCATGTCAGAGACCCACCTCAACCCCCCCTCCCCCCCCCCCCCTAACCCAAGACTTTTAAACCCCAGATTTCTCCAGATGGAAGGAAGTAAAGAGAAGCAAAGCTCTGGCCCTGGTTGTTCAAATATGCCGGAAAGCCCTATCCAATGAATAAACCATTAAAAGATACATATTATGGAGACCAATGTGCCATTTGCACAATGACATCATTTTACTACTACTTCCAGAATCCATCAGCGTTTTGTTTTCTTGTGCAAAGGAGGGCCTTTGTTCAGTTTGTTATTGAAACCTCAATGGGAATACCACATTTAAATAGGAAGATTGTTATCCACTTTTGAACAACTAGGCCCTGGGCGATATTTCATTAGTAAACTACAGAATGCATAACAAAAACCACTCCATTTTTGAGCCAGAAGGAAAAAGCCCTTAATCGACTTGTAACTTTTTTTGCTTTCACAGCAAATTCAGTGCTAATATTCACCACAGAATTGATGTCAATTAGAAGAAAATCTCCATTTGATCCTAGTGTACTGATCCAGATAGGTTTCTGGCCAGTGCTTGCAGTCTTGGTTATGTATTATCTTTATAGAAAGGCAAAAAGCGAATCCAGCTCTTCCAAGCATGAAGTAAAGTCGAACAAAAAGAATAAAAAGAAATAAACAGCTACACATTGCTATTTATAAGGTACATAGAGATCGTTCGAACTGAGAAAAAGCGCAACCTGAACAGCGATAATGATTTCTGTATCTCCTAGTACATTCGCTGTGGTTAACGGTCACGTCGCCCGAAAGTCATCTCGCCCGAGGTTATGTCGCTTTAAATAAGAGTTGTCAGTTATGTCGCCCGAAATGTTGTATTTGAGTCGCTAGAAATGCTAAGTTGTATCACCCGAAATTTTATCATGTTTAACAACATCCTAACATCGTTTTCGCGTTTGTTTCGTTTCATCAAATCTGAAAGAACGAGGTATGTTACTCAGTTGTATCTCTTGTTTCGTCTCAGTATCGCTTAAAACTTCCCCGCGACAAAACTCAGCATTTCGGGCCACTTACTAAAAATTTCCGGCGGCATAACTTCGCTTCAGTTTCGGGCGACTTGTCACCGACCTCGGTATAGCCTTCAACCAGGGACACCCAACGACAATTTTCGGAAAAATATCTGTTCGGAAGACGATTTGAGATCTAGAATTTTCGGAACATTTGTTGTAAAATTTCTTGCTTGCCTGCCTCTCCTAGGATTTTCGAACATCTAAAAAATAGTATAATTGCCTATTTTTAACGGATTTTTACCCTAAAAAGGTCACCTAGAATTTTCGGGAGCCTTTTTTCTGGCTGAAATTTTCGAAAAGGCGAGTTTTGATCCCTATAATTTTCGGATCACTAGACTTTCAGCTAGGAAATCCGAACAGATGAAAAATTTTTAGGGGATAAAAATATGCCTTTATGTACCGGTTAAATACTAAAATACGTTTAACAATGCTATGTTTAAGTGGTTTTGAACTATATTCTCGTTGGATGCCCCTGTTCAACTGACTCATTTCGGAGGAAGAAAGTAAACAGTTGTGAACTGTCTAAATATAGTACTAAAGATTTAACAATTCTAAACCTTCATTCATGAAAAAGAAAATTATTTCTAGACAATGCGATGACTTTAATATAGAATCATCGTACAAAGCGTTCTATTTGGCTGTCAAAATATTATTCTGGGTAGGTTTAAATTAGACTAGTAGTAAATCTCGCAAGAAAAATAATAACACAAAATTACTCAACAAAGATACCTGCGTGCATGGACAGGAAATACACTCGAAGAACTGCAGTATCAAAACGTTTGCACAGCGACACAGACCAGCTGACAGACTCTTACGAAGGATCACTGGCCTCAGGGAGTTCCAACCTTTATATCCCGCCAGGACAACATTGACACGCGACAGAAGCTGCCCCTGCGAACATTTTTGGGGCCGCCAGAAAAGTGTTAAGACAGGGTTAGGTCGCGTTCTCCTGCGGTCCAACGCAGTGCTGTGAAACCCCGATAACGTGGCCATTTACCAGAACCTTTGCGCGTAGTAGTATAAATAAATAAGCAAAACTGTCCAAATAGCCCAGACACCTTATTAGCTTGTATGTTTTTGTATTCTCAAAACAGTTCACGTGATTTGCTCTTTGGTGGGATTCACTTGCAAAGGAACCGGTCGTTTCGATACGAACTCAAGCAGTGAAACTGCACAAAAATTTTGTTCACTTCAAGTTTACTGTAGTTCGCGTGAACAAGGGAACATTTTGGGTGAATTTTCTTCGTTCTTTAAGCCAAGGACGTGAAACTACTGAATAAACTTGTATCGAAACGACCGGCAACCATTTGCAACGTCCACGTATAGCTGTCGCATTTGCCTGTTGGAATTTTTTTCCCGTTTTTAAGCTAAAAAACAATGAAAGTTAATGCAGGGGCGGATCTAGGGGGAGGGTGCAGGGGGTGCGCACCCCCCCCCCCCTCCCTGAGATGACCTACGGTTTACTAATACAACTGGTATTCTGCAAAAAAAAAAAAAAAAACTACGTGGTTTATGGTGTTGAAGTAGAGCAAGAGACGAGTGCACCCCCTCCTAAAAAAAATCCTGGATCCGCCCCTGTAATGCAACGGCCACACTAGCATGTTGCAAATGAATCCACCCTGTGTCTTTTCGAAAATGATGTGCTATGTTAAATATGTATGCTAGAAAATATGCACGTGAAAAAGATGACATGTGAACAAAAAACAGATTTCTAGAGTAATATCACATGACCAGGGGGCGATTTAGGCTCCGTCTAAATGGAAAAAAGAATTTTCCCGCGAAGAAGGATCACCCTCTGAGCCGAGTCAACTTCAGTGACTGAGTCTTTATATGAAAGTCTTTATCGGCTCGTTTTCTATTTTAAGAAATTCTTAACTTGAATCTGACGTTTGCCGTTTGCCGTATACGTGAAGCTTGAATTCTCTATTGTTTCGTTTTGATCAAGCTGGCCCCGGCAGGAGTGTGACCCGCCTAGCCGGCCCAACTTTTTTTTTGTCATTACTGCGCTTTTCATAGACTGTTCACAGTCCCCTATTTTTTCGTGAGATCGTTGAGATATAGCACGTCTTACCGTTAATGACGGCCATCTTGATTTTCAAATGTACCGAGGGGGCGGGCGTGGGGGATTATAGCTCTAGCCCCCTAAGTAGTTTTGACACTCACGCAAGATGCAGCCCGAAACGCAAAGTGCTCGATCTCGACGATCTTACGGAAAAATAGAGGACTGTGAACAGTCTACGCTTTTCACAAACATGCGAATTCTGAAGTTCGAAAGCCAACTGACGATTGCGTTTTTCGCTGCCGTCAATCATCTTAACGCACCTCTTAGGAAACAAAACTTTACTTTAACGGGTTCAAAAGGTCATGGTTTGTGATCTGTGATTGGTGGATTTCGATCCGTTTTGTGTGTTTCTGTGTTTCAAGGTTCGTTGCTTATGATCGTAATTATGATTGACGGCAGCGAAAAACGCAATTGTGAAGGCGTCTTTTGAACTTTCGAGTTCGCATATTTGTGAAAAGCGCAGTAAAACGGTTCGCCACGGGTTATAAGAAAATGTATGAAAAGTTGGCTCGGGTAGGTGGGTGATCTTTCCACCTGGGACAACCACTCCCCGTAAATACAGGGCCTTAAGCCTAAAACTAGATTTGCGAATAGCCATCGCATTATCCTGATGATTTTTGTACTGTTTTCAAGCCTAAAAACAAATTAATTCCAATAGGCTAATGTGATGCCTATACGCGTATGCTGATAATAAATCCACCCTTCATTAAACTTTTAGTAGTGTAATATACAAGTGAAGCCATACAAAAAAGGATAACGTTACATATTGACCTTCGCTCACTATTCGTTTCCGTGATTTGCTAAACTTGCAGCAGGAGAGAACCTAAGCACTAGAGTGTTTTTAACGCTCCAATCTAGTGATCCAACGGTACATGAATTGTTGAACAAGGTTACAAAAACAGCTTTTTTTAGATTTCTTTCTCAAAAACAAATTTATTTACATTATTTCGTTATTACGTTTTAAAGCCTCTGTATGCACAATTTACCACATACTTGTGTTCTTTAGTGTTTTGTAGTACGTACATTGTGTATGTAACGAAGTACATTCATTAAAAATATCGCATTATAATTCCTAAACGCTTGCAACAATTTTCATGGTATGCATATTGTGAAAGATTTGGCCACTTTCGTTCCCAGGCCCTCTCTTGTTCCAGAGGAAGAAAAGAAAAGACCCTGGGGACATGAGGAGTCCATATTAGTGACGGTGTCCATTTGCAAGGTGACCATTTTAGTGAAGTGGTCTTCGTGTCGGTAATGAGATATCCAACTTTAGTGAAGGTGCCCATTTTCTACAGGTGTCCATTTATCTATGTTAAGATAAAAATAATTGTGTAAACGTATCCATCTCTTTTCCAAGCTGTGCATCGTATAAAAGAAATGTCTGTCACCATCTTACTGTAGACAGTAATGAGATGTCCAACTAAGTAAAGGTGTCCATTCTGTATGGAGGTGTCCATTTTATGAAGGTGCCCATTTTCTTAAGAGGTGTTCATCTGTGGTATAGAGGTGTCCATTTTAACTAAGTTAAGACGTACATTATGGGTAGAATGTGTC